>VZRJ01009097.1:0-418018 GCA_013397565.1 Ptilonorhynchus violaceus | reverse complement strand
GGCCGGGGGCCGGGCGGGCGCGGGGGCGGTGCCACCTCGGCCGCGTCCGGCGCGGAGGCGGGATCGGGATGGGCCGTGGGAAGGATGGGAGCGGGGGCTCGCGGGGAGGGCAAGGGGGTGATTCCAGGGGAGGAGAACGAATTTGGGGGAGCAGCAGCTTTCCCGCAGTACACCCCGCGGGGCAGACAACGATGCATCCCTGTCATTTCTCAGAGAGAGGAAATGTTTTACAAGGGCATGTGGAGATAGGACGCGGGGTAATGGAGTCAAACTGGAAGAGAGTAGGTGTAGATTGGATATAGGGCGAAATTCTTCCCTGTGAGGGTGATGAGGCACTGGCACAGGTTGCCCAGAGAAGCTGTGGCTGCCCCTTCCTGCAAGTGTTCAAGGCCAGGTTGGATGGGGCTCTAAGCAACCTGGTCCGATGGAAGGTGTCCTTGTCCATGGCAGAAAGATTGGAAAGGATCATCTTTAAGCCTCCTTCTAATCCAAACCATACTGTGAATCTATGATTTTATGATTTTCCTTTTGTGTTTGTGAATGCCACCACATCTCTGAGGACTCAAATAACCCCATTCACACAGCCTAAACCTCCTAAATGTGCTGCAGCCTGGGGCTTCCCCAGGGATCTTCTCAGTGCTCCTGAGGCTGCTCAAGTCAAATTCACTTTTTGTAGAAATGGCCAACAAATGCATTGAAATGGATGCAATTTCAACTTTCTTTGGACTTATTTTACCTGTTACAGAATATCTTTTCTTTTCTTGGCATAATGAGTATGTAAAAAAACGTAAAAGGCATTTACAACTACTTTTTTAGGTCTCTTGCATGGGGAAAGTCCAGTTATGTTATGTCGTTACAGGTGGCCACGGTTTTTCCTCTTCTGTCCAATTTTCTTCACCACACTTTTGATGGATTTATTATTCTTCACTTTTTATGTTTTGAAATACCAATAAAATCAAGCACCGTCTCACCATTACTGCTGGGTTTCTTACAATATTCCTAACGACAATGCATGGAAGACATCAGTGAAATTCACTTTTTATTGAAGTGCCAACTTCTGTGATGCCTGGAAACATCCACAAGCAAAAAGAAGTGATAAACCATGGAGCTGGATTATCTCCTCTGGTGAAATCAACAAAAGTAATTGAATGAAGGGGAAATTTTTTTACAGTCATGGCATGAATACACCTGCTAAGATTAGACATGCAGGTCTTGCTAGGAACAAGGACCTAAAAGCCACAAAACAGTAGGGATCAACTTTTTAGACTGGTTTTGAGCTCTAGTTTCTAGTCCTGATTACAGGCAAAGCTACACAGATGAAGTTCAAACTCACCCGTGTAATTTTGCTCCGCAGTGGATTGGTCTCAGCTGCAAAGTTATATTTTTTTCCAAATGGTACCACACTGCATGGGCATGTGGTATGCCCACTGCATGGGCACTTTGCAGAACAAGTCACACTGCTTAGTTCAAACCTCAGCTGAAGGTTGTTTGGACCAACCTTTTCCAATTTGCTCAGAAGCAGCTCCTGAAAGCTCAGGGAAGTTTAATCCTCTCCTCATACACACCTTCTGTCTCCTCCGAGCTGTTTACTATTGCCACAGTACCGTGCTCAACAATGTGTAGAAGACTCATGCAGGCTAATACATAATATCTGCATGTGTATTAGATCTGCATGTGTAGCTGCCAAGGAAATTCCTGGTGACACCTCAAACATGGTCCTACAACTTGTGCTCTTTTTTTTGGTTCTCCTCAGATGCTGTATGTGTTTTTAATAGGCTCTGTAAGCCCCCGTTGAGAATGGTTCACATTTCTGCGTGTGCTTTGCCTTTTCCTCGCCACCTTATTTCCCCTAGAGAGTTATCTGTAGTCAAACAGATGTTTTCAAAGACTTTCTAAGATGAGGAATAGAGCCTCAAACAAGCCTATATGCAGCTGAAGGACATTTGTAGTTACACATTAGAAAATTAATGTGATTAATATGCAGTCCTGTATGGAACTGAGCTATGCATTCCCATTGTCTTCTTCCAAAATAGCTTTGACAAATTAGCAGTTCACTTAAAAGCAAGCAAGGTTACATGTATAAATGATACCTTGCTTATTAACCTAAATCTCCAGACACTGTAAAAATATGGTTACCATTCATTCTTATGATATTCTTATTCTATAAATATACATTTCCTGTTCAAAAATAAAAGAGCTTCCAGTTTTCATGTCCATCTAATTAATCAGTTCTCTCACCTGACCTTCCTTTGTTTTTTTTTTTCTTTCTCTTTTATTGTGGTAAGCATAATGAATTCTTGGTTTAAATCTCTTCCTGCATCTAGAAGATCTCCTGTGTGGTTTTTTTGCTTGGTTGGTTGGTTGGTTGGTTGTTTTGAAACAAGCAAGCCCTGTGAGAAATTTCTAAAAGGAAACCAAGAAAACTTAACCATCACATGCACTGTCTTTTCTTCTTCTGTTACCTGAACTCTTTACCTTCCTTGTAGTAATCAGTGAAATTCAAGTCACTTAGAACATTTAATAGGATTGGTAGGTGAAATTCAGTTCAGAATCAGTTTACAGAGGATGGCTTTGGAAAAAAATTATGCATCTGACCATTGCATTTAGCCCATTGATTTCACCTTGAAAATACATAATGTTGCTAAAGAAGAAAAAAACCACCATAAACTTGAGATCTGTTGACTTGAGATTTATTATATGTAAAACATTATTTGAATAATTCAGTAAGAAAATGTTTACTTGTAGCACCAAAGATACCAAATTTGAGTATTTAAGCAATTAAATAATTATTTGGTTTTGAGCCCAGAATGTTAAAATGCTTTTAAAATATTCGTACAATAAAATCTCTCAGCATTCCTGTGAGATTCTGTGCCCTACTTCATAGACACATAAAAATGGGAAAACAAAAGTTCAAGCAACTTGACCAAGTAGCAGAGAAACATATCAGCATAGGTGGCACAAGAAAGATCTTCAGTCCTCAGTGAGCCAGTGTGTGCCCAGGTGGTGAAGAAGGCCAGTGGCACCTGTCTTGTACCAGCAACAATGTGCCCAGTGGGACCAGGGCAGTGATTGTCCCCCTGCACTCAGCACTGGTGAGGCCACACCCGGAGTCCTGTGTCCAGTTCTGGGCCCCTCACTACAACAAAGACATTGAGGTGCTGGAACAAGTCCAGGGAAGGGCAACAGAGCTGGGAAAGGGTCTGGAGCACAAGTCTGATGAGGAGCATCTCAGGGAGATGAGATTGTTTAGCCTGGAGAAAAGGAGGCTCGGGGGAGACCTTATCACTCTCTACAGCTGCCTGAAAGGAAGTTGTAGCAAGACGGTCAGGCCCTTCTTCCTAGGAGAAATGGCCTCAAGTTGCACCAGGGAAGGTGGATATTATGAAAAAATCTTCACCAAAAGCGTAGTCAAGCCTTGGAAGAGGCTGCTCAGGAAAATGGTGGAATCACCATCCCTGGAGGTCCTTAAAAGATGTGTAAACATAGCACTTAGGGATATGGTTTAGTGATTGCCTCGGGAGTGCTAGGCTGGTGGTTGGACTCGATGATCTTAGAGGTCTTTTCCAATTGAAACAATTCTGTGATTTCATAATCTCATTTTGAAGCATGTTCTTCTCACATTAACACTTGGTCATTAGTGGGAATGTGAGTCTGAGGGTCGTTGAATATTGAGTTATCTCTGTGCTTCTTAACGTGTCATAGAGAAATGTCTGAGTCCAGGATCTGTGATAAGTCATCGTAAATGTGTATGCAAAAGACCTCAGAATTATTCACCTGTTTAGATAGATTAGATGAAAATGCCATACAGAAGTTCAGTTACTTGTTAAATGACTTTGTACACATCCCAAAGGATACCTTCTTCCTTAAATTTGTCTTTAAGAGTATTTCTGAACATCTATTTAAGTGTTCTGAAAGTAGTAAAAAACCATACAAATCAAAGCTGTAAAAAACCAAATATTGAACCTGAAACACAGAAATGTAGAGATGGAAAGATTCTCAAATTATGTTCTGCTTCAATTTCCTGTACCAAGGAAGACTCAAATGCACCAAAATCATTCCCAGCAAGCTCCTGGTTTAAAGCCTCCTTGTGGCTGAGATTTCATATAAACCAGATTCTGCTCAAGCGGATATTTTTCTCTCCATATCCAGTTTCTCTTTCCCTTCCATATTAGCATCCTCCTGCAGAACTTCTCTAACACTTTCCTGTCATTCAACAGAAAAACTTTTGTCTGGTTTTCCTGTCCCTGATGTAGGAATGCATGAAAGGAGCGGGATGCTACCTTCATCCAGAGCAGCATGAATGAAGTTGTAAAATATTCTCAAAATAAGTAAACATGTCATGCAAACCTAGTTTTTATGCTATAGTGAACATCTTGGAAGAGGTAGGATACCCTCCCAACAGGCTCCTTCGGAAGCCAACTGAGATCTCAGTCCTTTTGCCCTCCAGTAAAAATCAGTTCCGAGTTATAATTGATTGTTCAGTGGCATGAGATAATGATCCTCACCCACTCAAGCTGGATCAGAGACGGCCACATTAAACGAATTGAGTATGGTTTTTTTATGATATAAATAAATGCCCAACTCCCAGTGCCTTTGCTGGTGGATTACATAAAGGTCTTCTGGTTCCTTTCTCATCAAATTCTCCATGTGTGATTCAGCATCGCTTTGAAAAAGTAAATTTCCGACTCAAAGCTCAAAGGATACCGCATCCAAAAGCCTAAAAAGGAGGAGGCATTAGAAGACCTACAAATTGTATGTCTTTACTAATGAATTGCAAGATATTTGTGAAATTTGTTTTTTGCCAGCAGTTCAAGACTGTTATATTGATGTGTATGACTCATTTAGGCTTTGCACATGGCAGATTTCATCTATTCAATACCTCTGTAACCGAATAAAAATAGATTTAAAAATAGATAATTTGAAGAGGAAAATGGCATGATTTACAGACAAAGAAATGCTTCTTTGACTCATCTGTTTTTCTCTAAAACATTTAGAAAGAAGTCGTTGGGGGTTTTAAAACATATCTATTACTTTCTTTGCTGCTAACAAACCCCATCATCATTTTTTTTGTAATCATTAATAATTTTAATTCCATCTGTTGCCGTTTCATTACAAGACATCAAAATTCTATATTTTCAATAGAATTGGCTTTCTGGATAGTTGTTATAAAACTGGTTGAACAATCCATGATCCAGGATTAAATGGATCATTTAATCTGTTGTTTTACTTAAAAGTATGATTAGTCATACAGTATTAAAAATAGGAAAAATGTAGGATCTTAAAAAAACTCTGAAGAATTATGTTATTTCAGGTGTTAAATAACTTATAAGTTATTTAACTTATAAAGGAAAATAAGGAAAATATTCCAATAAATCTTTCAAAGATCACTGCCAACACTTATTTGTTATAGTGAATTACCAATATGATTAAAAATGAAAAATTAATGTTCTTTCTGAGACAGCTACTTCAGCAAAGATGTCTAGAGTAAACTGATGCCCAAACCTGATGGAAACTAGAGATGAAAACAACAATGAAAGAGTACCTGTTGTGATACAAATGAACTGCTCAAGGAATTTCTAAAAAATGTAATTTTATCATATGGTGGTTACTGAAGCAAAGCCAACTCCATAGAATTCTCTCATCTACACTCTTATTGTTAGATGTTTTTTTTGCACCCGCCTGGGGCTGCTGCCCCTATTTGTGCTGATATCTGTGCAAATTTGATCTGGGAAATGTTCTTGGTTGAATAATAACCCTTACCTCCAAAAACGGCATAGAGCTGGAAGTTAAGATAGCATATTTAGCTTGCCTTGGAAACAAAACCATTATATAGTGTAGCTGTATGCCAAGAGCTTCAGCAGGCAATAGAACAACTGCAGAGAAGGAAACAAGTAATAATTTTCCCACTTGCTTTCTTCCAGTGTCACAATTGACTTTGCTGTCTTTGGAGGCCATTCATTTCATCCAATGAATGATTTTTGGAAAAAAAAGGGGAGCGTGTACGAAGGACATCTTTCGATAATATCACCAAGAAGCAAGAAAAGGTGAGGTACCACATTGTATCACTGCTGTTAATACAGCTGTCAGATAAAGGACAACCTTTCAAGCCCACAAAACTCTTTCACATCCAAAAAAGTTGCAATAGACTCAGCACCACTTAAAAACAATTTTGCTCTAAGAAAAATTCCATAAGTAATTAATTATGTTAATCAAAGTTGAGATCAGAGTGGCATATTGGCAAGAGAAAAGCAGAAGATTTAGGAGCCTTGTGATACAGAGAATAAAATAGGTCATTGTTGCATGTGGAAAGTAGGGAAATAGCAAGGAACTGCCTAGAAGAAAAATTCTATGTGTAAAAGACCTCCTGACGTTACATGGGATCTGTGAATTCTAATACCTAGTAGAAATAGGAACTTTACTTCTTAGGTTTACTTTCTGGATGAACCTTGTAACTCCTTTGAGGATTTTGAAAAAACATAATGCAGCAGACAATGGTGGTGCTTTACATAAATACCTTGAAGATTGGGGAAGTGGAATGCCATGTAGAAGTAAAAATGTAAAGTCATGTATTTATTTAAGGATTAATTTCTACTCCAAGGTGGAGTAGAAACTCACTGCTTGGAAACAACAGAAGAGAAGAAAGGAGGGAATAAACTGTTGATCAGAAGTTTTGGCTAAGCTGTAAGAAAGGCAAATGTAGCCTTTCCCTTTCTTCTTCAGCCGAAAACCATCAGGTGCAGTATTTAATAAAAAATAGTGCACTCCTTCTGAATAAGGAATTGCTGAATGCAACTTATAGACTTTTAAGGAATAATTAAATAGAAATTATTTAAGACTAAGCGAGCTATTATTGCTGGTCTGTTGATACGTTTAGGGTGAGCGTGGTAATGTCTATGGATGCGTATCTTGCTTTCAAAGCCTTACCCTTGTTGCTACTTGGCTGTGGAAGTTCTGGGCCATGGTGATATTCCCAGTGATAGACTTTATGAGGTGCGAGAGCCTTTTCTTGTTTTGTACTGTGCCAATAATCAAAAAGGGTTACGGAAATTGCTAATAAGAATTTTATAGCATTATTTAAAGATCTCTCACCTAGCCAGCTACTGAGGGAGACCGAGTTGCATCCCCTTAGAGTGTTTTCACTCTTTTTGTGCTAATATATGCTCTGTGCACATCACTAGAGACTGATTTCAGCTTAGCGCTCTAATAACTGTTTTTAGAGAATTCTTACGTCTAAAGATAAGTGTTGTTTTGGAGGTGAGGGAACAAACCCAAGAGAGGTGAGAGAACAGACCCAATCCTGGTCTTCCAGGTTTGTGTGACTTCTTTAGTGATTATGGTGTGAATATTTGTGTGTGTTTGTTGTCAGATTTACTGGAGAATGGCATGCTGCTGTTTTGTTCCTGATTACCAGCAAAGCTTTTAGTTAACTTTAGCAAAATCATTTTGTCTCTTCATCAGCACATTACAAAATGAAGTTCAGTCAATAGGATCAGCTTCTTTACAGTAAAGAGAAAGCAGTCACTTGGCTTTCATTTGATGAGAATGTTGCTTTTATTTTTAAAAGCGAATCAGATGCAGTTTTGTGAGAATCCTTAATCTTCTCGTGTTCTTTCTCTATCAGTCATACTTTAGTTTGCATGTTTTGGTACTCTTTGTACCTTTGACAAGAAATCTATACACTTGACTGCTTTCTGCCAGCAAAACCATTTACATTAGGAGCAGAATGATGTCTCTCAACTACCACAGCCAGAACGGTCGAAGTCATGTTGGAACTTTGCCAGATTGAACTTTTGGCCTTAATAAAATAATGAAGTGCTGCTTTAGGGTTTAATTATTGGCAGTAACATTGGGAATATCACATTTATTTTCTGCAGATGACTTAGATTGAGACTATTGCTACCTTTTTACTTCTTATTTTAATGTTTCTTTTATGATCGCTGATCCTGACAGGTCTGGAAAGAGAAAAAGAATCTGATTTGTCAATAAATAAAGAAATCGTGAGAGGTAAATGGAGGAAATCTGATAGTGCGTATGGGCTAGAAAGTGAACAATTTGCTGCCAAACCAGTCGTGTTTCTTCCAGACAGGATAGTATTCTGTGCTGCTTTGTAAAGAGCTGGAAATAATATAGAACTAAAGCATTTGCATAGAGATTGTCAAGTGCAGCCAACTATTACTCTTGAGAAGGCAGAACCTTGAGCAAAATAATTTCAAGGTCAGTTGTGACTCAATTAGGAATAATTCTTAGTTGTACTTCTAGCTGAGAGGCACAGGAGATGAAGGGGGCACAGATGAAGGGGCACAGAAGCTGACTGCTGACAAAAGAACAACTATGGCTATAGGCACAAAGCAACCTTGGGCTGTTCCAGGGTTCTCAATATATTTGCTGAGCCTGAATTTGGAGCAAAAGTAATAGTTTTGATACTTTTTTTTTCTTCCTCGTAGGAAAGTCAGATGTTAGGGTTTAATTAGAAATCAAGCCTTCTCAGAGAACGTAAGGAGTATGAATCCTATTTTCATTATGAACTACCTCGAATCTCAGAGGTGGGAGATTTTAAATGCAATATAACCCTTTGGTTCTGTAGAAGTAAGGAGAAGCAAACCATTCCCAAAGTACTCAGTTTTAGCTCTTCCTGGTTTCTTTCCACAATGATAATGGATCAAGTGCCACAAGTACAATGAAAGGACTTAGTCCTAAACCCACAGAGGTTATAATTCCAAGAATTTATCCTGAAGGGGGGTGCCTGAAAATGGTAATTCATCAATTTAAAAACCTGACCTATGTGTTTGCAGAAAAGGAACAAAAATACTACTGAAAAAAGCAAGAGTTGCAATAAAGTGTCCTGGGAAGGGTTTTTTCTCAGGAAAACTCCTACACATCTTAATAAAAAAAATGAAAGTTTTATATAGATATATATATATATATACACACACACACACACACACACTAGTTTCAGTGTGTGTTCTACTTTATAGAACAGAAAACTGTAACACCTGGAAACTAGTAGTTAGCCAGAGCAGATAACAGGGAATTAGGCTATTAATCTGCTTAACAAGGACATATGCCAAAGTAGTTTAAATTGTGCTAGTTTGCAGTTCTATTCTTATATAACAGGGATTCAAATTTAGCAAGACATGCAGGGGTAAAAAAGAGTATAAGTGAGCTAGTTCATTCAAAGTCCAAATGCAAGTGCAGTAACTGTCCTATTTCTGTGTTTCAGCCGTTAATATACAGGCTTATGGTCCAATCCGAGCCGGGTTTACACCAGCTGGGATGGTGTACACTTGATTGATGTGCAAGGCTACATATTTCAGCAGATATTCCATCTGTTCCATTGTCTGATCCTCTACTGGCAAATTAGTCATAAGAGTCTGCTGTTATCATACTATGGAAATATTTCTAGTCTGATTTTTTAAATTTTATTTTAATTGGACGCTTGTGTGTCCCACTGACACTTTTGTTATGAATTGCAAGAAAACAACTTTGCTGTGAACCTGGTGCAACTTTCATCACTCTTCTGCTCATTTACTGTAGAGCAGGTAATTCTCAGAGACTTAGTAACCTCTGAAATTGTAGGTCAATACTCTTTGGCCTGGGAACATCTATTACATGGAAATGCTGTGGATTAAACAAGGAGAATCGAGGGAGGATTAATATTTACTTTGTGAAGTATTTCTTCTGCAGATAAAAGCTCAAAATCTTTGTCTTACTTTGATACTGGTTTTATTTTATCCTCCCTACCCTCTGGAAAACTTCTGAACAGGTGGAGAAAATAGATGACACCAACTTTGAACCAGATTGAAAATACATTGGTTAAATACTGCTTAGCCGGTTGCTGAATGGTGATGGTTTTGTCTGGATCTGAAGAAATACCATCTTCTGAGAGCTGTGTTTGCAGTCAGGGGAAGACTGGTTGTAGAGATAGGTAGTGGGTTTGGTCAGATTATTCTGCCATCTTGTGGGTAATTCGAGGATGTGGAGAATTTCTGCTTATTTATTTTGAAAATAAAAGTTTTATATCTATGTAAGTTAATATTTGCGGGAGGAAACTTTGGTTTGTCATAAGCAGCGAGTAAATGCAAAGAAAGAACAAAATTTCCAAACACATGTTGTTTTTTTTGGCTAATTGTGTGTTTATATCCTATTACACAGCTTAGTTATTTCTTCCTTTTTCATCTCTTTTCCTTCAGGAATGTATTTGCTCCTGTGACATTTAACAGTAATAAAATGGGAAATTTAAATTGTACTTTCTGGAGTGCAGTTCTTTGTCTATTAGGAAAAAACCAACAAATAACCCCCCCCAGAAACAAACCCCTCTATTGTCTTAAAGATTCCTTTTAGAACAGGTTGCTTGACTGCTGTATCTTTGTATCTCTGTTGCTGAGGAGTACTGTGTGACCTATTGCTGTCCTGTTCATCTTCAGTCCTGTGATGGATTAAGCTGTTTCACAGCAAATTATTGGGCATTTCTTTACTGAGAGCCAGGAAGGGCTGCAAGAAGAGATTATGCATAACTATAGAATTTTGTAGCTCACAAATTGGATCTATCTAGCCATATCTCAGTCTATGTGCTGTTATGTGCTAAAAATAAATAAGTGATTTGTGTTGTGCACATCTCTGATGGTAAAAAAAACCATGGGGGGGCGGGGGAAGGAAAAGCATGGTGAAAGGCTACTTGATGATGTAGACATCAACATAACACAACAAACTTGATTACTCTAGACCCATCTCTTCATGCAATTCAGAAAAATAACATTTGGAAGGCTTTGGGTGACTTCTTGTTGCCTTATTGCTGTTGCAGAAGTGTGCTGGCTCTAGCTGAGAGCAATGAGCTGTAAGAAGTGATACCCAAACATAGCATAAAATCACAGAGCAGTTTGGGTTGGAAGGGACTTTTAAAGGTCGTCCAGTCAACCAATCCAACCCCATCTGCAACGAGCAAGGACATCTTCAACTAGGTTGAATAAAAAAAAATATAAATAGGTATAAAAAATGATGTGTAGTACCCAAATAGTTTATCTTTAAAGCAGACCAGAAAGAAGAAGGGAGGAAGAAAGGGCATCTTATCTTCACTTTAAAAGAGGGAGTTAGTAACAGCAATATTATGGTGAGACTCCTAGACCTAGAACTTTTATTTCCTTTTTTCTAGACCGCTTTCATCTTTACAGTTTTTCGTGTTGTGAATTATTTACAATGGCAGCAGATCAACAGGAAAATAATACAAGTGAAGGGTAAAAAAACAGCTCTAAAGTCCAGTTTAAAGAAAAAATTCCCAAATCTTTCTACCTTTCTCTGAAGCTAGCAAACTTGCAGACTCACAGGCTACTGCTCCTTAGGAAGCTCTTTCTCTGATGGAAAACAGAGGGAAAATAAGTATTTAAAAAAAAAGAAAAACACTGCACAAAGGATGTTCAGTGTTTCTTTTGAATGAGGCTCTATAGGCTGTGACAGAAGGTAGCTGCTTCTGCTAAAGAGCCAGAGGTATTTGCTGGAGAAAAATCCCTGTGTGCCTTGTTCATCTTCTGAAAGGAAACAGAGCTTGTGTTTGGTTTTTTAATTAAAAAAATACAAAGGTTCTGGCAGGTTCTGTCAGTTTTACCTCTGCTCCTTAAAGCTGACCCTTCCTCACGTGACTTTGTCTCTGAAGAAAGTTAATTTTCCTGTCAGCTCTTCGGCTCCCTCTGTTCCCTACCTGAGGTACTATCTGTGGTGCTGTGTTTGCTAGGGAATTAACAAACTCCAGCAGACTCTGAACGGTGTCATTTGAGCTGTTTTAGACGCTTGTTTTTCTCGATCGTTATGGAGGAAAAGTTTTTTGTGGAAGGGAAGACTGTAGGTGATGGTAGCTGTTTAATCAAGTGCACCCAAGTTCTACAGGTTGTACCTTGAAAGACATGATGACCTGCAATTGATTTTTAGCTGTAAACGGGGAAATACTTCACAGATCCCAAATTACTTGTTTGTCTCATCAGAAGTGGGTTTTGTGGTTTGCTGTTGTGGTTAAATAGTTTCTTGGACTTCTAAGAGAAAATGTATCTGGAAGAAACAAATAAAAGGTTAAAAATAAGCAAAGAACTAAAAGAATTAAAGGAATCACACTCTGCTTCTTTGGTAACAGTACTGTAGTTGACACGCAAAAATGACGATTTACATTAAATTTTCTAAAAATTAGTTTGGAAGAAAGTTAAAATTAAAATAATTAGAATAACTTTAGAAGGTTGTAGTCGCAAGCTTTTAAGAATCTCTTACAAATTTTGCAGCGAAAACAGGAACAAAAAAAGAATGTTGAAGCTTGAACATGGTCAGCAAAACCCCTGGCATTAGACAAATCAGAAGATGTATTGTCTTTCCTAAAAGACAAATGAGATAATTATGAAAACACAGCTACATCAACAAAAATCAGAAGACTTGCAGAGTAACTGCTCAGAGTGATTTTAAAGAAAAAAAGTCATAATTTTTCAGAGCTGGAGTAAAACCCACTTACTCAGAGAAATGTGATATCAAAAAGATACTGGTATCAGCCACCTTGTGTACTGATTTGCAAAGTATTTGTTGAATTCAAAGTAATTTTATTTTTTAATTTTTATAATGCTACTGGTCACCTAAGAAGATATTAAGCCCTTTTTTCAGCTCTTTCAGTCAAGATCCCCGCTACAAGGTCATCTGCCTCTTTGCTTTAAAATATATCCATTCTATTCTGCTCCTCAGCTAATATTTTCTATGCTCTCAAATTGTTTTCCCAGAGTAGAAAAACCAAACCATTTTGACAGAATGCTGACAGACATCCGAACAAAACTGCAGCAGAGATCTCACCCTTTCAGCACTAGTGGAGAAACTTAGAGTTATTTTCTTAAACTGGTATTTTAAAACTAAATTTGTGATCTTTCTTGCTGCCCATCTCTTGCTCTTTACAAATAAGACACCCTTATTTACATTTGGGTGCTTAATTCTGATGAAGAACAGCTGGGTGTTCTGTGCTGTGGGGAAAGATGATGGGTTGTGTGCTAGCCCTTAATTAAAACTTTTGATGATATCCAATTGTCATTCCACAGATACTATGATGCTCGAATGCTAAGGAGTAGATTTTGCTATTTAAAACTCTGTGTCCTGCTAGGTTCCTGATTAAGCACAGACTCTGTGCAGAGCCTACCAATGTGTTGTATCTGGGGTTTGAAGTCTGCATAGTGATTTGTACGTTCAGGCTGGGAAGTTGAAAGATGCAAAGGAAAGAAGAATCATAGAACAACTACTAGATTGGAAGAGATGTCTGGAGGTCATTTTGTCCAACCTCCCATTCAAAGCAGGACTAGCTTCAAAGTTAGATTCAACTTTGTCAGGATCATGCAGCAGAGAATTATACAGACAGAATTAGAGTTCCGACATTTCTTTGATGTAAAGCTGTTAAACAAGCCACCAGAATCTGTTTCACATACTCCATCTGTGAAGCAGAGATAATTCTTGCATAAATACCCCCAAAGTATTTTGATCTGTCTGGGTAAAATGAGAGCTTGAGACAGGAGTGGTTCACTTCAGTACTAGGGTAAAATGATTTTTTTTCTCCTTTTCTTGAAGATGTGGAGGAAGTAAAAAAGAAATGTTACATTTCCTGTCAGTATCAGTGAGGATTACAAGTACTCCTAATATCCTTTTCATTGAGTAAATAGGTCAGATTCATATTTTCTAACATTTTTCTATTTAGAGGTTGAGTTGCCCATGTTGCTGCTCAGCCACTTAGGGGAGATGCTGTATCTGTGACTGCAAGAGTTCTGAAAGCTTCTATTTTTGTCCAGTTCATGAAACTATTCACATCAGGGAGAATAGAAATACGATCCCATGACATTATTTATATGAACTGAAACAAAAAGGTCACATTCTAACTGTGCTGGTTTTAGTCTTCTCCCTGAACGCTGATGAATAAATAAGGAGGCTTGAATAGTGCGTGTTGGTGTCAATGGTTGAGCAAGCAGCTAAATCCAAACAAGAATCCCCACTCTGAAAGCACAGTTGCAGGTACTGACCGGGCAAAAGGTTACAGTTCTCTGGCTTTCATATTACTGCTAGTACTAGGTTTAAGTCTTCTGCATATAGCAATTAATTCTCAAAACCCTCTCTGAAAGCCTTCTTGTTTTACTAGCCCTCGGTCCTGTTACAAAGGTGAAGAAATCCACAGAATATAATTTGACTAAGATGACAAGAAGAGAGAAATATTGTTATACCTTCTGCCTTCTAACTTGCATTTCAGCCTTCTAGTGTAGATTGGCAGAGCAAGGCCAGGGCAGGCTTAACAACTGGCACAGAATATGGGGGCAAGGTATGAAATACAGGGCTTGTGGCAGATGGGAGGGAATTTGCATCTCAGAGTAAGGGGAAGGGATGACAGAAGGATTGATGAAGAAAAATCTTTAATATCTGCTATTCACCCCTTCCGTTTCCTCAGCAACACTTTTGCCATGATTTGGCCATGAAAAACTTGTGTTCTGAAAGGTAGTTTAAACTTCCTTTCAGGATTTTTCATTTTTTTCCTCCTGCCTCTGAGGTATTTGTCTTCTGCCTTTTTGTTTTGTTCTTTCTGGTATTTGCAATATTTCCTAATTTATTTTCTTCTGGCAATTTTAATTGCTGTGCTGTTTTAGTTTCCTGCCAAGTCATTAATGGCAAGACGTAGAATATGTCACATTTGTCAGGAATAAGTCAGGTTTATGCTTCCTATAATTAGGAAAATATTTAAGTGTAGATGTAATGCTTGCATTTCCTGTTACACCTCCTCAAGTCAATAAATACAAGTTTTATAAATATTCTTTATTTGTTTTCATTGATTGACTTTCAAAAGGTGAAACAGTTCAGGGAAATCCCTAATGAATGTGGCCATTAGTCTTTTTGTTTCCTTCATTTGGATTTTGGTTTTCTTGTGACTTAACACAATACAATCATGCACATGTGAACTGAAACTCCAAAAGATTCTAATAAATAATTTCCAAAAATTCTGTTTCCTATTGTCCCCCTCCCTCTACTGTTTTTTTCTCTTTTTTTAGGTATGTTTTAAAATGATGATTGGGTACAATTTATAACCTATGATGTTTCTGGAACACAGCCACTTACCTCCTGCAGAAGAAATGGTTTTGTTCCATTATTTGGCCAATAATTGGAGCTGAATTTACCGACAATAATCACAAAAGTTTTTTTGTATTTCTCAAAATGGTACCAAATTTGCCTTTCTTTTCTCCTATAGCTTCATGTCTCTTAAAAAGGAATGCCTCTCTCCAAAGTTCAGAAGTTATTAGGTACATGTGGTCATGTTTAAAAGTCCCCTCTTACCTAGAGTCAATGCAATGCATTACACACCTCTGCCACTTGGTGACTTGCCAGTTCTGTTCTCTACTTGCCTCTCAGAAGGCACGTTTTTATAAAGCAGTGCAATATCTCAACCATTTGATGTGCTTCATTAATTTCTGCAGCCTCCTCATTTATTAAAAGTCCTTCGTTGTCTCCAGTTTTACTCTTTTCATGATTTGTTATAACCCATCCAATTTTCTCGTAACTGATTTGACTGCTCTAATTCATTCTGCAGTTTGGCTGCCCTTCTCTTTAACAGTAACACATTCAGTATATTTGTATTCTGTTGCCTCCATTACTCAATTTTCTTTTAGTCTTAGATTCACAATTAGTCCCTGGTTGCTTCCTATTCCTTGTATTCTTTTCCAGAATTTTTTTCTATACAGTTGATAACAACCCTGCTTGAAAAGGAGTTTTCACAAAAGGTTCCATTTCATTTTTGTCAAATTTAAATGAGAAATTACAGAAATTACAATTTTTAAACAGGTACATGGGAGTCCAGATGGTTAGAACTGAGTAGGGGTTACTTTAATCTGTCTAAATGGAGGTTACTAATGACTCTGGTTTGTGTTTAAAATTCCAGCAAAATAGAAAGGTAGTAGCAATTGACTGTCTAGTGGTGATTTTGCTATTCTATTAGTCATGGGTCTGTATTCTTTTAAACTCAAAATACAGTCCAGTGTATTTGCCATTTCTAATGACAGCTTGATATGTTTTATACCAGGTGTTAAATTAGGTGAGCTTTACACTGCCTAATACAGAGTAGCTTTAATGTTTTATGCTACTGGAATGCGGAGGGTGTTACCAGAGCAGATGGACAGGTCCTCCCCTCCAAGTGCTCGTCCCAGGTGAGGACAAAAGGTCAAGAATCTACTGCAATCCTTTCACGTGTGTTATAACTTAGGAGAGCTGCTTATATACTCCACCTGGGGTGTAAGAGAAGCTCTTCAGTCCAGGACCCCCTGCCTATAGGGAGAATTAGTTTTTCTTTTGGAGGTACTGTCAATACTGTGCTAGCCACTGGAGCTGGGAACAACTTGTACCTAGCTGATCCCCAAAAAAATTAACAGGAGTTGTGGGCTGAGTTCTACTGAATTAACAGAGGAACTGTTTATCATCAGGCATCTATCGCTCAGCCCCTGAGAACTCAACAGAAGCCTGTTGAATCTGCCTCTGGTAGTTTATAGTAGATTTCTTCCACAGTGCTATGGTCAAGCAAGCAGGGATTATAAATTTCTTTATCTGTAGGCAAAGTGTAATGACTGGCTGGAAGATCTTGGTTTGTTTATGCTGTTCAATTTAGTTCTCAAATGGAGCAGATCAGATGTTAGTGTTGTATCAACCAGTGCTAAGGTAAGACAAGTCAGGGTTGAGTGATGATAGCGGAGGTGTGATCATAATTATGTATTAAAATTTTAAATTTGTCATCAGTGCCACAAGCCAGAATTATGTAAAACTTGGTGGAGAGGGACTAAACCATTGCAAAAACGCGGAGTGAGGGACTATCCCAAGGAGATGAACCGACAGCTCAGGAAAGCCTCTCCTGGAAAGCTGTTATCCTTGGGGGAGTACCACTACTATGGTAGTTTGTGTAAATACAGAGAATAGTGAGATCATTCTGGAGGTCTTCTACATAGCATTGATGTTTGCACTTGGTTTGCATTGTGAACCATTCTGCTAGATTTGTTTTGACATCTGTCTTCCTTTTTGCTTCCTGAGGAGATTGTGTTCAATGGAAAAGGTCTTGGATTTAGTTTCGGAAGCTGATGACAAATGGCAACCTGAAAGAAGGGATAAATTTTCTTTTGTTTTTCCCCCCCAAGTAATGAATTACTTGCATGTTTGAGGAACGAAATAAATTCTATACAAATTAGCAGAAGAGATAAAAAATTAGTCTCTTTTGATTCTAGCCAAATAAATATGTTTAAATCTAAGCTTTCTTTTGGTCCATTTCACAAAACTCAGAATTAAATGGGACACTGTCAGAACCAACTTACTGTTTTAAAGGAATGGTTTTTAGCATCTCTGCCCTGTAAATAGTCAGTTTACTTTTTCTTTATTGTGTCTTGAAATTTGAATGCCTGGGCATTCAAGTTAGGGAGGTACCTGTCAAATCCTAAACCCCTAAGTTAGGCACCAAACTGTGATTACTCAGATTTGTGGAGTCCCCTGTGATGACTTATCATCATTATCATCCATGAATTATTAAAAATATTGAATATTTATGCTATACAAAAAACCAATATATTTGAATAAAGATGAAAGAAATGTCATAGCACAATTTATTCTAGTTCTTATCCCATTTATAAGAACAGACTTTCTATGGTTGTTAATAACTAAGATACAACTTTCTATAATACTTTATGCAATTATTCATTAAAATCTCTGCAGGAAATTTCTTCAAATCATAATATTATATAAATAGACTGGATTAATACAACTGTTACTTGCATTTATGTGAACAATGTTGTAATTTAAAGTATGTTCATGCAGTTTTTAGACTCTCAGTCAAACTAGTTTAATTTAATTCAGTTCCTAATTTATGAATTCTGTAAATCAATGTTCTTCTGTGGGTATTTTTGCTCTGCAAGTGGAAGAGAAGACATTATCTTAGATATGCTTCTAAAATTGGCTTTAACTGCCAATTTAACTAAACTTTAACCCAATTCAACTAAACCAATTTAGTTGTGGTCAAGATTGCAATGAACATCGAAAAACTTGTTTTGGTTTGTAATTCACCTGCTGTGTACAGGATAGAAACTTTGTTCAGCTGGCCCTCTTGGTATAAGAGAAGGACTTCTTCAAATAAGAGTTAAAAGAATGAAACAAACAAGCAAAATTAAAAGTTTTTAGGAAGAAATTTTTGCTAATGTAGATTCCAGGCATTCCTTAGGGGGTCAAAGCAAAGGTTACATTGACATTCTGAAAAAGGGGATATATGAGTGAAATAAAGAGTGAGTGAACTGTTGTTTAGGTAGTGCTGAATCCCTGCTTGTTTTATATAAACTATCACTGAGAAATACCTCTGTATCAGAGAAGGTGGCAAATGCATTTACCAGTTTTTAAAAGGACTTTGGACAAGATGTGGAAAACTCCTGACTGGTGAGTCTGATGCCTCTACAGGGCAGTGAAGCCATAGATAAATGTGTTTTCGGGGAGAGCTAGTGCAGCTTCTGCAGGAAACAATCAGGTCTCATGATTCTGCTCTAGTTCCCTGAAGGAATCACTGTTGTGTGTCTGACAAAGGTGATCTAATTGAGGCTGACTTTAGAAGGTCTTCAAAAATCCCTCCAAAATACTTAGAGAAGCCAAACTGCCACAGGATAAAAGGAAAGGTCTTCACATATATTAGTAACAGTTGAAAAGACAAGAAACAGAAGGTAGGAACAAATGTTCAGCTTTCTCAGTGTAGGATTTTCACCTGGCAAATTCCATGGAGATCTGTGTTAAGACCCACATCATTCAGTGTAATCAGTCTAGGAAAGAGAGTGGAGAGGGAGGTGGCAACGTTGGCTGATGGCATTAAGTTGTGCAGAGCAGTAAAAGAGAAAACTTTCAGCAAAGAAGAAAGTTCTTGCGATGTGGAGTGATAAAATGGCAGATTAAATTCACTGTAGGGAAAGGTACAGCACCACAGATGAAGGAAATGATTCTTAGCTTTACAGAGGTGACGAAGAGTTCAGAACTGGCTGTTACCAAGCAGGAAAGACAGCGCAGTTATGAGTATTTTAATGGCACTGTAAGTGCAGTGCTTCGTGATGATTGCAAAAAAAGCAGATAGGTGTTGGGAATGATAAATATAGAGAACAAAACAAATATCATACACTTTCTGATCTCAGAAGTTGATAGCAGAAAGGGAAACAAGGAAGATTGAAGTCACAGAATGACTTCCATATGAGAATTGACTACAGAACTATTGGTTCTACAGTCTCTGGAAGTCTGCTGATGTGGACTATAATAGGATTTATAGAATGATGAGCTACAGTGAGAGAAGGGATAGGGTCCAAGTGATCATTTTCTTTTCTGGCCTGTGAAAGAGAGGCATCAAAAGAACTCTTAGGAGGTTCAAAACAAGGAAACAAAAACCAATGTGTTGTTATAGTGTGCATCTGAACTGCGGAGTTTGCTGCTGAAGGATATTGTGTATGCCAAAAGCTTTGTGAAGGTTTAAAATCATAAAAGATTTCATCTAAGTTTGGTAAACACAATTATTATACTTCTAGCTGATGAAGTTAATTCCCAAGTCACAGACCACTGGAAGCTGGAGGAGTACTGGGATACATCACTGTATATTTCTTCTTATGCACTCTTCCCTAAGCCTATATTAGGCTACCAGTACTGGAGAGACTAAATGGACTATTTTTATGTTCTCAGATATCGAAGACTGCAGAGTAATTTTTGTAAGCTGTTAATTCGTGTTTGTACAGTATATAACTAGCTAGAACCTAAGCAAGCCCTTCTGTGTAAACTAGCATTTGGTGACATTAAGATAGAGAAACACACAGATGCTATATTGTGGGACGTGGACAAACAAGAACATGACACAGTAACATACAGAAGACGTGTCGGAATGGTGAGGCTCTGACTTACAGTTGAATTCATCAATGTTCAAAGAGGCCTTACTCTCAGTCAAAGTATCTCACTTTTATCATTGTTACAGAGCTAAAACTAAGTTCAAAGGTGTTAATGCCAGAAAGAAAGGGATATTTTTGTGTCCTGCCCTCTGGTAAAGCTATGTAATTGTTTTGCCAGTAGAGTTTTCTATTTTGGGTGACAGCATCCTTAAGCATTATGTTTTCTAAATGGGACACGTGGAAATCTGCTGTCGGTAATCAGAGCTGGGGAGCAGAAAATTAGTAAGAAGCATGCTCCTGCATTTTAGGTCATTGAGTAGCAGAGGAGAAACTACACCTGTCCCCTGCTAACACCTAGATTGTCTGGAGGATGTGCAGGCTTTGTTGTTTCTCTGCGATAGGAACATGCAAACGTGTTCTTACAGATGCAGAAACAATTTCTTCTACAGAGAAGATAACTGCTTGACATTTTTGGAGGAGATTGTTTTGCTGTGGAATTGATGTGGTATTAATCATAATATTGACAATATTGCACTATAGTGCTTTTCATGTTCTGGGTGAGAAAATTTTTTTGGATAGCTGGGGTTTTTTTAAACTGTACACATAGGACAAAGGTGGCTGAAGTTGCCATAGGTGATAAAGGAAGCAGCTGCTTTGACTGAAGATTTTTTTCTGTCAGTTTTCCTGTTCTGGGTAGGTAGTGTGGTAGACAACTCGCCCTTTTAAAAGTGCCTTTTTTTTTTTTCATTTTGTTTTTACCCATAAAGGGTAAAAGATAAAAGCTTTTAATCATAAAGGTAATTTTGAGAGGACTTGGATAGCTGTTTTTTCTTCATTGCATGAGCGTTTGTTTCCCCTGGGAAATGTTCACTTCTTCCCTTAGGTGTCACTGTTTATCGTTGCTAGACTTCCGCAGGCTCTGCATTTGGCTGAATGGTGGTTCTGCTCCATCCCTCAGGAGTCTTGGCAAGTGTAATGTGTGTAGCCTGCTCTGCCAGTCTGTGCTGCCTCACATACTTGTCTCCCTCCTACATCAGAGAATAGCAGTGACAGCCTGTGTAAGGCTGTTACCAGAGATCTATATTAGTGCAATGTTATAAAAGATACCTTGCCAGTAATTTCTCAGTGTGGGATATGTCTTAAAATGGGCTTGATAGTTGTATGTACTTATTTTCTTTAAAAAAGAGTGATATTGCTAGTAAGCATGAAATTTCTCAGAAATACATTTTGTGAGCCCTTTAATTTTTTTTTTTAAATCTTTTTACTTTTTCATCGAAAAGATTTATATTCTGACAAGTTTGTCCCTTTCTAGGTCAACTTTTTTTTTCATATCATTATTTGATTAAAAAAAATTAAATCAATATTTATATGTATAAGTGATGGAAAAAAATATTGCTGTCAACACTTGCCATTTACCCAAGAATTAATTCTTGTCTCAAACCATCTATCTGATGGCTTGGGTCATAATACCAACTTCTAAGCAAGCACTTTAATTTCTTCCTGCTTCATGCAACTGTTGTGTATTCTGACATAAAACTTCAAAACTTGTGAAATTGCCAGGGAGGGCTATTTTACCTGCCATCCGCCTATTCCTACAATGAATATCTAACACTGTCACACCAGGGACCTTCAGCTATTTACAGTTATATTCACTAGATCTCACTCATTACGACTGGAGCTGGGACTCCTTTGCAAAATCCTCGCTGTGTGTGCAACAAAGGAGGCAAGCTGTGTCTACCACCACCTCCTCAGGAGACTGCTTGCTTTGGTAGACAGGAGTTTTAAACAATTTTTATGCTTGCAGAAGCCTCAATTGTTCTTACAGGAAGCATAAAAACCCTAATAATTGCAAAAGTTGAAGTACCATGCAGAAGAAGTTTACAATATTGAATATTTGCAATATCACAGAAAAATGTAACTGGGAAAAAGCTAATGAGTTGTAAAGGTCTAGGTGATTGGTTTTTATTTTGCTTTATTTGTTTTATGTTGTGAAGGTATTACAAAAAATTTCTCGAAGGGTGGAGTCTCTTGTTTTTAATCCAAGAATGACCTAGCATTATGGGGGGAAAAAAGTAGATCAGACTGGCTAGCGGATTACCCAGGGAAAACTCTGGTATTTTTAACCATGCAAATAGCTAGTCATCTGTTTTGAAATAAAGAGGATTACTTTTGCTTGATAGCTCTGTGTTGTGTTTTTACTGTGCCCGGAGTATGAACCCTGCAGTCTCCAAATAAGGGGAAAATGGCTGTAGATCACATCATAGCTTTAGGTCCAGGAAGAAAATGCTGTGGTCATTTACAATGTTTAATGTAGGTTTGGACAATTGTGTGCATGCTAGCTCGTTGATGGCTATATAAGCAAGAAATGCAGCAGGGATTGCTACATTTCTCGTATGGGAGATTTCATCTCCAGCAAATGGAAAATAAAAAACAAACCCCATTTTTATGTCCACAGGCAGAATTCCTTTTTATTCCACCAATAACTGAATCAAGGAGCCATCTGTATCTCCTGCGGGGTTCAAATCTCACAGCCAGTTTCTCCACGAGCTGGCAACAATATACATACACAAGAAAAAGTACAGAGGCAAAATGGGTAACACCATTTCTTTTAAATTACAAAAGGAATTTTTTCCCCTTGTTGCTAAGCTATATGTCTCTTGTTACAACTCCCCTAACAATGCTGTTTTAGAAGACTTGTTGATTTGGCAAATTAATAATCCTAAATTACACATGCAAAGAGTGAGTTTTGCTTCTGCTTGAGCAATCTGAAAGGCTTCGCAAATATAAGAAAACTCTCTGCAAAGAGAGAGTCCCTTGGGATTTTCACACCACTGGCCAACCTGCTGTTGGTATCAATAATATGTTATTGATGTTTCAATGTTATTTTATGAGGAGATAGTCAGCAGGAAGGATTTTTTGTTATTTCAGCTGAAAGGAAGTCAAAGTTCAATGTCATTTCTGGTATGTATATCTTGAAATCGAACACTAGAATAGTGTTCACTGAAGGTTTTTGTGTCATGCTTAAACTTATCTGATACCTTTCAAGTAGGATATTAATACAGTCTTGTTTTAGCAGAGCAGAGGCCATTGGATAAAACATTTTTAATTGCACATGGCAGTCAGGTCTACTAAAAGCAGAACAGGTCATCTTGCATGAAATATGAGTGGAACTAATAACATGATTGCTTGCTTTTTTTTGTTTTGTTCTGGGATTTCTGACAATCGAGGACCACAGATACTTTTGCAACTTTTTCTCCTTTTCCTGTCTCAGTTATTAATTTATCCTACATCTGAATACACATGACTTTGAAAGTGCATATTTTTCCAAGTGAATATTACCAAGATACACGGGTAGAAAGTGTATTTTGAAACTGTTTCTAGCTAGTTTGTTGAGTGCACTTAATTAGAAAAGATGTCTGGCCAATTTTTCTCTTCTGTGTTGTTTGGCTTCTGTTGAATGTTCAATTTTAAGGTATTCTGAGAAAAGCATGAACAGTAGAACATATATGTATTGGCTACAGAAATACATTGCTGTAAAGAAGCAGTCTGAAGATAAGTGATGTCTCTTCTAAACCTTTTCCTGAATTAACTAATTATAGATATTATCATCTGCCACTAATTTTAAAATATGCTTAGAGAAATCTTTCTTGAGAGAAGTTAGAACAACGCACTGTCAAAGGTGAATAACAAGAACAACTCCCTGCCCTGTACACTCCCTGCTTACTTATGCAGTGTGCCGTTTGGTTTGGTTATTTTTTTCAATTCTGTTTCTATGAAGTCATTATTTTTATTTTAGAGAGGCCTACTTTATGATTATTTTTTTAAAGCTCGAGTTTGGCATTACTACAATGGCAGGAAGGGAAGCAATCATGGTGTGTGTGGGAATGGAACAGCAGTTATGCCCTCACCCTTCCTTACCTGTTTGGAAACTTCTGTTTCAATGAACCTGACACAACCATGGAGGTTTGTGTGACAGAAGCACTAAGAGCAGACTGGTATCAGATATGCACAGCAAACCAGAGTCTAGTCTTGTGATAATGAGCTTGTTGACTTGACCCAAGGATGTGGCTTTCATAATCTTAAGAAACCATTTTGTTTCAACAACAAAGCGTGTGTCTTTCTTGTCGGGATAATCCAGTAATACATCGCTGACACATGCACATTTTTCTCTTGTCTGTAAGGTCAATTCCAAGTTTTGTATCAGTATTTGTAGCCTGCTATGTGTGAGTTTTTTTCACATCATGAATTTAGTTGTTCACAATTACTCACCTGTTTTAATTAAAAGGTTGCGAGCTGTCTGTCTCCATAACCTCTTTGCCAAAAAATGTTCTCCAGAGAAGAATTCTTCAGGATTTCAACTATGCTTTCTTTAAATATCCTTGGTCCTTGACGTGGGGCCTGTTCATTCTCACATGGCACTGTACGCTGCCCCTTGGATCCAACCATTTCGTGTTCCCATGAGGCTGTTTCTGTTGGCTGACTGGACAGTCTGGCAAGAGGGGAAGGAGGAGTGCTGTTGTGTTGGCAGACGTGAGAAACTTCGCTAGGAGTCAGATTTTTGGAGATAAACTCTGGGTTCAGTTGCCACTTCTTCTACTGCACCATATGCTCCACAAGGGAGAGTTACACCCCACTATGGGGCGGCTGCTGGTCCACAGAAGTTGAAATAACTCAGGAGAAACCAAGAGGAACTGGAGTAGTAATTCCCTGTGAGGGCAAGAGTTTGAATAGCACAGTGAGTGGCAGATCAGCAGATCTCCAAATGAGGCCATCTTCACTGAACTTGGCTGAATAAGGTTGATAAGAGCAGTCTGTCATTCCAGCTTCTAGCAGTTTTCATTTTGGAATACCTACTGAACAGAGTGAGGTGAATCAAGTCGCCCAAGTATGTCTGAACTCCTGCACAACAAAATGAGAATGGTTTTCTAAAAGGCTTCTTACACACCTAAGTACCATGACTGGCATGAAAGCAAAGAGTTTAAAAAATGCTAGGTACAATTCTAAATAATTCTCTGCAGTACACAAAATTTTGTCACTTCCTGTTACTTGTTCTCTCAACTTTCAGATCTTAGGATAAGGTTTGAATTTCCTGAATTCCTGCTCACAATCTGTTTCTACTATCTAGAGAAAAAAAGAAGGCTGAGGAAAATTATCTCCTCATTTTAGGTCTCTCAAACCCTGTATGGTGTGCATTTTTATTTGTAGAGACAGAAAGGTCAGATGAAGCAGACTTCCACTTGCTATGCTCAGCAGCAGGTTTGATAATATTATTCATTCTCTTCTGTTTCTTCAGAGCGTATCTCCTTCCAAACCAGATCTTCTCATAGAGGTAATGCCATAATCTTATCAACACTTTAGGAACTTTAATATTCTCTCTGTGATTGCCTCTCCTGACAATTTTCACGGAAGAGGTCCTTTATTCAGTGACCCTACTGCCTTTGCTTGTCTCAGAAAAATGTTTGAAGAGAATTTGAAGTCTTTTACTGCCTTGTGTAGCAATGCAATTCATTCTCATCTGTCTCTCCTTGTAGTGCCTCATGAAGAAACCTCCAATCTTTTTCTTTGTTCTCCTCTGCCAAAGAATAGAGGAACACAACAGTGTTCTTGCCCACAAATCACAGCAGGAAGTTATAAGCTCTAGCAGTGGTATAGTTTTTAGAAACCTCTTTGAATGGTAATGGAGAAATAAAAAGGGAAGAAAAAAAGAAACCACAAAGTGGTTCAACAGTTTCACAAGCAGTGGACAATTACAGTACACTTTATTCCTTCTCCTTCAACACCCTGTGAAAAATGCCATTTACCTTCTAGAAATAATGACTTTTACTGTTGATTCAATTTTTCTCTACAAGTCCCTTCAGACTTGGGACCATGGCTAAGCAAGCTGTTCCTTGCAGTAGCTTTAGCCCTTGCAAGCTGGCCCAGCAGGTAACTGTTGCAACACCTTCATGTTAACTCCCTTAATGCTTTTCCATTCCTCTCACCCACATATATCTGGAAATTAGAATGCAATTCCAGTGTGGCTATTGCAGACATTAGCAAAAAGGAGTAACTTCCTCAACGATGGGGGAAGTCCTAGTGACATTAGTTACTCTGCCTGTGATCCACCTTTCAAAGATTCTGTTACCAGAGATCTTCCAGGATGATATTCCAATGAATTGGGTCTGTCCCTCATAAAAGGAAGGAGCTGGACTCTGATCACTTTCAACACCTTCTCATTTTATGTGAGGGGTAATGACTGTTTAAACACTGAATGCCTAATGACTGTATCTAAACACTGGGACCTGATAACATTGATTGTCCTACTTGAAGACTTGGCCACAGCATATTAAAACCCTCTCCCACCCTTCATATCTGTTTTTCTTCCCATGAGAAGTAAGGAATGGGAAAAAGTGGCAGGAGGAGCCAGAAAATTGGTGAACACCTGTTTTGGCACGATTCGGGATGCAGACAGAGACTACAGCTAGACCAAATGGCTGGGAAGGGCTCCCAGATTCTGCAGTGAAGATATGGAAAACATTTAATATGAGGAAAATGTTAAATAAGTTGCTGTTAGAAGCATGTACAAGGAATATGACAATCTGGAGACCTTTTTAACAGGTGCAAAACTTAGGGAATGTCAGTAGAAACAGTAGAAGTCTCTGGTTTAGCTTGTCCATGATTTACCATTTTAAATTATCTCAGTAATTTGAGGTTGTTTATGGGATGCCTTCATCATATCCTCTCAGTGCAGGGGTATAGTAATGAATCCCTTATGGAAATCAGGATTTGACAGAAAATGAGAGGGTGATTTAAGAAGGGAAGGTCTAATGATGAGAAGTAGAAGTGAAAAAGCTGACAAGTAGCCAGTGAAAAGCAGCAAAGTTATTGAAGAAAAAGAAACCTTTCCTTTTTCATCAAAGAAATTATAGAATAAATTGGATTGATTTCCAAGCCACTCTATGACATACCTTCCCTGTATTCTTTGGGATGCTAAATGATTCATTTTAGTAAATACCCACTTTTCTGAAATCTAGGTCATTTCAGACGTGGAACAGCATGAGATTCTTTATTAATCACCTGTAGCCTATCATATCCTCTGTTCCACTACACTAACAAGAAAGAGAAAGCCTATAGACACAGATCTGCTTTTCCTATTAGATACATTAAACAATTCTGTAGTAACCAGGTGTGGAATTCAGAGGCAAAACTACTGTGATTCCAGAGCTTTGCTTTCAGATTCCGTCTGGTACTAAATTCCATCCCAACATATACCTTTGGCCCTTTTCTAGGCCGGCCTGACTTTTCACTAAGAATAACCAGACGTGTCGGAGTAAGTTGTGACTCTTGGAAGTTATAAAGAACCATTTCTGCCCTTCTGCCTCGTTTCTCCTTCCTTTGTTTCATGTTGTTCTTCTCCCTGATGCCTGACCAGAGCGAATGCCTGAGCGTCTCATGTTTATTCACCAGGATGCTGATGATAATCATGCTGAAATCTCAGTAGCTTTCAGCTAGGGCAAGTGTTATTTTTTTAGAAAGCATTTCTATTCCAAGTTATTGCATATGATATCTTAGGCCTTGATCTTATGAAAATCATACTTGATGCCAAGAGTAGTCAGGCTGGTAAAGCCAAGCACATACATAAATGTTGGCAGGATTTGTTCTTTCCTAAGTGTAAGAGTGAAATCATTTAACAAATTGTGTCATACATGTAAGGAGTATTTATCAGGCCCACACAGAACAGCTGTTAATAGTTTAGAACTGTCATCCATAAAATGTATCCATGTCAATGTAAGTCTTTAAGTGTGGAAGTGTACCTCAGGTGAAGGTTTTTGGAAACAGCCATCATGTGGTGTGTTGTAAAAGTGGCTGGAATCTGCTGCTTGTGTGTTTGGGTGTGGTTAAAGTGTTGGGATTTTAGGAGTGCATCTTGTCAGAGTTACAGAAACAAAAATTCTTCCAGGTTTAGTACAGGAGCTCCTGTCTGCCACCTTGTGTGACAACATCTAAAATACAGAATTGGCTATTTAGAGGAAAACTAGTAGCAGTGGTTGTCGTCAGATTTTAGAAATAATGCTGTACCTTTTTATCATTGAGGTGTGAAGTCCCTTGGAAAAATACCCAGCTGAGTGCTAGAAAAGTGCTTTAGGAGAGAAGGACCTGCACACACCTTGTGAATCAGTAATAATTAGAAAGAGCAGACTAAAATATTTCTGTGCAGGGAAGTAATAAATGGATTGTAAGTACCTGTAGTGCTAAGAGATCACAGACATGATATTAAAATGAGGGGAACTAGAAAACTGCCATTGCCACCAAAAGGCATAAGGATATCCTACCCTTTATCTCTAAATTAATTGGTAACCTTAGTTTATTATTTTCATAGTGGTTTATTATTTTCATACTACTCTGGGCTATTTGTCTTATGCCTGTGGTGATTAAGAGTTAGTAATGTTTTGCCTGTGAGAAATGCTCCTTATTTTTGCCATTTATTTGTGGTTTCTAATTCCACCCTTCCACAGCGAACTTCTGCTGCTCTGCTCTTTATATCTTGTTTTCAAAGTACTCTAGATGATATCAGCTGGATCTACTTTCCTGCCCCAAGATACATTCCCTGCTTCCACTGTTGTAGTCCAAATGGACTCTCCACCACTTTACTTAGCTGTGTTCCCAACTGTTATTCCTTAGAGCTACTGCCAGCCTTTAATGGAGTTTATTTCCAGGCAGAAAAATGGGAGATGCCGAGTAAACTTGGCACTGACTTCAGTAAGAGAAGAGCAGCTTCAGCACGCTAAGAACGTTGAAGACCAAGTGCATGTAGGTGTTTAATTATCCAGATTTAAGCTTCTGATTCCCCATAGATTTCAATGGTGAGATATCCCTCCAGTTAAGATTTGTGGCAGACAACTTCTGCACATTTTACTTGCATGAGTAACCTAGCAAATGCAGTGGCACTTCTTGACAAAGTAAGGTGAAGTGTTTGAATGTAGTAGAAAGAACATTGCCAGCAGGTTAAGCGAGGTTATCCTGCCTCACTGTTCAGCCCTGGTGAGGCACATTTGAAGCGCTCTGCCCAGTTCTGGGCTCCTCAGGACAAGAGAGACATGGAACTGCTGGAGCAGGTCCAGTGGAGGGCAAGAAAGGTGGTCAAGTGACTGGAGCGTCTCTCTCATGAGGAAAGGTTGAGGGAGATGGGCCTGTTCAACCTCAAGAAGAGACAACTGAGAGGGGACCTCATCAATGTCTGTCAGTATCTGAAGGGAGGTGTCAGAGGATGGACCAGACTTTTCATGGCAGTGCCAAGCAATAGGACAAGAGGAACGGGCAGAAATGGATGCACAGGAAGTTGCACCCGAACACGAGGAAGAACTTCTTCACTGAAGAAGTGACAGAGCAGGTGACAGAGCACTGGGAAAGACTGTTCAGAGAGGATGTGGAGTCTCCTCGACTGGAGATATTCCAGAACCGTCTGGACACAATCCTGTGCCAGTGCTCTGGGATGACCCTGCTTGAGCAGGGAGGTTGGACCAGATGACTCCCTGTAGTCCCTCCCACCCTGACCCATTCTGTGGTTCTGTGAAACAAGCAAGTAGTTTAAATTACTTAGTTAATGACCTTTGATCACTATCTAAACCGCTTACCAATACTTATAAATGCAATTAAACAAATGTGAAATCAAAACCAAGATATACAAAACTAAAATTAGAAAATTAATTAGTTCTGTAATTCCTGGTTTTAAAGGGGAAACATTTTGCACCAGATTGAGAAAACTGTCAAAACTTTCTCATTGAATTAATAAAGTATTTAAAGATAATCTTGAAAATTAATGTACTTACAGCTGATCTTCAAAGACCTGAAATAATGGTGATATTAAAGTACAAGAGCATTTCTTATGCAATGTTATACACTAAAATGTCTTTCTTGCTGTCTTAAGAGAGATGGGATGAACCATAAATTGAAAGTTCTCCTCTGTCAGTGCAGGGACACCATTTTCTATGATGGTAAATCACTTTTCACCAAAGAATTCCTACCATTGGATTGAAACAGTAAGTTATTAAGGCTCTAGGAAATCCTCACTATCCTTTCAATATAAAACTTTGGGAAGTACCATAGGAGATTTAAAGTGGTGTGGGAGTAGGGTGTTTTTATGGCGTGGGAGGGGTGGTTTTTCATCAAAGATTGGAAAATGTGTCTGTCAGTTTGTTCATCCTCTGACTGTAGGAGTTAGAATTCCTGCTTGGACACAGAATCCTTATTGTGACTTCTGAGGAATGCTAGAACATGAAAAAGTGGAGAAGAATATTTCATTTGCTCAAAAATGTTTGTGTGACTACAGGATGAACAGCACCTTGTAGAATCAATCCCCACAGCACCAACCAACTTAATGAACATTATTCCTGAAGTGATCTATTCATTACTGCTGATCAAAATCTTGTGCCTGCGGAATGTATACTGCCAGACATTCTCCTCCCCCAGAATCGCCCCGTGCTATCATCCTACACTGAAAGTTTACACTTCCTCGGTCTGCTCTAGTTTATATCAAATGGAGATTATTAAGTTATACACAGGGGAACAGGTGGGTGGAGCAGCTGGCATGAGAAGTGAGCAGCCTGACAACAGAAAAAAAACCCGGGTAGATTGCAGCACAAAAATTTTCCTAGGAAATTGCAAATTTCACAATCTGTTCATGAGAACTGATGGTATAGCTCGTGTGCCAGGTAACAAGTCTGGGAGACTCTAGACTTCACTGGAAGCTCACTATTCAAGACCTTCAAAGATCTTGTTAGTTTTGGCTTCAGTCTATTACACTGTATCAAGCAATCCTACTCATTCTGGAAAGCAACTCTTTATGAATTTCTAAAGTAGATTGAAAAGGTCGCAGTGGTTTTTCAGTCTTAATTGACTGACTGACTGACTGACTGATTTACTTGTATTTTTTATTGCAGATGAAAGTTTAAAGATAGCTCTGTGAGCTCTCAGAGTCATGCAGAATTTGAGGGGTTTATCTTTGGTTTAATTCAGTGACATGAAGAAAACATCAGCTTGAGGTGTTTCTGACAAACACCAGTTAAAGAAGGTTACTCAACTAAATAAGCTCTCCTGAATTTGGGTGCAGTGTGGAGGGTGACCTTACGGAATGCAATGCTACACACTCAGAACTACTCAAAATTTAGATTATAATGGAATGCAATAGCCAAGGAGAATGCAGTAACAGTCAGGACAACCTGACGGGTAAAGTGGCAAAGTTTTTACAATAAGTAAATGCATAGATGGCTATGGAGGAAGTAGGTGACAAGATCAGATGTGGAAGAAAAGATAAGCTGCCAGCTAATGTCTAATACTGTGGCAGTTTATCCTGTATCATTTATAGGAACCCAGACTGAAACAGCCTCTTACTTAGGTCACTGTCTCAGGACTCAGCAGAACAGCCTCTTACCTTTGCGAGCTGAGCGTTATCATGGTTTATCTCTGGCTGTCTCCTGTTTTGACTTAAGAAGCTTTTCTCATTAAAGTTTCATTAAAACACATACATTTCTGCAAAAAGTTGCACTTCTAACAAATCAGCATTTTTCAAATGAGAAGTGTTTAATCAAGAAGTTTCCAGCCAAGTCTAATTATAGCATCCTTTCAAAATGTTTCAGGGTTTCAGACAGCACTTCAAAAAGGAACACAATGAAACATTCGTTATTACTGGTCTTTCATATTACTCAAATTACAAGAAACAATTAAATATGTTATAGAAGATATCTTGATAAGCATTTGACACGCCACTGAATAACATTTGGTGTCTCGAGTTTCTAATTTCTCTCCTTTAAATTCAAACTTCCTTCTAGTTCTTATCTGAATTACTGTTGAACAGAAGCCAAAGTTCGCTTGGACTTCCTTTCTACATAAATTCAATTAAGAAATGTAAACATTTGGAGTCTCTCTTGGGGGGGGGAAGGCAGAGGAAAAAAAAAAGAAAAATAAAAGAAAGTCTGTCAGTGGGAAAGATTCATGTAGGCCAAAAGGAGAGAGAACAATTTTTACGTGGAGAAAAGAATCAGCAGTAGCTTTTGACATGGACAAAGTCATCTGTTACTAGAGGTAGCTTATGACAGAGGTCAGTCAGACAGCTGTGCATGAGAGAAAGGTAACCCATGTTTGTAGAGTCACGGGGAACAAAATGCTGTTAGTGGCAGGAGAACGTGTTTAGCTTTTGGAAACATTTTTTCTATTGTGGAACACGCGGTGAGTACTGGTTTGAAACCAGTATATTTTGTTGTTGTTCACATGCTGCTTCTCACCGGCTTTTGTTGAGCAACTTGCAAACTCCTGGTATAATCTAAAAGACTGTGGTAAATTTCACAAGAGTAAAGGTGAAGAAAGAAGTATGACAACAAAACCGGGAGAGAGAATATAAGGGAAAAGGCTCAGTATGGAAGCTCGTCTGTGCATTATTTTAAGGCACACTTAATCCAGTAACATGGGAATTGTCAATGCAGGTTTGAGACCACTACACTGGCAAAAACTGGATAATACATGCAAAGGCCAACACACTTCTGACTCATTGTCTAGAGTCTGGTAAAGGAAGTGACAGCTGGTGGTGTTCTTAATATCAGCATCCAATCCAAGGAAACCAGCTGAAGCATGTAGCTGAGAAAATTCATTACCCATTTAAAAAGTTCAAAGGGTATGTGAGGAAAGTTAGAAAAAGACTTTGGCTTTTGAGCACTCAGCTCTTTCACTGGAGTTCCAGGAGTTATAAAAACTTGTTTAAGAATGCATGCTGAGAATATTTCAGCTAAATGACTCTTAAAAATTGGGCTTACACAAGGTATGAATTCCAAGCAAATTGACAAAATCCATTGGCTGAAATAGACAAAGCAAAAGAAAATCCCTGAACCAACCCACCACCAACACCACCCCCCTAGAATTCCTAAAGCTCCAATACCAGTAGGTGCTTGAAATGTATATTTGCTTTTTTTTTTTTTTATGTTCTTTAAACATGTTTGTTGAAAAGCCTTTCTGGAAAGTTTCTGCAGAACCCAGCCTGAGGTAAGCATTTAAATCATGGCATCCCAACATCCTGGTTAGTAGTAGACACTGATTTGGATTATACCACAACAAAACACATAAGGAATGCAGGCCCTTTCTGATCACACTCAAAAGAGGAGGCTTATTCCATGAAGGTCTAGGAAACAACACCCCCCTTTTTTCCCTTTAAATTATGTTGCTAGTGTTGCTCAAGAGAAGAGAGGGTCTGTCTACTAGAAAGGCTCACCTGGGGGCTCTGGAAAACCTCTCTGTTCTTGGCTGCCCAGCCGGAAAACAGTTGCAAACTCAACAGGTTGGTGTTGGGATAACCCCAATTAAAGAGTAATTTGGGGATGTAAAAGAAGCTGAAAGTGGCCAGGGAAAAGTGTTTGACAGCATCTTGATACAAAAAACAACAGTGGGCAGCTATTCATAAGAGCAAGTTGGACATTATTACTCAAATGTCAGATGGATTTATAAGATATTGATGAATTATAGCTATCTATTGTGTGGTATCAATGTTGTCTTAGTAGACAGCATACTTATAATCTGCTTTACATATAGCTTAGGCAGAAAAAAGTTAACCTGAATCGAGATGCTTCAGAACTCTTCTAACATTAATAGAATTGTACAGAAAGAGCTGGACCAAATCTTTGATAGAGTGTTATTATTAGCTCCTGTAAAGGAAATTATTGTAGAGTTGCTCACAGCGATTGTGAAGCAAACTGGCTTCTGACTGTTACACTGCTGCTTTTCTATATCACCTTTTAGTGCATCACCCTTGGCTTTCATAGTTTTTGGTAGTCCATTTCCATGCAGGAAAAATGGGAGTATTTTCCTGAATCATGGCCTTTCCTGTTATTGGCAAGCATAGCCCCTCAATTATTTTAGTGTCCTTTTTCTCTTGTGCTTTCTTGGATCATCTGCTGTGTCTTCCAGAAGAGGGTCTTCATTTATTGCAAATTGACCAAACATTATCAAAGTATGGTTACATTTTCTATGCTTTACATGTGAGAAACTGATACATTGACGGAAGAAATGTTGTCTGTGGTGACAAAAAGAAGACTTTGGTCACCTACAGAGATAGAAAACAGCCTTACGTCTAGCCTGACATTATTGTGTGCTAGTAGGAAATGACACTGAATTTTCTGTGTTCTGCATCCCTAGAAAAGACATGAGCCCCCTTGCTCTTTAACAACTCTATTTTCAGGGTATGCAACTGTACCCAATGATCAGAGCTCACAGACCCAGATTACTGTAGTCCTTGGTCTTTTCTCTTGGCCATGATATTGTGGCTGAATTTACTATCCTGTGCATCTCTTAGATATATATTTTGCTTTTTTAGGTTTTCAGTGTTGGAAACAGACATAGTATGGATGAAAATTGGCAGAAAAATGTGAAAAGCTTCAGGATTTTGAGTCAGGTGGCAGAACATTCGGGAAGCTTCTGGCACACCACAGATGGTCGGTATAAACTGTTGTGGCAGAGCAGCTCTGCCAGGAACCCCATGGAGTTTATTTCTAAAGTAAACTTTTAAAAATACACAGAATATTAAAGCAGGATAAAAAATTAATATAATTTGAAATCACTGTTAGTGATTTCACTGTCAGTTATGTTAGTTTGTTGTAATGAGGTTCCATATCACCCCATCCTATTCTCCCCCCACCCCCAGTTATGTAAGATTAGTATCCCCATTTCTCTAATTCCACCTTCTCTGATCTTTGTACTCTTTCAAACAAATCAGATAGCTGGACTGGGGATACAGAATAGTATCGAGCTGTATAAGAATAGTATATTATGTAAGGTAACCCAAGTTTAATTGTATTAAATAGTATTTTTATTTCAATTATCCTATAAAATGTGAAAATTTTGGCAGAAGATTAGGAATAGGAGTGGATGAATCTAATACTGAAACTCAAGCAAGATTTTTTTCCCCCCTTGTTGATGTTTCTTTTGAGGCCTGTTTTTCTTTTTTCTTAACAAAGGAGCAAATGTTCTTAGAGAAGAATAATTTTCAGCTGAAAAATCCCCAGGCACACAGAACAAATTGGATTAACACAAAGTTTGGGAATCTGATTAAGTTTTTTTCAAGAATATTGGCCATATTTCAGAATTTCTTGCAATCATGATCCATGGCGCTTGGCAAATCTTAGCGACCAACTGATTTCAAGAAGAAACCTATATTCATAAAGTTAGTGTTAACTTCTTAATCACGTCTTTTACTTCACTTATTAGCTAAAAAACTGTATTTAGAAATGTCAGTCAAAATGTACAAAGGGATTCCAAGACTGGACTCATCTTCTAATAATTATTCCATTGCAAAAATGTAAATACTGTTTTAGCTAGTTGAGATACCAGCTAAAACTTTCTATCTCTGAACAGTTCAAACAGTTCAAAATATATTAGTTGTAAAAATAAGAAAAGACTAATTTTATGTACCAGTAAGATATACCCTCTAAGATAACACCACAGCTTCTCCACCTTAAAGTCCCAACATTGAATACACCTGTGTTTATTCTGTGACATTTTGATGTGAAGTTTTACTCAAGATTTCATTAAACTGAGTCATAAAGGAGGACAAACTGAGGTTATCTGGGTGAATTTGATTGTCTCTAAAAGCGATGCATCTGTTGAATTTTCAATGAGTATTTTTGCCCTCTGTACCTCAGCCTTTCATTCTGGTGAAAGAATTTATTACTATTTCTTTCAGGTGGAATCCCTGTGAAGTTAATAGCAAAATTCCATGGGATGGAGGCTAGACTTTTTGGGTCACTGAATATGGATCTGTACTGGGAATTAAATTATAGGCTGAACAGAATAGTGCGAGATTGAGCTATGCCCAATGCTGTTGCTTTTATTTTTCTAAATTTTGTTCTCCCTCCCCAACATTTGAAAGGAAGCAAGTAAAACCCTTTCTAGGCTAAGTCAGAGAACATAGCCTTAGAGAACTATAGCATAGTTCTAACTATAGCATAGCCTTAGCATAGAGAACAATTGCTGTATGAATGGACACAAAGAAGCCAGATATAAAGCTTGGAAGATGCATTAGTGTGACAATATGAGTAGTTCAGTTTGAGGGAAAACTTGACTGGTTACTAATAACATACATTTAGCAGTCTCATGTCTTTTGCGTGGGATATGAATGTTCTGTTGTGTATACCTTGTCATTTTTGTCTTGCAGAATGGAACTGAGTAGAGAAAACACAAACTTGGTTATATAGCTACAATAACCTATTCTCATTATATAATTAGGCATAATCATTCTATGATTTAGTATAATGTTCCATTTGTGTTGAATGTGTAACCATATTTTTATGTTTCAGCCTCAAGACTGTTAGTCTGGTGTGTTATTTGGTTGTTGTACCTTTCCACTTCCATAGCAACAATTTAGCTACATAATAATTGTGAGAAAATCAAATTCCATCTGTTTTTGCCAAATGAAGTCTGAATAAACTTCACTGGTTAAACATCACTAATTTCCACTCCTGGGCTGGTTAAGCAAAGTCTTGTGTGTTGGTGTTACTCAAAGTAAACAAACTGTAATACAATTCTTCAGGCACTCTTCAGTACCCTTGATGATGCAAGAATTTCTTTGCTTCTTCATGCACAATTTCTTCAGTAACTTTTCAGTGCCTTATTGTCTTGGTACTGTTAGGGAATCACAGAATCTTTTAGGCTGAAAAAGACCTCTGAGATCACTGAGTTCTACCATTAACTCAGCACTGCCAAGCACACCACTAAACCATGTCCCCAAGTGCCACATCTACATGTCTTGCAAGTACCTCCAAGAATGGAGACTCAACCTCACTGGGTAGCCTGGTCCAGTACTTGGTAAGCTCTTTGGGGAAGAAATTTTTCCTAATATCCAACCTTAATCTCTCCTGGTGCAACTTGAGGCCATCTGCTCTGTCCTGTCACTTGTTATGTTAGTATTTTCACTAACCTTTCCACTATTTACACCACAGGGATGCAAAATTAAAAATTCCCTTCCTCTCAAGTCTTCAGAAATCTACAACAGAATTCAGTGAGAGCTCTGAAAACAGTGTCCATGTCCAATATCTTGGCAATGCAAGGATTTCAGACATGACCTGTTAGATGCAGGGAGGTCTCCAGGCTCCTAGTTTCACTGAAAATATGGGATGGTTCTGCTCGTCTGTATTTTGCTGACTGCTCCATACACCTCCTCTCTGCCAGTGGCAAGAATGGAAAATCAAGACTTCACCACTTACCCCACGGCCATTTGAGCAGGTCCATCATAATTCCTACAGCTGCTCTCCGCTCAGGGCTCATCAAACGTCTCTCCCATCACAGTTTATCAAACGCCTCCACCTCAGCATTTCAGGTAACTCAGCTGCTTCCTTTTCTTGCTTGCTCTCCTGCTTGCCTGCCAAAACCAGAAAGCCTTTATTAAGGGCTTCCCCGTCAATCATCCCAAAGGCCCCTTTGGAGATCTGATTAGTGTTTGCAGCCTACATGCAGGAACAGGCTGAATCTGTCTGGTGCAATTCATACAAAGGGATATGAAGGAAGGGAGTGATTTAACTAAAGTGGGAAGCCTTGTTTCTATGCTGCAAGATATATGATCATCTCTGTGAGCAGTGAGATATTTTCAGGCTGTATAGAGTTCTGCATGCAGGGATTTAGGATCTGCAATGTCATTTGAGATTGCTGGGGTTTGCCTTTACTTCAGAGGCTGAGAAACTGGGTAAATTAGGCTGTGCTGGAGCTTCAGACTGCTGTGCTCACACTGCTACTGTAGTGTTGGTAGTTTACAGTGGGCTTAGACATACCTACAGCCTGTACAAGCATATCAGAACAGACATTCCCTTCATCTTGCTAAGCCAATACAGACTCGGAAAAGCATTTTAAAGGAAGGTAGAAGTTTTCTGTTACTGGTGCTCTGTATCTTGTGTCTCATGATTTCAAAAAAAATTAAACATTAAATCCTGTTCACATAGAATTATGGAGAATGGGCTGAATTTTACTTTTCCAGACAGTGCTAGAGTCTTTAAGGAATTCTGGGGCTTGGCTGACTGTGCACAGGGCATGGGAAGACTCACCATGAACTCCCCGTCTGCGTAGACTGCAGTGTCCAGCCTCCTCTGCTAAGCTCCATTGAAAAATAAGTGAACAAGGCACTTGACTTGAAAAAAAGAAAGTGAAAGGGACAAATGATTTATTTGTGATGCCAAAAGCAATCTCCTTGCATGCTGCAGGATGAGATTTTATTTAGATAAATTACTTTATTCATGCAGTCCTTGTTAATCTAATAACCTTAGTAAAACTACACTTTAGGTCTTTTTCTGGCCTGTTGCTGCTGCGAATTTTGCATGGAAATCAAGCTGCAGAAAGTTGATTTTACCTGATTTAATTATAAAATAGCTATCAGAGCAAAGTAGAGACTAGCTGCTGCCTGCCAGACCCAGGTGCTGTGGAGTGGACTCCATGGAGCCAGAACAGCAGTGGCAGCAGGACTGTTCCTTCCTCACAACCTCACAGGAAAGAAACTGGATGTTGCCTGGTAACAGGGGCTGTTGCTTTTCTTTTTCCAGAGGTTTAGCAAACAGCTGAAGCAAGCAATTTGGGGAGCAGCATAAGGTTTGAAAAGAACAAATAGCTGTTGAGGAAAAAACAGTCAAAGAGTGAGATCAGAGATTGTTACTTGGATACAGCAAAAGCCAACACAACAGAAGGGCTGGGAGGAGAGGCAAAGGCGAAATAACAGTAGACTTATTTAAGCTCTGGAAGTATTTTTTAATCTTTCTTTTTCAGTTCTTGTACATCTAGTGGCAATGCAACTCTTCTACACCCAGTGATCCAAGAGCGTTTTCAGAAAACTTTTGGTGCAAGTCTTCTCTTCCTCACCTTTCAATCACTTCTCCTTGCTCAGATTTTCATGTTTATCTTTCACTATATTTTTTACTTTTTATTTGCTCTTCAGAAGGAGTTTCTTTTGTTACACCTCATATGAAGTAAGGGCGGTACTGGTTTCAAAAAATGGCGACTCTGTTGGGAAAACAGGAGCACTTATTACACCTGGGTTACTGATTCTGTGTGCCTGGTGCCTTGCTACCTGCAGTGTCAGATAGAAGACACTATATAATTAACACTATATAATAATTTTTCTTTATAATCACATAGGTTGCAAAAATAGACTGCAAAGTTTGCTCGTGTGAGCACAAGGAAGACTCTGCAGGTCTGTTCTTGATCAGAGAGCACAGAAATAATTGCAATATCTCGGAGACTGCTTCCTGTAGAAGTGCTGATTTGAGTTCTGTTGGACAGGTGAGGGAGATTCAGTTGGACTGCTCAGCTCAAATTTTCCCTGTGGTTCCTTTCCAGCCATGTGGCAAATGTACATTGCTGAATTCTTCCTGTAGATCAGATCACAGAAACAAACGATAGTGTGAATGAATGTAAAGCAAACAGACAGACTTGTGATGTCTTTACCATAAATAGTTCAGGCAAATACCTAAGTTCACAGGTGTGAGTCATCCTAGAGAAGACAGCCTGACTCTTGGGGTACTCTGGTTGCTAGTGGTACCTATATAGGTTATAGTATATATAATCTTGTATTGATTAGAATTACTTCCAACATTTTCACCTTTGTTGTTTTTTGCATTTTCACTTACATGTTGCAGCTTTATCTTACAGCTCAACAACAGGTTGTGCAACTTCCTCTTTGGTTCCATACAGCATTTCTAATGGAGAACTCCCAAAATATCTTGCTGGAAGGGAAATGCAGCATAAGGAGCTAGGTATGAATACATTTCACAGTACAGCTTTTCGGGGTAACCTCTTTTTAGAGCTTCCTTTCGATTGCCTTGCAATAATGAGCAGTTATTTACACAGATACTCTGGTGGGTTTCCTTTCTGTGAGATGCTAGTGACCGTAACAAGGGAGAGCTCACAACCTGCTCTCAAGATCTGATACCACCACTGTTTTGATACAATATGGATTTTCGCTCCTTGCCATCTCTGTTTATGTTAGTTTCCTCCTCTTTCAGTTTTTCGGATTGCACACCATATTTTTCCTGCACATATAAAATCCCATTTCTGTACAATCTTTTTTCTCTCTCCGTATTGTTAGGTATGAAAAGATAAATCAGATGTGTAAGGCTTGGAAAACTCTAACCCCTTTTCTAAAGAAACAATATTTAGGTTCCTTTCCTAGCCATCAGATTTATTCATCCCTCTCCTAAAGCCGTTTCAGTCGACTGTAATTCTTATAAAGATCTTTTAGAAAATGCTATTTTTTTATTTGAAGCAAAAAAACTGTGAAGAAATGTGTCCTCCAAAAAAAAATTCTTAGAGGACACAAAATAATGACTGTATAATTTAAATGCTAGTAAAGAAGTTAATACATATATTTTCCAATGGCTTTTTGTAACCTTATATAGTATTACATCTCATTATTTTACTGTATTACTGTATACTTCAACTATACTTGTTATATTTGATAATTAAAAGCATATATATTCAAAGAATAGTGCAAGTGAATGTGTCAAAAATACTGATATAATGTTAAAAATCTTTTGTTAAGAAAACTTGAGGAGTTTGTTCTCAAGAATAAGAGTCACAGCTTTTGGCTTTCCTTCACTTGACATATTTTAGACTTAATTCAGTAGTCATTGACATCTGTGGATCAGGCTTTTTTTTACTTTCCACGGCATTCAATGAACATACTGTACATGCCTCACTTTTTTAACACACTACTGGCCCCATAAGGTGAGAGATTTGCTTTTCTTCTTTCTTTGGTCTGGAACTATTCTATTCTATTCTATTCTGCATCTATTATTCAAGTGACTGAATACCTTTATTTGGGAGCATTCCACTTATTTCTCTCAACCTCTTTAAAGTAAAAGGCTTTACTCAAGAGTGGAATCTCCCCTTTGTAAATAACCTCAAAATGTGTGGAAAAAAGAGTTTGAAGAGTAATTTAAGTCCCCAGAGTTAAATTGTACTATTGGCTGTTATGCAGACAGTTCAGAAAACTTCTGTGGAAACTTCTCTTTAAAATTCTTGGTAATTTCTAAAAGGAAAATTACTAATCTTGGAAATTTATTACAGTGTAAACATTACTAGCAGCTGACTCTGCACCTGCGTTCTCTATCAGAGAATGTTGGTTCTGCAGCAAAGACAGGTTTGCGCTTATACTCTATCTTAACATGACCTAAAAATCCATAGATGTTTTATTTTTCATTTCTCAATATGATGAGCCAGCTGGCAAAACTGACAGGCTGTTCATGTGGAGTTGTGGCTCTTCCAGAAGATTTCCTGTAAAAATAATCAGTGTGTATTGAGATGTGCTCAACTAAGATGATTTCTGTGTCACAAACCATTTTCGATATATGGTATTAAAAGCTTATCTGGTATTTTCAACTTGCTAAACTTTGAGATTTTAATTTAATGACATACAACCTAGGAATTTTGGCTCTGATGAATAATCAACTGTGAGAGTAACCTCTTTTTCTGGATATCTTGTAAAGCACTTAAAAGCCAATGGAGTGCACTGTTCTATTGGGTTGTTGAAAAAATTCACCACAATAGCAGATGTTCAACAAGCTACAGGCAATCGTGCTGTTGTGCATCATAGCTGCATATGCAAACCTAAGGACACGTGGACCATGTTATACTGCTGAGCCCCTGGTGAACATAATCTCAGCAAATAAAATGGAACAAAATGGAAAGAACTAAATGAAAAGGAATCCCTTTCAGCAGTCCTCCCTCCCTTTGGTGCAGTGCCTTTAGGAAGGGCAATGCTGCTTCTGGATGTGCAAATGGCGCGTAAGAGCTCTCTTTGTACTGTGCTGTTTTGTGTCAAAGACATGACAGTTTTGCTACTGTTAAATTTGGAACCTTAATCCAAAACCTAGCTACAAGAATAAACTGACTAATCCCAGGGCTGCCTAGATTTCTATCAATAAAGTCCACATGTCGAGTACAGTTTCACTTACGACTATGCCTAGAAATGCCAAATTCCGAAAAGACTGCGGATTTTGTTACTTGAATCTTGCCGCCATTGATGAAATGAGAGTTCCTCTGCCTTTTTCCCTTGGAGGCCAACACTCACTGATGCTGACCCTCAACACAGAGAAGCACATGGGCATCCTGTTCAACCAATGGTTTAGTGATTAGGCCATCTGACTGAGGTATGAGCGTCTGCATCTTAAAATATCTGTCTTCTCTGGAGTCAGATCAGAGCAGTTCCACTTTGCATTAAATATTCATTAGGCCCCTGAGAGAAAAAGAGGGAGAGAATGACTTATTCTATTTCAGTACACAAGAGGCTTGGACATTTAACTGCGGTATAAGAAAGTTCTGTATAGGTTCTTATTCCAGTGAAGGAGTTTAGGGTGAGAGTATCTCACAGTATCTTTTTCTTTGTGCTCTCTCTAACAAGCTTGAAATTTGTGCTTGCTGAACATGAACTTTGCCTGTTCTTGCAGGCTGTGGGAGCCTGCATCAGGTGCTGTGGCAGACCATTCGCTATGAAGTTTGATTTCATGCTTTGGATGTAGACACGACTTTTAACACAAATAATAATAATAATAAAAGCTAGATTTCCCCCTTTAATTTCTAATCAATTACTGCTATTCTATTTACCACCCAAGCGTTTTACCTGTTTATGTTTAGCAGGATAAATTTTCCATGAAACTGGATTTCTGGAATTCTATTAAATTGTGAATCTACTTTTTTTTTTTTTTAAATTTTAATTTTTTTCCCAAACTGATGTCAATGCCTGTGAATTTATTAAACGAAGTGAGTTCTACCAAAAATCGGTAAGAGTATGACAGCATATTAAATTGGCAGCTTTCCTAGTGAGGAGAGTTCAGTTCAAGGTTGTAGGTCAGTATTTAATATCCTTCAGGAGAATGATTCCATCTTTATGAACCATTGTCTTTCCCTAGGTTGCCTTGACAGACAGAACTGATAAGCAGTCAGCTAAACGAAAAAGGCTCAACAATACTTTAGACAGACCTAGGAGCTTAGAATGGGAAGCTATGTGATGGCACAGAAACAGTAAATAGGGGCTAAAACTCACAAAACCAATGAATTTCCACAGTAAGTTTCCCAGGAGAGAGGGTGAAAAAGCAGAAAGTGTAGCTTCCAGCAACTTCCCTAAGTTCTCAGTGGCTTCAGTGACCTGGGAGTGTGGGCAATTTAGAACAGGCCGATGAACAAATGTCAACTTCGGCATCTTCAAGGTTTGGTCTCTTAAACATCTGCCGTGTTACAAATTTATACCCTTCAAATCCTCGCTTGCATCCATACATAAAAATCCACTGAAGTAGGTGCGAGTGGGGAGGGGAGAGAGGATTCCCGAGCCTGAGGGCCACAAAGACTTGCAATTAGGGATTTGTCCACAGCGCTATAACCTAAGCACTGGGCTTGAGGGGCTTGGTGAAGCTGCTGACTATCAGAAGGTGGCAGCATTGACGAAGAAAACGAGTAGAAGAGGTGAAGTAAAGTAAATATTGATATACATTCTGGCTTTTTATTTTGCATAAAGTAGTATTGTAGCTAGAAAATGGTAATAAAAAAAAACTGAGTGCACAAGAAACCTTATCATGTGTCTCTTGATAAGCGGACCACTGAGTTGAACAGTTTATTATTGTTAAGTGAGGTGGCCATCTAAACACCATGTGCATTTATTACTGGTGAACACAGTCATTAAAGTCACAAGTGTGTGGCAAACAGACTTTTTGCCCCCTTTTCTGTTGTTTTTTTTGTCTTAAGGTTAACATCTCCCAAATATAGGTTATGTTTAGATCTGCTGGTCCAACAGGAAGGTCAATGGGATGTAATTTCGTTCAAATCATTGACTTTTATATACACAGAAGCTGTGTACTGGACAGTACTGACAACGCTCTGGACTGTGATGTGTTTGGCCTTATTGATACATGACTTGTCAATACCAAATGTGTGCTCATACAATGGAAGTGTCCCCTTGCAGATTTGCTCCGTAGTTCAGCCTAAATTTACTCAACATAAATTTGTATGTGAATAACACAAGAGTAAAAGGAACTTATGCTCTTCTTCTGGGGGAGTGTGGTATTTATCTAATTCTCAATGCAGCATCTTGGAACAACAAAGCCCTGACATTTATGACTGAGGTAGATGGTTGGTGGGTGTGGGCTTAAGGGTATATGTATATAGAACATAACCTTCCTCTTATAGAAACAAACAGTAATTTAACTTTATTGTTTTGAAAGAGACTTCCTAATTGGGAGCCAGCTGTAGCACGCAATTGTGACAACCCACTGTTATTCACAGTATCTCTTGGAGAAAAAGATTCTCCATCTTTCTTTTCCGCTTTTCCTTTTTTCTCCCCTTTTTTTCTTTTTTCCCTTTTTCCTTTTCTCCCCTCCTTTTCCTTTTTTTCCCCCTCTTTCCTTTTTTCCCCTTTTTCCATTTGTTTTCCTCCTTCCTGTCAAAAGAAAAATAAGCAGAATTCCTTTTTTCTTCTCAGCTTTGTCCTGCTTTCCTTTCTCTCTCTGCAGACTTTCAGCCTTGGGTATCACAGACTCCAGAACACATTTTTGCCAGTTTCATTTTTTTGAACAACATAGGTCCACAATACTGAAAATGAAAGGAGAATTAGGCTTTATGTCTGTGTCACAGCTACTTCCTCAGCTTCTTACCTACTTCCTGATAGGTCTGATGGATTTATTGTAGCATGTCCATTGCTTGTTCGTGACTTGGTTATTCCTGTTTTTAATAGTCTTCCCAAATAGTTGTTCTTAAATTCGGGAATACCATGGCGAGATTTTGTACCTATAATCCATCACTTTCACTGAATCTTTTTTTGTTTGAAACCTCCTTCAGCAATACACTCTGAGCTACCAGCATTTGCAGAGAACTTAGTTTCACCTTTTGTCTTGTTGTTTCCATTTTCTGCTCAGATTTGTCATTTTCTATTGAGACTTCCATTTCTTCATATTTTTTCTTATTATCGGGGGTGTGTGTGTATATATATCCCCTGCTTCTGTGTATATAATTATACATATAAATGCATATATGTATATATATATTTCGGATGTCTTGATGCTTACCATATAGAACAAAGAATTGGATTCCTTCCACTTGTGTCCTGTTGAGATTTTAGCGCTCAGTCATCTTGTCAATGAAAATCTTGTCACTAACTTTAATAAGTTTGACTCCATAGAACTGAAGGTTAAAAACTTAACAAACTTGCGTCTTGGCAAGGTGTTTGTTCTCCTTCATATATGCTATCTGCTTCCTTGTTGCTGATGGGAAGGGGGAGAATACCCAAAAATATTTTACGTATCATTTCTGTAGTACCGTCGATTATAATAGTGTTCTCTTTCTCTAGTTTACTCCTGTAGCAGCTGAACAGATGAAGACATATAGGGATGATCTGCCTGTTGAAAAGTTTATTTAATGATCTGTGTCCTGCCTTATGTTTAGCTTGCCACACAGACACTTTACCATTACTCATGTAAGGTCATGGTCATGATAGAGAAGTGAAAAACCTGTATCATGTGACTGGCATGACACAGAAAAAATTTATGCATCAGGTCCAAGCAGGTGATTGTGGCAATCTGGATAGAGCACTTGGGTTTTGTGGTTGTGTCAGCACATGTGATGAGTTCATTCTGTTACTCTTTTCCGCAGGTTGGATTGTGCACTGCTTTTGATACTTCCCTGTTTCCAAGTTTTCAAAGGCGACAGTTGAAATCATTGCATTGCAATGCCTCAGACTAACTTAGAGAGTTTGTTACAGGTAACTTTCAATCATTAAGCTTTTAGACATCTGATTTCCCTGTTTCTAGGAAACCTGAGCTGGGTTTGTATTAAACATCTGCATTAAATTAAAAGCAATACCAAAAGCCTGTTGGCCTTGGAGCTCTATTCTAATCATCATGTAGTAGCAAAACCTTAAAATTAAATTTCTGTAGGAATTAAGTCCACCAGCAGTGTTATGTTTAAAATTAATACTAACTTCAAACCTTTTGTCCAAGGGCCTCAGCTAGCTTTTCATGATGCAACTTTTGTGTCCATAATTAGATTTTTATGGATTTTCTTCTGATATTGTATTTATAATCTTATCAGAGCAATATATTGTGTCATTGTAAGTACTTATTATGTACTATAAGCCACGAACAACACCTCTTTGTAATAGCCTACTTGTCTGGTAGGCAATGTGTATTGTATGTTGCACACAACAAAAGGATTCAGCTTTTAGGTTATAAAATCAGCATTTTTAAAAGATGGATTTCAGAATATGAAGGACCTTTTGAAGATTTCTGGAACATCAAGTCATTTTTGAATGAACATTTTGTTGGACATTAATCTATTCATGATGCCTGTCATTTTGCAAGTGTTATTATTGTAGACAAATAGGTGTGGATATTTCATAGCGAGAGTGTTACAATTTTTAGATTATTGGTGTATGTTCACCAGTGGAAGCTAGAGGTACAAGACTTGCCTTTAGGAAAGTCAATTGTCCTGGTGCTAAATATGCTCATTTCCAGTTAAAGCCAGTGGTGCAATACTTGCTGCAATAGTCTTAGAGCAGCAGTGGTAATATCTCTTTATAAGTTAGGGCTTGCAGTTGCTCAGGTATAAGAAATAACCTTGGTTGTTCTATACTATACCACAGTATAGAAATGAGGTGTTTCAAATACGGTAGAAACTGGATATTTTTCTTCTTTACAACTGGCATGTGAACATGGAAATTATTTTGGGGAATATTTAAATGGCTTACAGCTCACTATTAGCTCTGAGCTACTTTCTGATTTCAGTTGTTTTTCTGAGTTAAAGTCTGAAGAGGAAGGTATGTTTCTGGTTTGTCTGGTCAGCTCAGTCACAGGTAAAATATTTAGTTTTAAGTTACAACATCCTTATCTCCTAACATGTTTTTTTACTTTGAAACAGAGAATCAAAGCTCTCTACATGTTGGTTTAACAGCAACTTTCCTGTTTATTTCTTTCAATTCAACTTGATTCATGAAATTATTGTTTGCTTGGGAATTTTTTTTATCCCACTGGTGCATGTTAGCTGTCCTCTTTAAAGGTTGTCTCCCTATGATGCTGTGGAGCTAGGGTTCAAATCAGCCTATAGAGTGCTAGGATCTCAGTCTATGACTAACTTAGGTTTTGTAATATTCAAGGAATTTATCAGTCTCTTGCAGAGGTGTAAATACTGGTTATGCTGGGAGTATGTTTTTAAGTGTTTCGTTGTTTCCATGCATTGACTTGCAAACATTCTTGTATTCATGTACTCCATTTCCACCTGCCAGGTCAACAGGCTCTGTCTCTGATCCAGATGTTGATTGGGATTCCCTTTGTGTAGTGCTGCCTCTCTTTTCCCTCTCCACTTTGACTAATATTATTTATTTTCCCTTTTTTTTCTGGATGATTCATTCCTTATCAGGATGTCATCAAATGAAACTGTCGGGAGAATGACTAATGATGAAATTGTCAGCAGGTGCCATCACCCAGTTCATTGCTGAATAGCTTGACTACACATCTGCTCGGTGACGATAGCTCTGCTCACCAGGTGTCTGATTCTGTGTATTTCCCGTTCCTCTATTCCATTTTTACATTGTTTTCTTTCAAAATCTGTAGGGTTTTGTCAAGCAAAATTTTGCGGTTGAGTGGGTGGAGTGTTTGGGTAACAGTACAACAAAGATTAATGCCACTGTAACAAGTGCAGTGACTCGTTTTGCTGAGGAGTTTTTGATGACTGTGGGTCAGAGGCTCAGTCATAGAAACCTCATCCAGTTAGGGCAGCTGTGGTTGGAAGTGAACTACCTCAAAGTGCCCTTCTACCTCAGTCCACACAAATTCTGATCTTGGGGCCATCTGAAGCAAATCTAATGCTAAACCAACTTAAAATAGCCACTAATCTATTCTACAATTTGATATGAGAAGTAGAAATATCTATTTTTACCAAGAGTTGCAAGGCGAGCTTTTCCTAACACTTGTCCTCAATACCAGGGAACTGGGCAGCATTCAGTCAATATGCTGGACTTATGGGTCTCCCAAAGTTATTACATGGTTATTCTGTCAGACTTTGCCAGATCCAGATGCAAATGTTAGGAAGAAATATTAGGATTTTGTTTTGGTTTTTTTTTTGGGGAGGGTGGTGGTTTGCAGCTTTTTTTTTTACCTTTCTTGCATTTTTCTGCTTGTCTCACACTGGTGGTTTTAGCTACCAACTGCTTTTGTTTTACTACCAGCTCAATCTTCCACAGAGAAGTGTGAAGGATGCAGTGCCCAGGTTGTTGCACTTCTTTTAGAAAAGGTGCATCTGCCTGAGGTTGAATGGTTTAGCATAATAGCCAGACCTTGACTTTTTATAGCCTTTGGATGTTTTGTGTCTTTATTAAAGCAAAGTGAATACATTCATGACTTATATTTGTATTTTATTTATTTACTCTTCAAGCTTTTCTGGTTTTGCAGAGAAAAGCCTTAAACCACTATTTAAGTCTCAAAGACCAGAAGGCAAACAAGAGGATCCCTCAGATTGTTCTCTGAAGCTCAGGACATTGGACTGTGACTCATGGTTCTGAGTACTTGAGATAGACAGACTCAATACTGTCAGTCTCACTTCTCTCAGCTGTTAGCTGCTTTGCAGTAGATAGGACAAACTAGAGAGCTCAATGGTGTGAATCGCTAAGCTTTTCCTAGCAGAAGAAGGTCTGTAGACCTGATGAACACAGTCACAAAAAGAATAGTGAAACACTAATTGACACAGTCAGGTTTTCAAGGAGAATTCATGGTGTACTGATATCTTGCCAAACTGTATTGCTGTGACCATAAATTGCAGTGACTTGTGGTAAACACACTTTTTTTGTGCCTCTGATTCCTCCCTTATGCCTTCAAATTCTACTCAGGAAGTACTTTGCCTTTTCTTAGGACACTTAGCAGTAGGAAACCGAGAGCTAATCACTTTTGCTTAAATAAAATAAAGTTTCTATTTGGCATAGAAATTGCAAATTAATAAAACTTCCCTGTATCATAAAGATTCTCATTGAATTTCATTCTACAATATTGTCTGCAAAGTCTTCTTTTTAAACTTAACATATAAGGGGAAAACTATAATGATTATGGCCATTTAGTGTGTGGGTGCTCTTTTTGTGGGTTCAGGCCATGCTTGTAGAAAGGGTGGCCTGTTATTTCAAGACTGAACATCTAAACCAGAGCAAAATAGTGGATTTATGTGCAAAAGTGGAAACACAGGCCTAAATATTCAAATCTGTCTGTTAAAAACTAAAATATGAATTCTTGGTTAGGCATGTAACTGTGAAGTCTGTGTTGCACATAACTGATTAATTCTAGCCAAATATGTTTAAAATTATTGTTAGCAGTTCTAACTCCTACCAAGGCAGGCATTTGGCAAGGATATTTCAAGTCTAGTCAAACTTATTGTATATAAATATATGAAGGCAGAACCTTAGATTTATGTAACTGCACATCTGAATTTAAGAACTGCCAACAGTTGCTCTGGAGAGCAGCATTGAGGTTGCTTGTATCTGTATGTTTTTATTAGCATTAAGCAAATTATTTTGGAACTGAAAGTGAAAAGAAGTTTACCGAAAGTTTCATTACTTTCCTCTTCCCTAACCTTGTTTTATTAATGCCAATTAATTAGTATCTTATTGACAAAATAATTCAAGTTTCTTCATGAGATGCTCTTATTGTGGTGATAGGTGGCAGCTTGTCAACAGTGCACAGGGCACAACTCACTTTCTGGGCAGTAACTCCCTGAAAAGACAGAATATTTTATCACATGAAGAGGGATCCAGTCTTCCTTAGTAACTTAATTTATATGTGTGGTCTACAAATGTCTTTCAGAGGAATTTTAAATTGGGGTCATTATGTTCTTTGGTATTTATGTATTACTATTATTATTCTTCATTACTATTGTTTACTATTTATTGCTCAATATTTAGTGTTTATCTAGTTCATAGCAAGCACAGACTGTAAAAAACATCATCTATAATCTATCAAAGGGATAAATCCAATGCCTTGGAGACTGTGCAGAATCTGCAATGTTCATTTTTTTGACCACAATTGTTACCAGATACAACAATTAAGTATAAATTTAACAGCTGTCATGTGTTCCCCATCTCCTCCCTGCCATTATTTCTTTAAACAAGCTACAAAGAAGTTACTTAAAGCTGCTGTTCATGTCAGGCTTCTGCGTAAATTCCTTCTAAGATTATGTTGTGAGAAAAACATTTTTGTAAAATACCTTAAATTTGCCTTGTCTATATATCACTTCTTTTGATCAGGGAGCACCTCCTGTACCAGCTGACATCTACACACCTTTCTCATTGCAGAGAAAAAGAAATCATTGATCTCCTTTTGATGATTTGTTGCTTCACAGAGCTGTCATTCCATCTTGTGCATCCCCCTCTGCAGCAGGGAGTTGAATGAAGCCTCAATTGCTCTGTTTCTGCCTCAAAAATGCAAAACTGCCTGCCTTGTTTTATTGGTAGTAAATGCTTCATGGACAGCTGAATGCAGAACTGAATCTGGATTGATGGGATGAAAAAAGATTATGATGCTGGTAAGAAGGTTAGAAAAAAGATTACCCTCAGCCCTAAAAGAAAAAGACAGTGAAAACAGGAGGAGATGAGGAAAAGTTTGGAGAATAACAAATATCAAGAACTTGTCTAAATATGACTTAATATCTTAAAAGCAATATTGACTTACAGATATATATGAAAGGAATGAGAACTGAGGAGAAAAGAGCAAGGACAGGAGCTATGTAAATTTGGATATCTAAAATGATTTCTCTGGTTAAATGTTTTTAAACATTTGGAAAATATTAAAATCTTACTAACACACTGAAAAAAACTCCTCACAGACTAGTGGATGGATAACTAAAATGCATGTGACAAAAGCTCAGAGAGCCTAACAAAAACCTTCTTTCAGAATAACTCGACGAGATCAGCTAAGTCAGGAGAGGAATTACTTGGTCACTCTGTTTCACCAAGAGTTTTGCTACAAGGCTTTCCAACAGCCAGCTTATTCCTTCCCCATGCCAGTAAAAGCCTTACTTTTCATGCCTCATTGTCCTAAAAATAGAACCCTCATTAGTGTTTTGAGATTTATTGAGCTAGAATGTAGTTTCATGCCCACAGCTAGGAAGTCTTCCTCTAACATCTTGAGAACTGAGGGAGTAGTATTAACTTACAAAGTGATATGATGGTAAGTTATTGAAATGTCTTTGTATTTTGTATTTGTCATTTATGTCTCTGTCCCTGTCATGGAAGCTGCTGTTGAAATCTTTCAACATCAACACTCTGCCATTTAAAACTTACCCTGCCAGCATGCCATCTGTTTTGATCAGGGAACCACTTTCTACGTGAGCAGACTCCTACACACATTGCACTTTGCAAGAGAAAAATGTGTTTGCTGGAAAGTAAAAAATCTAACCTTCCCTTGAAAAGCAATGCTCCTTGACTCAGTTTAAAAAAAATCTTATAATTAGATAAGTTCACTTTTTCTCTCTCTCTCCCATTGCTTTAGATCTCTAGACAATGGAAAAAAAAAAAATCATAGTAAAGTGAGTCAAGCCCTCTATGTAATTGCGTTCTGTATCCCCAAAGCTGGTTGCTTGTTGATATGTTTCCAGTCAGGACAGAGATACCAGCCTTAAAGTTTATTTCTACAGGAAGTTAACTTCGTAAGTTAAAAAAGGTGCTTTTTCTATGCATGGCTCTTCAAAGAATAATGGAAATACATTTCTCAAACTTTTTCTAGCTTTGTGAAAGCAACTGTAATCAATAGAATTTACTAATGGTTATATGTTATTTTTTAATAACAGATACCTTTAGAGTAGGTATCTCTAAATGACATATCTACTACATCTGGATATAACACTGGCCTTGGTATTTAAGCCCATTATTCCTTCATAGCCTTTTTTTTGTTGACAATGTATCAGTGTCTTTCACAGACTTAACGGTGCTCAGTGCTTTGTGGGTGGAGGGAGACAAGAGAGGGAGATGTGAAGATCCCCAGGTTCAGTTTCTTGCTTCTTGTGAAACTGTATCATGTGATTCTTTCCATGATGTTATGAAATTCTACTTTCTAACTGCTTAGCTTTCTTGTCAAGATCTATATTCTTCTATTTCAAGTTTTGAGCCTGAATTTTTTTCATGGCCATCGTCTAGGTTAAGTAGATCTTCTTCCCATCTGTAATTTACCATATAAAGTAATAATAAAGGGCATATTCCCACCATTTCACCAATCTAAATTAAAATACATTACCTTATTGAAGTCACCGTTCTTCCAAGTTGGTAAGATTTACTAAGGGTCCAACACCGGTCAGGTGCTTCTTCCTGGCAAGCTCAGCAGCATTCCCACTCATTAGCTGTTTCAGGGAGTAACAAATCGCTAAAAAAAATATCCAGCTTTGTTTGTTTTAGAGCCATGTGAAATGCTGTGAAGGGCATTAGATCAGTACTACAAAAGAAAAAAAAAGAACCAACACAACAAAACCCCTTAGTGTTCCTCTGATCCCTATCCCCCAAGTTCCCCTGGGCAGTTTCATAGACTATTATCCTGAAATTTATTGTTTCCTATAATTAATCTTAACAGGGCACTAAAATCCCTGATAGACTAGTGATGACACAGATGAAACTCTCCATCCACAGAAATATAAACACTTGGCCTGTGAAGAGTGGCTCAATGCTAGGAAAATTGTGAGGCAAGCTGTTAGTGAATTATTGTCAAGGTCAGAGAATGCACATTTATTTTTCTGGTAGTTGTATCATTATCAGGCTCTTATGATATATCCACTTGCACTGAAAATGTAGCTAACTTACCTTGGTGAATTTGATTTATTAGCATTGCAACTGACAAGGTTGCCCGTTTGTTAGTGCTTATTTTATATTTGAATAGCTTTCAGCACATAAATTTGAGGAATTGCTTGAATACTTTAGCTGTTCCATATTTCATGCAGAAAGCTAGTCTAGAAGAGTGCTGCTGTTGATATTTCTATCTTGATACTGACCACTTTTTAAAATATATTAAAATGATGCCTGTATTTGTACTTAAGTGCTTCGTGAGCAGAATTTATTGCAAACAGTAAAATTTAAATGTGAAAACTTATTAGTTTTATTCTGAATAAACTGTGACATAACTTTGCAATACAGTTTATTTTACATTCAGAGCCTATAATAAATGTCTTTTTAAAAAGACATGGAATTCAAAAGAAAGTAGCTATTGACACAAGTTCTTTCTATTAAGCTTAAGTGAAAGAATGGATGGAGAAGGAATAAATGAGTAAGTATCTGGTTCAGGATGGAAGAAGCAGCTCTCAAATAAGTCCAGAAATGAGGCTTTTAAGTTTCTTATTGACTTCAGTGGTGTTACATCAGGCAGAGGAGCACACCTTAATTACAACCAATATTAGCTCATCATCTTCCCTGAAGGATGCACTTTTAAGTAAACACAATTGTATAAACAGCCAAATAAAGAAAAAAGCAAAACTAATTACTTGCCTTTAACATCTTGTAAAGTTTCTTTAACACGTCTCTGTCCTTTGAAGTCACCTTTTTTGCTGTGAGGAAGAAATGCTTAATTTAACTCACTTTATTTCCCTGTCTTGAAGTGGGCCATCACCTACGTACCTCCAATTCTATAGATCTCAGCTTGTCCTGATTTTCTAGGGATTGGAAGAAAAGCCAGTGGGAAGCAAAACTTACATAAACTCAGAGTGTGATGGGGTCCTGTGGTATCTTCTTAACACTCAGGACTCATCTCTCGTCCTCCACCTTTATTTTTCCTACATAGAAGGTGAAGGTTCTAATGTCAGCAATTAGCACTTTACAGCCAGAGATTGTTTTCTCTTGGATTGCTGGATTTTAGCAGTATGATTCAAGCAGGTGTTACCTGTAGGCTTTATGGTGAACATCTATGTGTCTATTATAGAAATCAAACAATACACCTGTAAAATGCCAAGATGAGATGGGCATGAAAGCTCAGTACTTTTTCTCAGCCATTATGTCCACCAAGAATATTTAATCTCATGGATATTTTCTCTTAATCCACTGGGTCAAATTCAGGCATTGAGCTTTTATAATTCCAGGCCTTTTGCTATATTAATTCGTATTAACTGAAAATTAACTGAAAAGCTGCCTCTCTGCTGGCTTTCTGTATAGCTTTCACCTCCTGTAAGAGCTTTATTCTGGTGGGACAACAGGATAGCCGATATCAGTAGAGAAGTTTATGACCATTGAGAGTCCCAATGAAATCTCAGTGGAATACCGGGCATCACTCACAAGGGGTTGCCTCAATACTTCTTGCTGGGAAAAGAACGTGAAAACGTATTCTGTTCCTGAACTCACTGGTGGTTGTTGAACCGGTCTATGTACAGAACTGCATGAAAATCAGATCTAAGCTATTTTAATTACAAAATATCCACTGTATAACTAGTAACACCTAACACAAAATGTGTCCAATATATCTTATAGGCAATTGAAATTCTGTGAGGTTAAACTGTAATAATATAAATAATTTTCCAGGATGAAATGTAGGTTAAAATAAGCAAATTTCATGCTTTAAACATTGAGTTAAATATTCCCTAGTGTTTTAAAATATTGTGGGGTTTTTTGACTGTTAATCATTTCATTGAATAATAAATATGAGCTTTCCTTTTATGTAATTAATGCAACTCATATTTTTCAGTAGAGAAATGAATCATACATAAAAAGTAGCTATGACTATTTTATTACCAAACTTAATTCAGTCATTTCCACAGTTATGGAAAATGTTATTCACATCTTGGGTAAAACTTTCAGCAGTGAGAAGTAGTTTTGTTTGGCATATATTTTGAGTTGCCTGAATCTCTGGTTAGGTAGTCCCTTCTGGGAGGGGTGTGTGTGTGTGGAAGTATTACACACAGGCTGGTTCAGAACAGTAGTCAGCTCTTTGCAGTATCACAGATCTTCAAAACCTTGCTACTAACATTTTGTAAGGCATCCTTAATAATTTCTGCAAGGATACTGAGAGGTTAGCCTGTATTTTCTAATATTTTAGTTTTCACTTATAAAACTGCAGTCTAACATCATTGTGAGAAACCTATATGCAAGAATGATGATTACCAATGCATTTCAGGGGACCATGAGTTTTATTTCTCAGGCTATTACTATATTTTCTTGCAGCCATTTCTGTGGTGTAAAATAAGGACATCATTTGAAGTATGATCATGCTTTGAATGCCCAGTGAAGCTTTTAAAATGATACCTGACATCCAGCTAGATGTAGATAGGCATTGATTTTTTTTTTGTTTTAATTCAGTTTTTCCCAAAGAAAGTCTGTTAGAATCCAAGAGAAATGGAGGAAAAGAAACTTTGACATTCACTGTAGCTGTTGTGGTTTAACCCCAGCCACACAGCCACTTGCTCACTCCCCCCAACAGGATGAGTGAGAGGGGTAAAACTGGGTGTGGTGGTCACTCAGGACAGGAGGGAATGTGTGTTGTGTGGAGTCATTGACACCAATACCAGCTCACTGCTGTGTCACTGCTGCACTCGCACTTCTTGTGGCACTTGTTCTCCACTGGTTTGAGTGGTTCCTGCTGTAGTAAGTCCTATATTGTGCAACTCAAATCATGGTTTACAGCAGTTTAAAATAAATCTATTACAATCTCCACCCTGGTCCCTTTGGACCAGGTAGGGTTTAGCGTTGCTATGAACTGTTCCTCTTGCCCTTGCTTCACCTTGGACTTATCCGCAGACTGCAGCACCTTAGGGTTGTACCTGCTCCAAGTAGAGCCTTGTTTGTGAGCTACAGTCTCACAGATTCCTGTGTCAGCACGGCCTCCCCGTGGCTACAGTCCTTCCAGGGCTGTACCTGCTCTGTCATGGGCTTCTTCATGGCCAAACAGTTTGAGGAGCCCCAGCACGATCTCATGCGCAGCCACAGATGCTTCAAGGTGTATCTGCTGCAGAGTGGACTTATTTTTGCTGGGGCCACAGTCCCTTCAGATGTACACCAGCTGGGTTTAACCCCAGTCAGCAACTAAGCACCATGCAGGTACTCACTCACTCCCTGCAACAGCATGGGAGAGGCAATCTAGACACTAACAAAGAGAAAACTTGTGGGTTTAGATAAAGACAGTTCATTAGGCAAAGCAAAAGCCACACACACAAGCAAAGCAAAACAAGAAAGTAAGTCCCCACTTGCCCTGGGCAGGCTGTTGCTCAGCCATCCCCAGGAGACCAGGGCCTCATTGTGCTTGATAGTTACTTGGGAAGACAAACACCGTTTCTCCAAATCTACCCCACCTTCCTTCTTCTCCCACCAGCTTTATATGCTGAGCACAACACCATATGTTATGGGATATCCCTTTGGTCACTCGAGGTCAGCTCTCCTGGCTGTGTCCCCTCCCAACTCACTGAGCACCCCCAGCCCACTCGCTGCTGGGGTGGGGTGAGAGGCAGGAAAGGCCTTGGCTCTGTGTAGGCCCTGCTCAGCAGTAAGGATGACATCCCTGCGTTATCAACACTGTTTCCAGCACAAATCCAAAACACAGCCTTGTACTGACTACTGCGAAGAAAATTAACTCTACCCCAGCCAAACCCAGTGCAGTATCTAAGAAAAGCTGCTTGCAATGGTAATTCGATTACACGTCCTTAATTCTGATTTGGCTTTTGTAAGTAAAGCCCTAGGGATTAGTTGGACATAGGTCTTCTTGTTAAAATACTTTTGTTTTTTTTAGTAGTGTGGGAGCTGGTGTCTGGCATCCTTAGGCAGTCGGGCAAATTAGAAGCTTAGAATTATTACTATAGCATTTACTCATCAGAGTGATATAGAACTACTACGGTTCTAAAAGGCCTACTCCTGTTTCTGCTGGCAGAGTAGCTGCAGTGACAGAGCATGGTGTGGACTACAAAAACATGTTTGAGGAGACCTAAAAGTAATTAAAAAGGCAGTCTTTTCTGAGCTTTGCTCTGTTTCTGCTGCCCAGCACTCAGGCTAGTTTGGTTGAATCTGGTTCAGGTACATGAATCCTAGCCTCAGCTGTGCCTAGTGTACAAGTATTCCAAGGGAATCTGATGTGTGTGCTCTCCAGAGAGAAAACGTTACAAGATCAGGCCCTAATTATTTTATAATTGTGCAAGGCTTTAATTATAAGACCTTAATGACTGGCTTCATTTAAAACACTTTAGGGACATTGAGTTAAATAAAATGCTGTTGTTGAATTATTTTCTTTCCCAGCAGTATGAGCACATTTTATTTCTCTCTCTCTCAATAATCTGCTGTGCCTAACAAACAGAGGAATTATCCATGTAATTAAGAGATTCTGGGTGCAAGTTCCCTGATTATCCTTACAACAGCTCAACTAGTAGACACTGGGCATCCAATTTTCAAGGCATGCACAATATGTTCTACTTTTCATCCTAACAGAGCTCAAATATCCCCTGTTCTTTGCTGCTACAAAAATACAGCTAAAGAGTTGAAAAGGCCACTGCAGCCCTGTTGTTTCCAAACTGGGGCGAGAGAGAGGGACGGCAATACTATTAAAATTTTCATCAAGGTCACCAGTCAAGGATAACTGTTATCAGTTCTCAATAAATCTGCATGAAAACAAAGAAAATCTTCTTTTGTATGGGTGTCATCAGAAATAAAAGATCTTGATGTTGTTGTTTGGGGTTTTTTATAAATGCAGCCAGTGCTTGGGTAAGTATTACCTCTTCATATCTGAAGTGTGCACTGAGAGTACTGGAGCTGAAATGAAAACAATGTAAATGAAATGTCATAAACCACTGCAAAACATTAGCAATGCTGGTTAGGGATAGCTGATGAGCCCTTGTAAATACTGTCCTTGGAACTTTACTGTTTTGAGGTTAAATTCAAACTTAAAATGCAAAACAGCTTGAAAAGTCTGCTTTGAGGAAAAAATCTGGATAAGCTGAGGTTTTTGTCAGTAGGTGGGCAATTTATGATGATGAAAAGTAAAATGGTATTTGTACAATTCCTAGTACTTTCCTCTTGGAGTCTCTAAAGATATGAAGTTGTGATGCTGTCTGTTGATCATCCAACAAAACAAAACCTAGAGGTTTAATAAAAAGATTCCAGAAACTTCAATTCTGGGAATGCTGAAAAAGTTCATGGAAACATTTTATTTCACTGAGAGTGAAACTCTTTGAAGCATCTTTATGTACCTTTCAATAAAATATTTTGAATTCATGTAGTGATCATCCTCCATAGGATAATCTGGGGGAAAAAAAAGGCCATCTGAAATAAAGAAGAAGAGTATGGTTTTTAGTTGGACAGGTCGTAAAATACTTTCTTTGTGAAGAGTACATATATTTTTCTCTTTGGAAAAGAGACAAATGATAACTGCTTCTCCAGATGGAAACCTTCCTTTGGGCGCTTGGAGTCTTAATGCTTGTCAGTTTGAGTATCTATGCTGGCTGTGGGCTGTGTGTCCAGCTTCTCTGCTGATCCATGTAAGTAATACTTGAGATACAAGTGGCAAATGGAAGATTGAGGTAAAATTCTGGGTTGTCTGTGAATCATGTGTTTGTATGAAAAAAAGGACACTTTGGTTCCACTGTTGTAAAAGTGCTTAGCCAATAAAAATTTTATCAATAAAATTAAATGTTGGGGCATTGACTAGTGTTATTGAATATTATGAACACATTCAAGAAAATTATTTAAAAAGCCTACTGTGGTTATGGCAACATAAAGAATAAAGCAAAGCAATTATCCAATCAAACAGAAAATCAAAGGCAATATCTAACAGAAATGGAAAAATCAGTCATCAAAACATTACCTAAAATTCCAACACCATTTTGTTATGGATCTCAAAATTCTAGTCATTGAATAGATGTTCATATAACTCTGTAGACAGATTTTTATATTGTACCTTAAATGTTGTCTTTCGTCTTAGTTCTTGTGCCTTTCTCAAGTCCAACTCTTTCTCTCCACCAAAAGATAGTTTTATAGTGCTGATCTTAAAAGGACACCCATTACTATTTTAAGTTTTATAACTCTTGTGTATTAGGAGTTATCAAACATATTAAAAGCAAGGAGAAAAGTCTTTCATATCCCCAGGAATCATCTTCACCTCAGTCCTTCAGAGCAGCATAGCTGTTTTTCCAGCACTGAGAATTTCACAGCTTCTGAATTCATGCTTGGAAATTATTGTTGTTTATGTAATATATGAATTTACCAGCTTGAACATCTTTGTATCTTTTCCATGTATGGTGTAGAATGTGCTTTGGATGCCTTTCAGCTATGTTTTTCTTATATCCTTTCTAAGCCACCCTTGGAAGTTAGCAGCTTTGCAAATAAGAGGAATGATTCACTTCAGTTTGTATGATGTTGAAAATTTAAGTCATCCTGTTGCAGAGCTTACTGAAATCAGTAGAGATTCCAGGATCAGCTTTTCATCTGTGCTCCAGATAGAGGGAGATTAGTGGGACAAGTTCAACTTTTGATTTTGTGGAAACATGGGAAGGAAATCAGACAGACTTTATTGCATTACTTTCGATGCATTTCATTTTCAGGCTGTTAGAACACAACTGGTGCCCTACTGCTCTCTCTTGCAAACAACAGTGTAGAAAGGGTTTTTAGACAGAATCCTGAACATTATGTTTCTGGGAGATGGGGGTCTTCTGCCACAGGTAAGAAGAAAAATCTCTTCCTAGTGTGTAGTCCTGGCATAGATGCAGTCAGTTTACATGTGCTGAGTCAGACCTCTAGAACATGTAGGCTTAGTGCGCGTGTTTCACTACATGGAGCTTCCATGTCCCCCCATTATGTGCTTTGGCTGAAGTGGGCTCCTTGTGGCTGTGGAGATTTACATCCTGATTTAGTTGTGCAGGAAACCATTAGACCAACCTGTTACAGAACATCGAGGCACAGAACTTTCTCTTATTTTTATAAGCCTTTGTTTGAAGCATGTTTTCTATTCAGCTGCGAGTTTAAAACAATTAGAAATTATTTTTTGTTGTTGTTTTTGTTTAGTATAGTTTTGTGGGGTTTTGTTGCTTGTTTGTGGGTTTTTGGCACGCTATTTCTCTTTCCTGTTATGGGGAGCAATCGGTGGTGTTAAGCAATATTTCTTAGATGCCATTTTACTTATTTGCTGAAGACGTAACAAACTGTTTCCTCAAGAACAGCAGGAACGAAAGGGATGGCAGTTTATGTTCTGTGTTTCATTCTGATTTCCAAATAGCAGAGATGATCTGATAGTCAGATGGTGAGTATTTCTCTTGCTGTTCCCCTGACTTTTCTGACTGTTCGGCTGCCTCTCTGCACACATCTGTAGATCTTCATCAAGTGATAATCAGGTCGTTATCTTCTGTCCACAGTAAAAGCCTCCTCAAACATAGAGTCTTACTGCTGGACAGATTTGTCCAAGTGCTGTGTTTTAGGGGGAAAGTCTTACAACTTCAGTTATTATCGGGCTTTTAGAGGCCCTAGCTGCATGTTAAATGTACTCCAAAAAAGCATGTTAATGTGCACCATATTTTTGATGAAGCTTCACACAACGCCTTTTTAGCAATTCCTTCTGAAAATGCATCTTTTCTTCATTTGTGAGATAAGATGAGAGGAAATCTTTGTTTGATTTATCACCAAATAATGGTTAATGATTAACCCATTAAGTGATTGCAAATTAATTATTATAGTAATCTAATTATAAAGATTAGATTGCTTAGTTTTTTCTTCTGTATCTCATTTGAAAAAGCCCATAAAGTGATCTGTGATGTAAAGTCTGTGCTTTTGCCAACATGCATCTCTTATCAGGAGACTCATCTCTTTAGAAGAGGAATTGATTCTTGTTCCTGGAATCAAAACATGACCAAAAAAAGCTGTGTAAACTGGATTTTTGTTAGAGCCAAACCATTTCTTTCCTGTGAGATCAAAACCTGGGGCATGAGAGTATGGAAGGAAGATTCCTGCCAGGAGATGCTCAGACATTAGAGTAAATAAACTTACGATTTAAGGAGCCAGTAAGATGAAGTAGCCTGTATTTAAAAATCTCTGTTTTCAGTTTAACTCTAGTATCTTAGAAAATTATCTTTTGAATTCTAGTTCTGCATGTTTTGGCTTAGTTTGAAGACAGATCTTTCTGTGTATGTGTCTGTGTGTGGGTGTATGTATATGTGTATGTACATGTCTGTATGTGTATATTTAAGACTTGAAAAATGCTAAGCCTGAATCCAAAACCCATTCATGTTAATATCTTTTGGCTTTATATCCGTCATTATTTGGAATGTGATTAAATCCCATTTGCTTCACTGGGCCCAAAGCATGTGTTTAAAGTCAAGCATGTGCTTAAGTGTTTTCCTGAATAAGGAGAACTTAAAGTGAATGTACCCTATGTGAACAGGAAACATCTTTTTCCACGTAATTGTTCAGCGTCATCCCGAAGTCTGAGCTTCTGTTAATATATTTTTCTTTTAGTTTAGGAAAAAAAAATAAATTGGATCACATGGATTGAATTCCTTTTTTAGCTGCATATTTTTTCTTTAGTTGTAGCATATTATATTACTGTTAGAGCAAACCTCTTATTCAGGGCTGCAGAGGAACAAAGAAATATTCTTTAAAACATACTAGCATCTCACCATTGGTCTATAAATTTATTAATTTACATGAATATTAGAGATTTGTTTCAGAGACATTATGGTCTACCTTTGGTTATTTTTTTGAGAAGCTTCTTTCATTTGTCACCTGTGCAGTCATTTATAAATCATTAAAACTTATATATAGCAAAATCAATGAAGGAGTGTTGTTTTTTGCTTTTTTCTTAAAGCATTTTTGAAAGGTAATCTGTTTGTACCTTACTACTGAGATAAATGGCCGTTTAGGATTAACTTGTTTGTCTGTTGATAACAATGGCTGTGATTTTTTAAAAATGAAGGCAAATATTTGTAGCATGAAAAATGAAATATTTTCTACTGTAGCCCAGCAGCAGGACAGTTTTAATTTGCTAATACTTTTGTGTTATTTTGGGGAATATATTGACTCCTTGTTATGGTAATGCAATCTGCAATGTTAAAAAGATCTAATATCAGCATTTCATGGCACAGAAATCTGCCTTACTTTGTAGACATCAGGTTTCCCGTGCAGCAGGATGGTAGGATATTCGGAAGAGTGCAAGTTGCCTTTCAGGAGTTAAAAAATTATGATGCTCCTTTTAAGAGTGTCCATATGCTTTCAAATCCCATTCAAAAGCCTATTATGAATTTTGAGCATGCTGAGAACTGCTGCAAATGCTTTCATTTTTACAGTTTTCTTTTAGGTTTGGCGTTTCCCCAATTTGCCTGATAGCTGGCATTCTGACATATATGTGTGTTCAAGTACTTTCAAATCCAATTAATGCACAGAGTGCAAAATGTAACTCCTGTACCTTTCAGTAATTGTGGGAGTTGCTCATGGCATCAGATGAACAGAAAAAGAAGACAAGTGTGAGGAGATACTGTGGGATTTTTTGATGTCTTTATAGAGCATCCACCATAATTCGCACTGAAACTTTTGGGAAATACTGTAACAGATGCAGTAAAAATAGATACAGTGAAAAATAAAATATTTTTAGTAATGTAAAAGAATTTTACTACATTTAAATTTTAAGAATCTTTACCTAGACCACACTGCTAACTGCATGGTCCCTTGATAAGGAAATTGGAAGAGGATGCTCTTAATCTCCCTTTGGAGGAGCCCACATCTCTTCACCAGAGAGAAAACCCAAGAGATTTGCCTCCTTAGGTGAACTGTAGCCCTTTGGAATCCCTTGTAACACTGCCATTTGATATATGTCATTTTTGCCATGGTGTACAGGGCTTTGGCAGCCATTAATTCCATTGCTACCTCTGCTGATCATTTCATACTGCAACTGCTTGTTGCTGTTTTCTATTTATATTCTGCTCATTTCACTGGAGTGCAAGGTTATACTCAGAACATTCAGCATCTCTGCAAGTCTCTTCTTTGTGGAGATACCAGGCACAGCATTTGATGTTAATCAGAAATGTGCAGATACCGGTTTTTCTGGGATCTACTAAGTCAGGAGAAAGACTTCAGTGGAGTTCTATGTATTTTGGATCAGGCTGATGCTTCTGAAATTTCACCCTGAAAAATAGTGGTCATATATTTCATTCTCTGTGAACATCAAAATTTAAGGTAATTGAGAGTTTTAAAAATAGGACATAGTGTTACAATATATATGGAATGTATTAACTCTAATTTTTTATAGTTGTTTGCTATTATATGAATGTAATTTATTGTGCCTGCAGCAACCTGAGGACATGCTGGAAAATTAGATGATTCATTTCAAGTGTTTTATCCTACTGAGCAAAATTTTAATCAGTCAGTTTTCAAATCCCAGCTCTGTTATTGGCACAGTCTGTAAACTTGGCAAGGTCAGAGAAGGACTCCATTGTAGACACAGCGTAGCATCTCAACTAAATCATTACTGCATATGTTTTACTTTATCTGCATTACAGCATTTTTAAAGAAATAAGGCTGTGGAAAGGTGCTCTTTGGAGGAGCTATCACAAAGGCAATATAACAATGTAAGTTATGATAAATATAAGATTTCTCTTGAGCTACAGTTGCTACTTCCTATGCAGATTTTTTTACAACTTCACCTTAAAACCCCCAAACCCTTAACCTAGTATAAAAGAAAGTAAAAATTTCATAACACTGGACCTCTGTCTCATCGCTCTCACAAGTTTGTCGCTGCACTGTTCATTTAGCATTGTGAATTTTGCCATGCAGTGACCAGGACCTGTATTACCAGTTTGCTCTACCTCAAATCTTGCTGTTAGCTTTTATCAGGAACATTCTACTTTTGATGATGTGGGTGTTAATTCAGAAATTGAAAGCAGTCCAGTGTCCAATAATCAGTTGAGTATGTCAAATGCATGCTAATGATACTGTAGAAAAAAAATCTAATTGCCTAAATTATTAGGCAGTAAAAATAATGAGAATGACCATGAAGCAAAATTTTCTGAAGTATCCAATGTCCTGATTCTAAAGGGCATAAAGAAGCCTAACATCCATTGAAGGCATATAGAATTAGGCTGCAGAACTCACAGTTGGATTTTGAAAATGTGACATAGACTCCATGGAACTGTTAAAAACCTTTACCCATGGATGACCATGAAAAACACAAGTTCTTCAGAGTGGTAGACTGATGCATCCCAAGACTGTGCTGAGAGCGGTATCATGAAACACATCATATGCTGCGGTTTTTGGGGTAGGTGTTCAATATCTTTACAAAGCAAATATAAATTTTTCCTTGTCTATCAGAAATCAGAATGCATTTCAAATTAACTGCCACATGGAAAAACAGAAACAGACTAAGCCAAAACAGTGAATATTATTAGTAAATCATAGAATAAGAGAGTAGAAGCTATAAAACAAAAGACATTTAGAAGGAATAACATTTTACAAAGACTCAGAAATGTTCAGTGGAGCATTAAATTAGGTAAATGTGTAAGGAAGTTATTACAGACTTTGAGTGAGAAAGGCACAAGTAAATTAATTCTAAGCAGGGAGGGATGTAGGATTACATAAACTGTAATACATACCTATATTTTACATATAAATATGTGTATAAATAGATATATGCCATATACGTATATATACACACGAACATATATATGTATATGAATGTATGGATATTATAAACACAAAAATCAAATGAGTTAAAAAAATTTCTGAAGTCATACATACATCTTGCAGGTCTTTTAAATAGAGGTTTGTACTAAGGCACTTCAATTGATGGGTAAATTGAAACACCTTCAACTTTGAATATTGTCTCATGCTTTTCTATGATCTCATTTTCAAAAGTTTTACATGACACTGCTCTCAAGCCCTCCTTTTGCTTTTGTTTTGCATTGCTTATGCAACACTTGGGGAATTGGTTCAGAGGAGAACATGATGGTGCTGGGTTAACGATTGGACTTGGTCATCAGAAGGACCTTGGCAGGTTGGAGAGATGGGCAGAGAACCGTCTAAACTTCAACACAGGCAAGTGCACGGTCCTTCACCCTGGGGAAGAACAACTCCACACACCAACACAGGCTGAAGGTGACCTCCTGGGAAGCAGCTTTGCAGAGAAGGACTTGAGGGTCCTGGTGGACAGCAGACTGTCCATGAGCCAGCTGTGTGTCCTTGTGCCCAAGAAGGCCAATGGTATCCTGGGGTGCCTTGGGAATTGCCAGCAGGTCGAGAGAGGTGAACCTGCCCTTCTACTCAGCCCTAGCGAGGCCACATCTGGAGAGCTGTGTCCAGTTCTGGGCTCCTCAGGACAAGAGAGACATGGAGCTCCTGGAGTGGGTCCAGCCAGGGGCGACAAAGATTATCAAGGGACTGGAGCATCTGTCTTACAAGAAAAGGCTGAGGGAGCTGGGCCTGCTCAGCCTTGAGAGGAGACGACTGAAAGGGGACCCCATCAGTGTCTGTCAGTGTCTGCAGGGAGGGTGCCAAGAGGATGGACCAGGCTCTGCTGGGTGGTGCCCAGCAATGGGACAAGAGGCAATGGGCAGAAACTGATGCACAGAAAGCTGCACCTGAATACAAGGAAGAACTTCTTTACTGTATGGGTGACCAAGCACTGGAACAGATTGGCCAGAGAGAGTGTGGAGTCTCCCTCACTGGAGATATTTTGGAACTGTCTGGATGTAATCCAGTGCCATGTGCCTTGGGATGACCCTGCAGGGAGGTGGGACCAGATGACCCACTGTGGTCCCTTCCAACCTGACCCATCCTGTGATTCCGTGACTTGCCTGTCTTCTTAATTTAAAAGGCCAAAATAATACAAAAGTTGTGCAAATTGGAATCAATTCTGAACCACTTATTCTGACAAATAATCCGGGTAATACTTGAATCCTCACAATGGTGGAAATGGAGTGATGTTAAGGAAACTAACATTCCAGTGTAATCATGAATTTCAGTTTTCCCAGTAAAATAGTGGATGTTAAAATGAATATGGGTTCTCAGGTCTTTCCTGGAACTTCCAGAGCAGATATTCTGGAAGTAGAGTGACAAGAGAGTTTTTGAGACATGCAGTTTTAGTTAGAATTTAATTTAAGAATTTTTGGAGTAATTTTTAGTAATGGTCATTGCTTTGTTGAAAACCATGTCTGAATGATATTAATTAAGAGATTGAAATAAAAATTGTGTGTGTTACATATCTTACTCTCACTTCCTTGAGTGAATATATCTACCTTATGGAGCCTTTCATTAAGGTTTGGGTTTTTTCCCCCAAATATGAAGTAATTTTTTGGGAGTTGTTGGCTTTTTTTTTTTTTTAACCTATTAAATGCAAAATCTCGAATAAATACCTAGGTCTGACTAATAGTGATGCAGTGATAGCTGCATTTCTTTGAAAGACCTAATGATGCCACCCTACTGGCAAAACAGCAGCATACAGTATCATCACATACAAATTGCCCATTTCTAGTCTATTTTTTACCTGTGTCTTTTGCCTTTCTCTAAAATCTCTGCATTTTTAAAGAATTCTTCAAAAGTTGATATATGAGGTTCTAGGAGCTGAAAAAAATCACTGATCCATTTTAATAGATACTATATTTTCATGCATTTGCTAGCTAATTTATCCAGTGATTCATCAGTTTAGCTTTCAATATACATAATACCATTAAGATTTAGTAGATCATATATTTGACTCAGAAGATATATTGGATTTGGTAGGTCCTGACTTCCATTCTACATAAGATGACTTTATCTGTCTCATGAGGATATATGTGATTTCCAAAAGCAATGTATCTGGTTTTGAAAAATCCTGCAGTGGAAAGGAAAAAAAAAATTAATTTATTGTAAGGAACGAAACATTCATTTTAGAAATCTGAATATAGAAGTGACCCGCATTTATATTAGAACTTCATAACAAAGCAATGTACTGTGCATGTCTCACATTTCCCATACAGTTCCCATGATCATGATAACTTCACTGTGTGTATTGCTGAGATCTGAACTGAAAAGCACTTTGCTCTGTAGAATAGAAAAATCAATTCAGCATAAGGTGATCTCATTACACTCTATTTATCCAAGATTACAACAATTTAGAAGAAGATTGAGAGTGAAAGTAATTGTTCTTTTATTAATCCAAGTAGCTTTTAAAAAGAAATCTACTGATTAGGAAGCTCTGCTTGACACTTAACTTGAATCTCCCAGGACTTATTCTGGGAGGTTCTGATTTCAGTGATGTGTTCTGGTGATATCATAAGCAACTAATGCCATATCTTGCTGAAGGTACAGAAACAAGATGGAATAACGGGTAATATGATCTGTTGATATGTTTCAGTGTTAATTTGCCATATAAATGTTAATATTTCTAAATGTTCTGCATGTATATGCTCTCTTGCCAACCAGTGACTTAAAAGCTGAAGCTTTAGGTAGTCCTTTGACTTTTTAGGGATGTAGGTTTCTGGTTTTAGTTTGAAAAATTAGTGCAGTGCTTTGAAGATGCAGTGCAATTCCCTGTGCACCAAAGTTCCATTGCTGACCATTATGGACACTAAGTCCTTACCTCATATCCTTTTACATGCCATATTTCCTGCCAAACACACGAACAAAAATCAGCTGAAGATGTGCTTGTTATGTTTTCAACTTGCAGCTACAAACTTTAGCTTACTGTGCCTGTGAACATTCAGTTGCATCTGACAATTTTTGATTCATCTCCAGTGAATCAAATAATACGGCTCCTGAAGCGGGGTCATGCAGTCTCTTCAGGCTTTTGTTCATTTAACATTTTTATCTTATAAAAACACCTCCAACCTCCTTGTAGGCTCTCACACAAAATTCAACCATTTGGGTAAAGAATGACAAAGGAGGCAAACATCCTTATGCAGTAATTAATCCAAACATTTCCTTACCTTGTGGGGAAGAATGGTGGGCACAGGGTCCAAGAGTAACAGAGTTGCTGATTTACAGGTATAAGCCAAAAATATGCAAGGATCTCTGATGGAGCCAGTCCGTGGTTACTGTGTGCCAAACATCACTTCGTTTTGGATTATGACCTGTCCCTGCTCTCTGACTCTTTGCAGGCACAGCCTGGAGGCATGTAACCTTTTTGGAAGCAGAACTTCCATATTTAGTGAAGTCAGGTGCTCTAGTTACTTTGGTCTTTTCCATGCATTTTGCTTTTGATGTTGGCAAAGACAAAATTTGTGGCAAACTAAGATTTTGTATGACACCACTGGAGTAAGGTGCATACTTGCTGGTTTAGTAAGTGAGATGTAGAATAAATGGAGAGAATACTTACAAGGACTGGTAAATTGGAGTTTTACTTTAGAGGTACCTTTTGGTTTATTTGGAGATCTCAGACTGAAAATTGTGCTGCTGCCTTGCAAAGAGATGTACAATTTTTTACATAAGGCACCAGTGATAGATAAGGTAAGGGTATAATAAGGCCATGTCACTGTTTTGTAAAGGCTGTACAGAAGATCAGTGACTATGATTAATATAGCTGTTGTGATTTAAAAGTTTTTGCTGTCAAAGTAGTACTTTGGTCATATTTTAGATCATAGAAATTCCATTGGAGTTAGTCAGTTGACTATCAGTGAGTGGGACCAGCCCTCAGGTATAGCATAGAACCTGCAAACAGGTTCTGAGGAAAGAAATCTTATTATATTTGAATTAATTCTGGGTTCTTCAAATTTGAGTGACATTTGGCTTTGAGAGGTTGAATGGAAAGATCTTCATAAGTTAAATTATTTCTGAGGAATTCTAAAATCAAAGTTCACAGTGGTTAAAACTTTAATAGATGAGCAGGAAAACAAATATTTTTAATTGTTTTTCTCTTTCCTTTCCAGAACTAATTGGAGAACCTTGCGCTTCTTCAGTATTCCACTTTCCCAGAAGAGAGAAGTACCGTTGCTGATGTCTTATTCATCTTTTGTTCTAGTTATTGTTTGGTTTTTGTTTTCTTTTGGTTTGGTTTGGTTTTTTTAATAAGGCGTGGGGAAAAATGAGAAATTGAGCTAAATTTTTAGAAGAGAGAAGTTTATGAGTATGCTTCAGAACTCTGTCTTTAGATAGTGTTGGCCTAGAGGATCTGCAAAGTAAACCATGCTGGTTTCTTAAGAATGAGTCAACAGCTATTGTGACTTCATAGAGACATTTTGATTCCCAGAGAATTGATAGTAAAAGTAAATGTGATGTTCCACACTGTATGGTGGAACAGCATGAACAGCCTTTAGAATGGCTACTAAAGGCCATGGACCGAAAAGAGTTAGACTTCTTTATACGTTGTTTGAGGATTAGATTTTAAAATGCCTACTTGTCACTGGCTGTGCTAAACTAGCAGTTTATGAGTAACAATTTCTACTTCCTTTAGCAACATGCTTAGTAAATGTTCAGCTTGGAGGTTTAAAGTAGCTAAATGATTTGTTTTGGGGGATTTCTCTATTAGTATGATATGCTATCCTAACTTCTGATACTGTTCACAGAGTGGTGGAAGCAATATAACTTTAAATATTTGTTGAACTGATCTGTAAATCTGAAGTTCACACTTCTTAAAACTTTAATTGGTTAGAATATTTAGATGAACAGGAGTGTCGACTTCAAAAAATGGAGGAAAACTGCAATATCTCAGTATTGGGGTTTTGAAAGGAAGATTATTCTGCACCTCTGAATATTGAAAGTCCCAGTATCTCAAGGTTCTGAATGTGCATGTTGTTTCTGAACAACTTAAATTTAGATTTTTCGTGTTATGTCTTGAACTTGGTGTTTCTTTATGAAGAACTTCTCTGCACGTCCCCATGGCACAGATATAAACCACATCTATACACTGTCAAATGGAACCAACTGTACACGTGTGCCAATAGTGATGATTTTCACCACCTTTAGGAAAGCTTCAGAAGTTCTCTTTTGAAAGGTTAAACTACAGGCGCTCAGAGCTGCCACTAAAATATCTCATAGATTTATTTTTGCTTCAGAGTACCTTTGCTTTGCCTTTTCCTCCATTTGTCAGCCACTTCTATTATATTTCATGTTGTATTTCTCTCATGCTGGACATTTCCTAGTTATGTGTTTTGTTGATAACACCATTCCATCTCAGATGTATCTGTGATGTGGTACCTATTCTGTTGTGATGTTTTCCTGCAATATTATTTTTATCCTATATTTTCTTTTCCATAGATATGTCTATCTTTATACTGACATAATGCTTTTCTTTCTCCAGCAGGTTCAGATATTTGCAGCTGACCCTATAGTTTCCTCTTTTTTTCTTAGCCTTTAACATTTGCCGTTATAAGTCAACCTGATATTTTTATTTCCCAGGTGGCTGTGAGAGCTAATACCATTTTGGGATTGATCTGCAACTCTGCAGAAGACAGCATTGCTGTGATGTCATTGTTGTAATTTTCTGCAGTGGCCACAGAGTATTCTTGACTCTGCTTCCCCATTAAAAACAGAAACCAAACAAACAACCTCTCCCCCCTCAAAACAAACCAAAAGCCTGAGAACAGTTTCCTTGGAACTTTAAAAAAAAATTATTTGTTTAAATATACTAGATTAGTAAAGCCTTCTGAAAATGTTAATAAGTTGATTTTATGTATATTATGGAAAGCAAGAGAAGCCAGGAGGTCTGTGGGTGATGTTCAGCACTGTTGTTAACATTATAGCAGCCATAGAATGCTTTGCAAGCACTCCAGGGGTTGTGGTGGTGTCCCTAGCACCATTCTATAGGTGATGAAAACAAGATAGAGTACTTCAGTTACAAACCTTAAGTACCGAGCTTGTCTGCCCTGTGAATAGACAGGAGCTCTGCCTTCCTTGAAGCTCTTTTCAGGGGGTTGGTTGTCCAAATTCTGGGCTCTTTGCCTTTAAAACTATAGCTGTATCCTTCATGTGGTTGTAGAACCTCTAACAATGGTGCTCAGCAGATGCCCGTAACAATCCATGACAGTGTTTCCCATCTCTTATATTGTTTTTCCTCATAATTAACCTATATCTACCCTTTTGCAAATGCAGTGGTTTATTTTTTGTTTTGTTGTCAATAGATTATAGCTTTTACAGTAACTGTGTACAAAAGCTCTTTGTTTTTTCCCTTCAGTTGTTTTATTAGTTGTCCTTGTGAAATTAAGGCATCTTGTGCGTGTGTGTGTGAATACAAGTGATTTTCTGTGAACAGCAATGAGGGAAGAAAGGGGGATAAAATGAGAGTCTTCCCAAAAGTCTACCTTTGCTTTCATTCTACATGTTGTGTACCTTCCCACCAGCCAACTTCCAAACATACTGTGAGAAGCAATACCTTTAATGACAGCACTCCAAGGTTATCCCTTGCTGTTTAATAACTGGTAGGAATGCACTAGGGAGCACAGATAGAGTAAGTCTAACCTGGGCTAAAATAATAATTTGGGGGTAAAAACATTGTGGTGAATTCATAAAGAATTGAAGGTTAACTTCTTGGAGACATCTCAGAAAAATAAGGCCCTGCTTACTGCATCTGCTCTAATAAAATCCTCCTTTGACTAAACACTGCTCCTTCAATATTGTCATTTTCAAGAATCAGATCAGGAGCTCCGAGATCATTTTGATGAAGAAGTCATCTTTTCAATGATTGGAATTAAGAAGTTTCTCACAGAGTCTCCTGCTGCTCGAGCAGTCATTGTTTCTGTAACAAGAGCTTACCCTGCAGTGATGGTATCAAACTTTTCTGCTTCCCATGGTGCATTCAGAGGTCAGCTGCAATGAGAATACAGATGTCTGTTTGACAGAATAAAACGGAAACTGCAATCTTAGAAATCATTACGAAAGAGGTAAAAATTGATGTCTTAAGAAAATGCCATTTCTTTTTTGTTCAGATAGGAGGATAAGTGAGCAGGTTATATTTCTGAACATCCTTGGGAAAAGGGAGAGGTAAAGGCTCTGCAGAATTTACAGTCACAGAAAGTAGCGCTGGTTTTGGCTGGAATTGCCACAATGTGAAGGTTGCAGGGCAACTTTCTTTCTGCATTCCCATTTTTAAAAATTGTTTTTGCCTGTGCTGTAATTCTAAGATGATTTTAGATAAAAATTATCTATGAAGCTTTAAATTCAGGGTCAGTGATATTGACCAAAGCCTTATTTTTGAATATAGTAAGTCTATATTCAGGATGAAAATGGTTGTGCCATACATCTAAACAATTTGATAATTTTTATCTTGGCTCCTTTGCTTCTCTTCAATTTGCTTCCTACCAGCTATTTATCATGGAACCTGCTGTCACAAAAAATATTGCATTTTATTTTTAACATAATTATAGATTTCTTCTCTGTATATATTTTCTTTCCCTGCAGAAATTATCTACATTATCGTTATTATTTATTGCAATAAACATTACCATGCATTTGACAAAATAAAATCAGCATAATCTAAAATAAATTACTACAGATTAATATTTCATACTCTTCTCTGTAACAGAGAATGTTTTAAAGATAGAAAAACAATTTATATGAAAACATCGTGCAGAATACTCCAGGCTTATAATAAACAATATTTAAACCTTTAAAAATGAGGCTGATGCGGAAAACCTAACAAATTAAAAGTATTTCTAGGTGATTAGTCAATGCGTATAGAGTACTTTGAAATAAAATGCTCTATCCTTGGTTAATTATGAGTGTCCTTGGAATTATTAGATGCAGCCTGAAGAAATATGAAAACATATGGATGTTCATTTTAATTTCTGATGCTCCTGTTACCCTTCTGAGTCTTCCTTCCCCCCATTCCTCTTATAAAATATATTTTCAAGAAAGCTGGGTCACGTACCCTACTTCAGCAGATGAGGATTCATTTACTACATGGTCTGTCTGTATATGTGGCTCTTTCTCTCCGCTGCAATTTATCTTTTCTGTTGCAGTGGGATTTAGGAATGCCTCTATGTTTCACAGTTTCGATGAATTCAAAGCTGGAAAAATAATCGAGGCTGGCTTCCTGCATAACATGTCTGAGGAATTCTTGCTTGATGCTGTAACTTTTGAAATACATTTTTTTTAGATAAACATAAAATTTTGATTTAAAGCTTCCAAATTATGCAAATCCTAACATATGAGTTTTATCTTGCAACAGGTACCTTCAGTGTAAACAAGTGCACTTCATTTTAATTCTATATGTCGGGTTTTGCTACAGCTCTCTGTCTGATTAAAAAGGCAGTTACTGTTTGAAATCTTGTCATGTAGGCACATGCAGCCTGTGATTTGTTGCACAAAACTTCTGATACTACAGAAGCTTTTCTCTCTTATTGTAAGTAAGGAAATGAGAAGTTGATAGTTGGCACTCAAGGTTTACTGAATCTTTGTTTGTTGGGAGTAATACAGTAAGTGTGGCTGGTTTGCAAGCAAACAAACAATTAACCTTTTATTGAAGATTAATATTGGCTATATTTGGTAAGATGGCTCTAAAGGAATCATCCTTTCAACTTTCTCCATATTTTTCTTTATTTCCAATGTTGTGGTTTAAGAAAAAAAAGCAACAGGCCCCAAAACACACACCTCCAACCTCTGATGCCCTCATTTACTCTTTCCATATACAGTCTAATCCTCTTTTCAGATCTGAATTTATCTTAATCCTTCTTTGACTGGCTACTCCAGATTCCTTTGTCCCTTCTTTATGAAGGAGTGGTGAAAGAAAATATATTCCTCATAGTGTTTTCAGCTGATGACTAATCTTGTTTCTTTACTGTCTGGTCTGAACATGATTGGTGAGAAGGCAACATTTTCTCCTTAACTCTGGCATTGTCTGTTTTCCTGATTTCTTGGAAATTAACAGTGCCAATCTCTCATTTTAGGAGCAATTATATCCTTTATATTGAGCAGTATTCACAGGAAGGGAAATCACCATCTACAGCTACAGAATCAAACTATTTAAGAGCTTTTAGTTGCCATCTATCTGTATGAATTCTGTATAAGTAACAGGTACAAGTTCCTCTGAAGAGCTGAGACTTTAAGACTATTTCCTTCCATACTTTCTGCTGGTTTACTCTGAGCTTCTTTCAGCATAAGCAAGCAGTTTCTAGCATTCTCTTGATTAAGCACATTGATTTTATCTGGCCTTAAGGCAGATTTTTCGTGTGTCAAAAATAGTCTTTAATTGACTTCTGAATATTTTCAGTTTTTTCATCTGTTTTTTAAGATTCAAAGTCCAGACTAAATACAGTGTTCCAGCATTGGTTGAACAGTTTCTGAATTTGGAAATAATGAAAAGGACCTACTTCTTTTCAATATCCCTTCAGTTTCCCCAGGATCAAATTAGTTCATTTAGCCACAGCATTGCACAGGGAGTTCCCAGAGAGTTCTTTATCCACCTCCAGTTTCAGAATCACTTTTTTTCAGTGTCCCATCCTATAAATATGACCTGCATTCCCTGTGCCTAGATTTATGACTTTGCGTTTGTCCTTATTAAAATTTATCTTGTTCAAATGAATCTGTGTAGCCAATCGAGAGGCCATTCTATGGAACACATGCCTTATTACTTGCCACTCCAACAATTTTTGCATGCACTTCGAGTTTTACCAGCAATCCCTTTGTATTTTCTTCCAGATCATTGAAAATGATACTTAAGGCTTAGATACTGGCTAGTCCATATTCAAAATACTGGTTAATTAGAGAGGCATTCCTACAGACTCCTATATAGCTGAAGAGGAATTTAGAATATATTTATAACTGCTAAAGATAATAACTAATATATAATTTTTTAAATTAAAAAAAATTAAAATTATCATTTAAAAAATAAACCTTAATTATTTAAATACCATTTAAGCCATTGTATTTAATACAATTCATATTTTCTTTATGTGTATTTAATACTCCTTACTCTAAGAAATCAGCAAGAACACGGTAGCTCAGAATGTGGATATAAGCCAAATGCTTTACAGTCATGTAAGTACAGTATATTAACCAATTTTCTTCTCTCAAGCTTGCAGCCAGAGTGCTCAAGGTACAATCCTCCATTTCCATAAAATCAATTAAACTTTTGGGGAAGATAAGAAAGCCACATTTCACAATTCTTTTTTCTAATAGTAGGATATAAGCTCCAAAATGTTATTTAAATTTTAAAGCAGCAGTTTATTCAAAGCTTGCAGAAGATTAGTGCATTATAATGTCCCTGCTGGACTGTGAAAAATGAAATTTGAAACTAGAAAATGGTGTCAGGTGTTCTGGTTATGGGGATGGTGGCTCCTCTGTCTCCTTGTTGGTCTGTTCCTACTGAAGCAGTTCCAAACCAGAGGAAGTCGATCTAAGAGCTGCTGCAGTCCCTTCTCCCTCGCACTTCCCAGAGCTCCATTCTCTGTGTCAGCATTAGTGTCCACCTGGATCTGAGGAATACAGGCCTGGGGAGTTAAACTGGCTCAAAACTATGAGGATGACGATGATGATGATGAGGCAGGAACCTGGACAGCTGAGCTGTGCTGTGGGAGTGTGAAAGGTCTGAGCTAGGAAGGTCAGCACCGAGTCTAAATTTGATTCAGCAGCCTGTGCAATTTTTTTAGTCTGTTGTGCCACTCCACTTTGTAAACTGAGTCACATGATTTTTCAATTGTTTGACTGGCAGGATCTTAAAAAATATTTGGGTTTGTCTCGCTCTGTTTTCTGCTGGAGTCAATGGGACTTACCTTCCTGCTGATGACGGGAGAGGAAGGAGCTATTTACTCAACTGCAACATTTCCGTATGGAGTTAGTGCTCACAAAATAGTTAAAATGCATAAGCAGCCGTAAGGAGAAGAGAGAAATCATTCTTTGTTGTATTGCACATTAATTTTGTCATGCAGGCACCATCTTGGTGATAATTAATTTTTTATTTGTTATCAACAAAACTAAGCCATGTGAGCAAATGTAGAAATTATGAAGAAAAGTGATGTAGCAGGCATTTATAAAGTGAAGTGACATGCATTCACAGATAATTTTTTCTGCAGGTAGATGATTAGAAATTAAGTACATGTTGTTGTTTTCCATAGAAGCCTAAAAAGAGTGGTTCGATCAGATTAAATAATTCATAGATGATATGGGCCACATAATTACCTACACAATACCTCAAACTGCAGGCAAGCCTCCCTTCAATAATTTCCACTGCTCCAACTCTCTAGAAATCTGAATTCATTGGCTCTGTGAACAGAAGTATTCACTTCATTTCTGTAACTACATCTCGAGTCACTTCTAATCAGCTTTCAGTCTCAACACTTTCATGGCACTCTTCTCAGCCAGGCAAATCTTGGTACCGCTCGGAATGTCTTCCACCCCTTTCCTCTCCTTTATTCCACCGACACTTTCAATTCTATCTTTCCTTTCAAGATACAATCCTTTGCAGAGTTTGGTGAAACCTTCTTCTATTTTTTTGCCCACACTTCTGATTAATTCTGCAGCATCTCTTTCAGTATGTTGTTCTTCACACTGAGAGTGCCAGGGGCTTTCTATCTGTCCCTAAAGCGTTTTCCCTCTGCACTGCATCCAGTGCCATTTTATATTGGTGAGTGATTTCTTACCCGTCTCCTGCAACTACCAGTCTTGCTTCTCATCACCCGTTTTGGTAGGATTCCTGTCTCCAGCTTTGCTGCCTCTAGACTGTGCATCTCTCCAGATCATCTATATTTTTTATCCTACCCTTTCAGTCCTTTTATTTTCTCTTTTCTCCTTGCTAAATTACACTGTTTCTATTCATTATCTCTGAGTTTCTTCCAAAGCTCTGCTTCTGTCGTATGCACTTTTACCTCTGCTACATCATTGGTGCTTTCTAAACCTCTCTAATGAAAACAAATTTGATGAGTGCTACATTTGTGCCTCCCCTATGCCTTACAAGATCATATCCTTCTTGAGATAAGCTACAGAGGAAACTTCTCCCTCCTGCACATCCCTTCTAGAGCTGGTGTCAAACAAAATGTCTCGCATAAATAATTAATTCGTAATGTTCAGGGAAAAGGCAGTTGAGGACGGCTGCATTTTCTTCTTTTTTCCTCCTGTTTCGTGTTGCCTTTGATTGCAGCCGCTTTGAATTTGGGATTGCTTCCCTACACAGGTTTGGAAAGTGAATAGCTCAGGATGAAGATAACACTTTTAGAAAAGATTCTCTTGACTTATGAAGAGCAAACCCCATCATAGTATTTAAATATTTGAAGTACTCCTACTTGCTCTGTTTAGCACATACAGCCAAATAACTGCTAGCTGCCTTCTCCAGAGTGTAGTGTTACAGCATTTTTTATTAAAATTCTTGAAAATTCACATGATTCTCCTGATCTATGTGATTCTACTGATTTGGCATCAGTAAGGCAACAAAGCTCTTGAAGTGTAAATATCACCCAGCACCTCTATGTTAGTAAACAGAAGAAAACATTGTTTCTGACCATTGTAAAGATTTTCAGCTGGGCAAAAAGAAAGAATAAAGGAAGGAATGGGGCCCTTTCAGAGGGATGAATTCAACAGGAGAATGAAAGATGTCTCTTACTGCATCTTGAACAGAGGGTTGGTGGAAGAGGAAGTTACAAGGAACCAACAACAAATTCTGATTAGGGAAAAACCTCTTGGGGAAGGTGTTAAGTGAGCTTGGTTATAAAAGACCTTTAGGATGTCTTCTCCTGCTCAGGAGTAATTGGGGCCTTGTAAATGCACCCCTCTTTTGTGGTCTAACAGCCTGCAGCAAAACCAGGCTCGGAGTTTAGATGGATGAAGGGCTCTCTAAAATACTGTGCAAATACTACAGTAATTCACCTCTGCTGAACTACCTATAGATAATGTCTGTAAAGTGATTGTCAATTCAACTTTTCTTCATTAAAGCTTTAGTAATTTTCCCTTTATGAGCATTACAAAATGCACTGATACATTGATCCTTGTTAGAACAGGGACCTATCCCATATGTTCTCTAGATAAGACAGGGATCTCTGTGCTTCATATCTGTGAACTACTGATAGTGCTGCAGGTGTGATGGAATACTAAATAGCAGTAACATATTTAAAATATAATTACAAGTATTTGATGACATTCATCTATGGCATAATGGGGCAGCTGTATTATTAGACTCTCCTTAGAAAATTGAATTACTCTAATAAATGGAAATTACTGTTATTTAAATGGAAGACTATTTGCATAAAACGGGCAATGTTAAGTGACCAGCTGCTAGATAGGTGTAAAGTCTAATCTCAAAGTTCTGGGTCAAAGATGGATGGATTCTTGCCAAAGACTTTCATATTTGGGCGCTAAGCCTATAAACACAAATTTGGTAGTGAGAAGGAGCTTCAAGATCTGAAAATTGCAGCTCGATTTATTAACTTTCATTTTTCATATTTTTTCCCATAAGAACAAGATAGTGATTTTAATCCAACAAAATCAACAATTTCTCATAAATGGAAATAAAAAGAATAAAAAGTCTGATGATGAAGTTCCTTTTCATAATGGACTTGTGGCACTTCTGAGATAGCTGTTTGTTTCCCTGTTATCTTATTCAATATCAGGAGCTTGGAGGTAATTCAGTGCAAAAGAAATAATTAAAAACAGTAACCACCTTAATAACATATGTATTAACTTTATCAAGAGATATACAGCAGGTCCATTTCTTCCCAGCAACTTTCTGTACCTGATTGCAGCTGGGACTTGACTCAGACTGTTGTGAGTGCTCCTTCTGTTTTGGAAAACAACGCCAGCTGTAGTGGCATTGTAGTTCCAAACCAGAGGTTTTGGAAAGTCAAGCCCTAAGAATTTTCCAGCAAGATCCTTGGTTAGAAAAACGGTTGCACAAGTTACCTGAAAGAGCACTATCTGTAACATTCAGCTCTACATTCCCTGAGAAACCTGTCAAAATTTACAAGGCTTACATCTATCTACCTGTCTCTACAGACCAAGAAGGTGAAGGGGTTTTCCTTCCACATGTAAGTTTCTAAACATGAGGAAGTTCAGTACTTTGTTCTTTGCTCACTGCTGCCTTTTTCGTCATAAGGCCACATTCTCATGTGACTTGACATTGGTTCTTTTCCATGTCCATTGATAGATTTACGCAGGTGATGAGCTACATCATAATCTTCACAGTCTATAAGCATAGTGCACTTTGGTTTATGAATAATAAACACTAACAAAACTGCATTTCCACCCCCCATCTACCTTTGGTGAATTGCACCTCATTTCAAATACCCTGCATCAAACCAACTTCTCCATAAGTACCCATCTAGATACTTAGATAGATAACAAAAATTCAATGTATTTAAGTAAATTTAGATATCTTACTTTCTAGAGGCAAACCTCAGCAAACAATAGGAGGCAGAGGAGACTGATACTGTGACGGGTACTTGAATATATATGTGATCCCTTTGTAAAAGGTGACATGGAACTTGCACTGGTGCATTTCATTAGCTGAGTTTGGGCCCAACATGGAGATGTTGACTGATTCCTGCCAATTTATTTTGTGGTTCAAGTAGTTCTCTCTAGGAATAAGATAAGATGAGAGTGTTTCTGGAGAGAAAGCGTCTGAGGTAAAGTTATTTCTACAAAGAGAATCCCTAAACAACAGAGAAGAGGGAAGAAAAGAATTGCTGAACAACAAGAACAACAAAGGGGGAAAAAAATCTGAAATTTCTGTTTTCATAAACTTGTACTTCCAGTTTTGGTACTCTATTGCTCGAGTTAGAAACGTAGTGGTAGCTTAAATTATCTCTTTTTCTGTGTGTCTTTATCCTTGCACTGATAAAAATGCAAAATGGACAATGTTAGCTCCACTCTGCCTCAGCTAAAATTACAGGTTTTTAGTAGATAAGGGGCCAAGACTCTCTCAGAGATTAGGCTTTCTCTCCTAAAGAAAGCTTTCTGAAACCTTGAATTATACTTGCCAAAGTGAACAGAGTTATTAGGTTGCACCTCTTCTAGTATTTTCTTAACTTTGAGAGAGCCCTTTCTGCTGTTACACAAGAGTAAGGTAACTGTAGAATGATCAGCATGAGCATAAGTATATTAGCACTCTGTTGTAAATTTTCATGCTCGTCATGAAATCCCTGTTTCTACATGGTGGAGTAGGCTTGAGCTGCTACTAACGTGAACTCAGTAAAGGTTCAGGGACCTCTAAAAAAACAAGACCTCCTGAGTGTTGTCTCTCACCTAACCGAACATTTCAGTAGACTCAATGCAATTATTCATCAGAGCAGGACTGGACAGAACATGAGTAGTCTCCCTTTCTTTGCTATGTTTATAAAACTGCTCAAATTCCTTTAAATAAATTTTTCCCTAAAATAATCCATTTCATAACTTCCTGTAACCTTCAGCACTAACCTTTTTAGATACTTGTGAAATTAGATCTCCTGAGCCTTCCATGAAATCATCAGAAATGTGTAATGCATTAGGATTGTATTTGTTTTACTGCATAAATACAAGCAAGCAGATTTATTCATTTCCAGAGTGCTCTCCTCCCCATTAAGATTTTCTAAAGACACTGTTGTTTTTTTTCTAAATGTAAGTGGCAAAGAAAAGTGTCCCAGGCATGTAATTTTAGTAGCGTCTTCTTCCCTTATGACTCATTACTGCTGAAATCAACACAACTTGGGATGTGCTCAGGAACTTCAGTAGCTCTTTAATGTTTTCAAATAGTAACATCTGTGCATGTTTATGACTTCATGCTCTGCCTTAGCGTTGGCCTTGGCCAATGTTTCTGGCTGTTAAGTGGTTGTACTTTTAGAGAGCAGGGTCCCTGCACTTTGCAAGAAGAAAGCGAATACAATTATTGAATATTTAATTGAGCAGAACAGCAGCAATGCTGCAGAAACAGACCTGCTTTTAGCAGAGTCGTACACGTTTGTTTAGAACCTGCACCATACATTCACAGGTAACTGATGTGCTTTCCCACTGCCCCCCCCCCCGCAAGTCATGACCAAATCCTTCCTTTCACTTTCTCCCTTCATTTAGAGACAATGATGTTTCTGGATGTGAGCACCTCTGCATATTCTCACTGAGAATATTATTACTATTAATATTTCAGCTTGCCATCTACTGTGATGGCTGGCCGAGGGGAGAAGAGATACAGAGGGGGAGAAGCAATAGAGGTGAAGAAAAGGCTGGCTTGAAGATACATAGTGAGAAAGGGAGAAAACAGATCTCAGGGACCAGTAGTGACCTAAAACACCCCTTCTTTAGGAGATGGCTGAAAAGGAATCTACCAGGGGAAATCTGCATCCATTCTTGCTTGTACTTACACAAACATGTATTTATATAGAAGATATAGATGAGAAATGTCTGAAAGAACCATTATAAATAGTCTTGGTGGGATTTTTGTCATCACCTGACACTATACTTTGTGTATCAATATCAGAAGGGCTGATCTTTGAGCAAAATGTGCAATGTGGAAATCGCAAGACATTAGTCTGCAGTCTGACAGGGCTGCTGGGTTTGCTACTCTAGACACTGGGGAATGATACTGGTCAAATTTTGGAATGCTTTCAGGATAATTATCTGTTTCTGACTGTACTCCATCACTATCATGCCCTACATCTTTGTAGGCTTCTAGATAGAGCAAATAAATGAACTACCTTTTGGACCTCAAAATCCTAATAAAACTGTGAGGTATGAAATTAAAGAGTCAAATGTGAGAGAAATGTTGCAAATTTGCCTGTGAAGAGGGAAGACAGTATCAGCTGGAAAAGACATGGAATTAATGGTAATATTAAGTCTAATAACAGATGTGTACCTGAAACTGTAGTGTACTGTATCCTGGGGAAGTTCTGGATGTCTTGTAAAACCTTTCCATGCACTTGATGATACATAAAGAACCCTTGAAACGTTTATGCCAAAGACAAAAGTTTTCTGCTTGATTTCCACCTTTGAATTTCAAAGTCTCCAAGGAAAATGCTCTGTGGATTGAGGAGCTAATGACATGTTAATAATCACAGGAACTGAGACTGAAGATTGGACATCTTGTAGGAGAATGTGTTTAGGGTAACTCTATTTAAAAGAGATTGAAAACATGAGGAAATATCAGAAATAAAGAGAACAAAATTATGCAGCCTCTCTAACTTTTCCTGTGGAATGTGTGAATTTACTGATGACACTGAAAGTAGACAAACTAGACCTGTGTTAGATAAACATGTACACATTTTAAATGCAAGAGAGCAATATATGCTTTACTTTCAAATTACTGGTCACACTTGTATTCCACACTCCATTTTACTGACATTAAGGGTCTTCATTTGTTTTGTTCCCAGTACTTTTTACCTCTGGCAGTTCATGCTGAACTGTCAGGATGGGTCTTACAGGACTACTAAAAAAATCCAGAAAGCTTCCAAACTCATCTGTTGGTGTGTGTCAACACAGCACAAGATCTAAAATATTATTAAAGTTAGAATATGTTCATTTGGGGAAGTAAATGGGAAGTAAGTATAGAGGGAATAATTCCATTGTTTAAGGAAAGCTTCTGAAGGGAGCGATGGGAAAGAAGCAGTACTTACAGTGTACATATTTGAAGGCTATTGAATGTTTTTTCTACCTTTGGTACTTCTAAAACAATTGCTGAATGTGTACATTCCTAACAAAGTAATTCCTAAAGCAATTTTAGTGCTTAAAAGAGGTCTAGTTTTCTCTGTGCTGGTGAATATAAACCAGACCTATGTGGAGTGTGTGGTCCACTTGCATAATGGTTTGGAGTCCAAAATTAAATGCAGAATGACACTGGAGAAGATGTGTGTTTGCAGTATGTGCATATGTTTGGTGTTTTCCTAAGAAGTTTCTCACGCTCTTGTAGAAAAACCTGATCTCTTGGTGTCTGTCTTGAACTGGCTATGCCTATGTGTGTAGGAATAAATGTATTTTAAATCTTTGAAATACCACTTACTTTTCTCATTAAGAGAATAAGTAGTTGTCTGGGATTGACTCTAGAAGTAGAGCTTTGGAGAACTTCTCATCTTTCAGGTAAGACCTGGGATAATTGACAGGACTATTAAATGCTTTTCCTCTCAAAACCAAATAAGAATTTGATTGCCTTTTACAGGTTATATGTTGTATTTATTGTAAATTTCTTACTTTAAATTCTTTGAGAAATTAGATAGTTCTACAAAATCTAGGAATAGGAGTTCTGCTTGATCAGTTGTTTACATTTATTTTTATAGAGTTCGCTATGGTTTTTTCAATATATAGATTATTCCCAAGATTTCACTGAAAAATGCAGGATGAGGCAATGATATATTTGAAAGACTTACATTCTCACAGAACTGAACCTTCATTTTTATATGTATAAATTTATTAGTCTAAACTCCTGGGGTTTTTTTTCTCATTGATTTTAGTGGTCAAACTCATATCCAATTCTGTGCTCTCTGGTCAGGCCCTATACCTAAACTAAAACATGACTAAAATGTAGTAAAACACTACTGATATCAAAATTAAAAAAAAAAAAAAAGCATACATATAATTTTTACAGCATCTACTTTTCCTTTTTAAACCATCAGTTACCCAATAACTTACCATATCCAGAAAAAAGAGCAAGATCTTTGGTTGCCTTGACCTAAGCAAGATGCTGATAATTTATATCAGCTGAAGATCTGACCCTTTATGCTTTTGATAATTTGAAAGATTTCTCAAATATCCTTATTACCATTTCAAATGCTTTTCTAATAACACTTCAAAATCATTGACAAAAACTTCCTTTTATCGTCTGTATTTTACCACTGGAAGGAATATTCCCAGTGGAACATTACGGTGAATTCATCCTGTGTTGATCTCAGCATAACCTTTTTCAGGCGGAGTGTCTCACATAACCTTTCCCTCTCACCTGGAACTCACAAACAACTCAAGATCAGCCTCCTGACCACTTCCAGACTAGAACAGGAGAGATTTAAAGCTAAAACATATAATCTGGATGTTGCAAGTGTTTGGAAGTGTAACTTATCTCAGTAACAAGCAGAATTCGGTACCATGCTGCTGGAGGATAACTATCCTCAGTGGGTGTCACAAAGTATTGGGGTAAGCAAAAGGTTAAATACCTTTATCACTGATGATATTTGATAAGCCTCTGGTAACTTTCTATACATATTGTTTCCTAGATCTTCATGAACATGATTTGGGCTATTAAATTAGTAAAACAGGAAAAAAAATGACCTTTCTTTACAAGATGGCATAGTTGAAAACCAAGCTCAATGACATACGTGCGTTGTGATAGTGATTTCCTTTCCATGAATTTCCTGTTATCTTTTGATAATATCTGGATCCTTGTGACCATGGTTGCACAGCAGGTGTGGGAATAAAAGTGCTCCAGTTTGAAAAGCTCTTTGTGTTACTGTTGACTGTGACACTTCTCTGCAGCCTTTTTTCTAAGCCAAGCTATGCTTATCCCATGGAGGCTCCTGTGGCTCTTATTTATTTCATGGTAGCTCTAGACACTGGCCATGGGAACAAACTTGTTGCCTGGGATGAGAATGTGCTATGTGCCCAGCGTTATACAAAATTGACCTTTGTTAAACATCTGGATTAAAACACATTAGATAAACTTAATTTTGTTATTATAATGTATTTATATATTTAATGGAGCCCAAAAGCACCATCTCCATGACTGAATTAAAATTCAGCAAATGTGGCACTGGTACTCATGAACAGTGAGTACTTCTCAGTAATTAATTTTTCAAATAGAATATACCTTTTTATTTCTGAAAATTGCCCAGCACGATGGCTACACACCACATTGTTTGAATGGTAAAATTAAAGAAACATCTGGAACTGACAGAATTAGTCCACAGAGCAGCAAGTGAACAGATGAGAAGACAGATTGGCATGGCTGTGAAGAAGCAGAAGCCAGGCCAGCCTGCTTCCACCCATCCAAGAGAGAATGAAGCTTCACAAAAGTAATGCTCCTTGTCTCACTAACATCCATTGTTCACACAACAGCTACAGCATCTCTGTAGGCAATGCCACTTGCCCAGTGTTCTTTTCCAATATGGATAGATTTGTGTTTTGCAGTGCTACCATAGAAAATACTTGTTTACTTTCATTCTTTGACTTCCATACCAACAAGAGCAGCAGCTGATTGCAGTCACAATGACAGAAGTCAGTCTGTGAAGAACTAGAATGAAGCCACCAAGTTATTTTCTGTTATCACAAAGCAGTTTTTACATTGTAATGACTTTAAGCACATTAATAAAAATGGGTAATTTAGAAATTATAGACTTTAGCATTAAAATGTCCCAAACCCAAGAGCTAGTGTTTATTGAAATAGTTACTCTTGACTTTTAAGTCAAAACCATAAAACATTAAAAACATAATTTAAATTGATATTTTACACAGTATGAGACTTTAGCTTACAATGTAAGTTTGTAGAGATAGAGAAAAATAAAATTTTGTTTTGTTTTTATTTTTATAAAGCAGATCTTTGGACTTACTCTGTGCTTCTTCTAGACCATGTGTTATTCCTGAGTTTCAGATCACATGCAAAGGTAAAGAGAAATAAATTCTGTTCCAGTACAGAGAATAGATATAATATGATTAACCTATAGTGAGTATTAGAAAAGAAAAGTTATCTTGAGCTTTTGGTGGGAAAGATATTTTTATAAAATTCCTCACATTGAGTGTATTCTTTCTAATGTTCTACAAAACTTCAAAAGGTTTACAACATTGATGCTACACAAATTTATATGTATATTCTTCTTTTAATTTCAGACTTTTTTTTTGTAAATCCGTGTATCTCAGTGAAAGCACTCCATATTTATCTCTTAATACCCTCCTACTGACTAGGTTTTGCTAGCTTACTTGAAACCTTTATGCTGTGCCTTTCAAACCCGAAGTGCAAGGTATCTGTTTTCCCGTGAGTTATTACATGTATTTCTTTGTATGCACGAGCATGTGCCAAGATCTTGTCTGACAGCACCGTTGTGACCCCTCCCATCTTGAGCAATTCTAGCATGCACCAAATCCCTTCTAAAACTGACTTGGATAGCCTGGACAACTCCAAAAGCAGTCAGATCACCCAGACACTGTCTGTCCCTTAGGGACTGGCTTCAAAATTTAGCTGATGGTTTTCCCTCAGTCAGGCTTCCCCTCAGAGACTTGGGTGTGGTTCTGGTCTGTGATCCTGAGACCTAACACCAGCTTCTATCTGCTCCAGCCCTGATTCTTGATCCTGACCCTTGGATATGTACCCCTCTGTCCTGCCTGCTGTCCCAGACTGTTCCTGCAGCTGAACAGTCAGGCTAATTCTGCTCCAGCCTTCTTTGTTTGACAACTCCATTTTGCAGGATGGATCTTGTAACCCTCAGCTGAGTCTTCCCTTTCCGGTATTTACTGCTTGAACCTAAACTTAGCTTGTATTAGCTTTTCACTGGCCTAAGGTGCTGCAGTATATGGGACAGCTAAGAGCCTGACCTCCTGTTCCTCCATGGAAATTGAGTAAAAATATTGTGACTCAAAAGAGATCTGCTGTAGAAGCTCCTGATGCAAAATTTGAGACGTAATGCCTTTGAGACCTGAGGAACTTACTCAGTTCCATCTGTTTCAGTCAAAGGGCACTGAGAAATAGATAAAAAGATCTGGCTCTTGTGAAAATAAGACACTTATCTGATCCAAGATTTCCTTGATAAACAGAAACGATAATAAAATTGTGTTTGCCATAAATGCTTCTGGGGGCTTTCACAGATTTAACTGGGCTTAACTGAATCATGATACTCACTAAACATTTTCTTAATCTACTGCACTTAAAAGTCCCCAGATAAGCTGTTGCTTGCAGCAAAATGATCTGTCTGCTCTGATCTCCTCTTTTCTCTGCACTCCATAATTTTGGTGTAAGGAAATGCAAGGCTGTGAATAGCCATTGGATTCTGAAATGATCAGGTAATGAGAATGAGTTACCATCCGTTCTGTCTCGCAGTGCCTTCTGTTTAGGTCTTTTATACATTTCAAAACCTAAATTTTCATGCAAGCAGACAAAAAATAACTGATTTAAGATACTATCAATAGGATACTGCTGTCTTGATGAACAGGAATGTTTAGACTGTATCCACAATGTGGTTTTGCAAATATGGTTTAAAAAGGCAAAGAAAGGCTCTGAAAACCTGTGCTTGATTGTTCTTCAGGATTAAATTGCAGCATGACAACTCGCCTTAAGCTGCCTGTAGTTGTCCACCCCCAGATCAGATCAGGCAGGGAGCTCACTCTCAATTACGGTCTGTGCTTTGGTCCCTCACTCATTACAGGAGGAAGCAATCTGTTACAGGCTATTCACGCAGGATTACTTTTCCTCCCTATCTGGTCCAGATCTGCTGGCCAACAAGGCTGCCTATCCGGTTCCTGCCACTCATGCTGTGCACATCAATGTATATGATGATGATAAGTCCCTGAGAGCTGTGGTGCCACTGGGTGGAACAGAAAAAAGGTGACATGGCCTTGCAAAAAAAAATTCAACTTTCCTTTTTACAGGACATGGGTGCTTTTGGTTTTTGATAGTCTCCTATTTGGGTTGAAATGACTGACTCTTTTATTGGTACTACCTATACACCGGTACTATAGGCAGAGGAAGTTGAAGCCAAGCATCAGCTGAGCTGTGAGATGACATTTGTTGCATATCTTTATAAAAAAGCCTTATAATTACGCCCTCACTGTGCTGATTTCAAAGAAAAAGTGTTTTTCAAATATGCTTTTTAATACCTTTAAAGCTTCTAAGTTCATGCCTGTGTAAATATAATATTTTTTAAAATATACTAAAAGAATACAAAATGGCAGGTTGTCTCTCTTTTTGAGGAAAAGGGATTATTTTCTGAGGCTCAGTGGATTTTATCATTAAGAGCTAGGAACTGATAAATAACGGTGAAAATGGCTAGGAATGTGCAAGAAAGAAATGTTTTCTAATGATTTATTCAATGATTAGTGCCAATATTCCTCAAAACATATTCAAGCAACTCTCAAAATAGCTGAATACCTAAGTCTTCAGTAAAAAAAAAAAAAATTAAATTATTTTATTAAAAATGTCAGGTTTAATTCTAAAATGTTTTTAGCAAATGACATTAGTCCAACTGTCTTGTAAAGTAAGACAATCAATAAGACAATTCCATATCTTCTGAGAAAAAAACCTGATTAATTCTGTAAATTGTTGCACAGATATGGTTGTATTCCTTTGAGTCTAAACTGCATATTAAATTATGAATATTGTCATTCCTCTTGTAGGAGAGACTTTATATACTGTTAAAAAGCTAAATAATTCATTCAATTAAAAATATGGAGCAAAAGCTCTAAGGCTGTGGACAAATACCAATCCTTTTATGTTAATAACAATATTTATGTGTTTATCACTATACATACATAAAAATAAATATGATCCCCTAAGCCATTTTGCTTACACATACAGCAAAGTTGATACAGATACTTTGTTGATAGTACAGAGTGGTTATGATCTTTTTATTTGTTAATGCCAAATTTTGCCTTTTTTGGAAAACATTCATAGCAAAAAGAACAACTCTCACTAATGTCCTGAGTTTATAACACAGCTTCTTACAGTACTTACGTGGCCCTCTTGAGGCTGAGGGGAAGCTGAGGGAAGAAAAGTCGAGGGCTTCTTTTACTGTCTTCTACCCATTTCTTTTTTTTAAAAATGTTCATATGAGTAAGAGGATGCAAAGGGTCTTAGCTGAGTTTAAGGTAAACTGTGGAGAAATCCTGATTCTTTACCTCTTGCAGTCCACTGTGCCCAGCAAGGGCCTAAGGGTCTTGCAGATAGACCTGGATCCCATTTTTCATTCCTCCTCCCCTCAGCAAAATCTTTTGTACAAAACTTTGAGCTTGTTTCTTTCTCTTTATTTTCTGCTATGAGTTATTCCTCATAAAAAGATGATAGAATGCAGAATGTTTCTCTTTCAGTGAGTGAGATAGCTCAAGATGTGACTTAGTTCAAGGGTCTAACATCTCTATCAGCCAAAAACAATCCAAGCCAAAGGAGTTGATGACAAATACGTGAGAAATCAAACATATTTGATGATAAGGACATAGTGCCAGAAACCTTTCGTTGACTTGGTTCATCCTTATTCATGAACAGAGATGAGTCACAATCAGGCACTGGTTTGAACTTAGTTCAGCTTTTTTTTTTTTGTTGCCCACCTCTATTTCTGTCATACTGCTTTTCTAGCAGATATTCAATTTTTGTCTAGTAGTCTGTTTTAGGGGTTTTGATTTTCTTTAAATTTTCATTGGTTGGGTTTATTTGTTTTAAAAAGCATTTGCTCAGCAAAGAAAATATCAGCTTCAGTAGTTGCAGTTTCTAGAAGTAGCTGAAAACAGGGCATTGTAAAGGAAAATCACGGACCAATTTTGATCGGAAGGACTGGTAACAACGATCATGTTGCCCGTTCATGTAAAAGCATGGTTGAAGAATATCTCAGTGTTGAGTGGCTTGCTGCAAATAAGGCATCTGATTTACACTTTGAAAATATAATGCTGTGCTGGAAGCACAGCAAAGTGTGAGACCACTCATCTGTTATGGTTGTCCTGACTTGATAATACTGCTCTCTTCAGAATGGCTGATTCTGCCCAACGAGGCCTGATTCAGTTTTTCCCAGTCAGTGTGAGTATATATATTTTCATAGTTAGGCTATGACAGATCTGGTACTGGAAAGAAAAGAGAATCCCAGAAGCCATATATCTATAAACATGTGCCAAACCTATATTTCCTACTGATAGGTCCTATGTGAAATAACACACTAATATTAGCACTTCTGAATGCCTTGATGAAAATAAGCTTTTAGAATGAAAGTCAGTTTTCCTCCCCTGGCTTAACAGATGATGTTAATAGGAAATCTGTTTTCTGAATTAAAGACTTGGTGCAATAGAGGCCAGAAGCTGCAAGGCCAAGTGTTGGATGGTACTGCTTTATCTAGGACAGCTGAATGGTTTAGAAAATCTGATCTTCAGAGCTGAAGGACTGCCAAAAACTGGAGGTCTTTGCATGTTGCTCAAGCTCACTGCTAAATACAGGGATTGCAGAATCACACTGTCTCTTGAGCCCACTCAGTGTAAAAACATCTGCACCCCTTTTCCCTCTCTAAGGGAACGTTTGCTAGTTGCTGATCTTTAGCACAAGCATAAATCTAGCTCTAATTCCCTTTTCATCACCATTTTAGGTGACCTGTAGTGAGTCACACCTAGGCAGAATGGAAAAAAATCAAGACTGGGATTCGATTTAGATCCTTGATATAAATGGGTTTTTAAGAAAAAATCAAATTACTCCTGTCCGCTTCAGGCCCATTTACCTATTTTTTTTCTTATTGAGTAAGAGAAATAAGTATTTTTTCTGTCAAAAAAAAAAAAAAGTCAGATGAAAAGATGTTACCCTATTTAGATTCCAGCATAACTGGTTTTCAATTATGTTCTCCTAAAATGATTGGGCTATTGGTAATTAACACTATTACAAGTGTAATTTCAAACCATTTAGCACAATTTTTGGGGGCTGTGTTTGATGATGGCTCTCTTGCATTCCACAACAGGCAACTCTGGAACCATTTATTTTTCTTGCTTGATTCATCAGAGTGTGTACTTATACATTTATCAGAAAAAAACCCATACTTTTTTAGTAACATGGTGATAGAGAACTGATGGGGCTTTTTCATGGAAAAACATGTGAACTGTTTCGTTCCATAGAGGAAAGTATTAGCTGGAAATAAGATTTGCAGAAAGGAAAGGAGAAGAAGGAGCTGTAGCACTGCAAGTAAATGCTGTATTTTCAAATAAAGTTCAAATCATAAAATAAAAAAAGGCCAGGAGGTTTCACTTTCTAAGACAGGAAAACAATTTGACCTTTACCAAAGATATTCACACTACATATTTCTCAGGCCCTTTGATGCTTTGTTGATAAAATCAAAAGCTCTTTAGAGCAAATTAGAGTTATCTTGATTTTGAAGCAATTGAGGAAAAAGAGAACAGTTTGCAGCAGTGATAAAACAGACTTTCACTCTCCCAGCCAAGGCTTTAGTTTGAACTACAGTCTTTATTCCTTTCCTCTGTTTCTTCTGACCCAGTATTATTTCTTCTTCATCTTGTATTTTTGCGTTACAGCTGAACAGAAAAGCTTTGCTGGATGGAATAGGGTTTGTTTGGGACTATAGCTTTGTATTTTTGAAGAGATTTGTAGGAAATCTTTATGAGGGCTGCTATATTTTTAGTAGTCCTCTCACTTGCCTATTAAACACAGGGCTGAACAATAGTAATTACTGCACAAATACCAAGGTCCAAAAGTAGTACCATTCACTTCAATGAAGAGCTGCTGTGAAAGCACATTTGAAAAATAACCCACGGAGACAAGAACTGGGGAAGAAGGGAGAGAAACTGCAGTTCGAAGGGCTTTTTTTGAGGGAGCATAATTCACTCACATGTGTACAAGATTCTTTTCCCTGTTGTTTGCATTTTCACTACAATAAAATAGGCCCATGGAAGTGCCTTGTGGGCAGAAAGCGAGTTCTTTAATGGAAAGGTTTATATGACTGAAATAAAGAAAGGCTGTGAAATAGGGTATTGCTGGGAGGCTGGAAATGAGCTGGATCAGCTAGGAGGGGATGAGCTATACAAGGAGTTGAAGGGAGAAGATTAGCTGTGGGATCAGATGTAGAGAGTAGCAGAGGCCAACAAGAGACTCGAAAGATGTACCAGGATAGGAGTCAAGGAGTGTCAGTGAAGACACTCTTGATGTGTCTTTTCTGAACTGGAAATTTTAGGGCTATCTTCTATCAATGTCCCTGTGCCAGTGCAATGACAGTGAGTGACCCCCAAAGTATTCAGGTGTGTGCTACTTTAATCTCTATTTTGTTTGTAAATCCTACATTGCTTTGGTGGAGTTGAGCCCTTGTAGCAGCATATTTTCATTATTTGCAAGCTCTAGTTGTACCCTGCAATGGAAAACTCTACATTAATTTATTTCTCAGTTTACATTTCTGCTCCTTCAAGACTGCTGCAAGCTATGGGCTGTTGATTTTATTAAGCTTTTCTCTTTTTTAGAAATGAAAATTTTCTTGAAAAAAATCACTCTTTTAAGGATTCGTTTTGGTTTGGCAAAAACCAATTTCTTTTCCCTTTAAGAATTTTATGTTTATGGAGCTGACTATCCTTTTCTTTTAGATTATAAAAGGAATTAGTAAAGGAAGCAATGAAAGAGCAAAAGGAATGTGTTTTCTTTTGTCCCAAAATATTATGAAAATAAAAGATAGGACATTTGATACTCCAGCATTTCCCATTTTGTCTTTCTTTCATACTTTATGTACTCTGTATCTCAAACAAACTTTTGTGTACATGCTAATGCTGTCTCAAGACAGGGCCACTTGATTCACTAGACCATGTCATTGAACTCTGGCATTAGGAAAAAGGGTCAGTGGTTTTGCTCACATTTCTTTTTAAGCAAGATAACTTTGTAGATCTGCTTCATCCATGTTTAAGCAGCGAAATAAAATCCATCAGAAATAAAAAAAAAAAGGAAAAAAAAGTGCTGTATGAGAACACTATTTATAACTAGATTTCTGCCATTTGGATTGAAGACTCCATTCTCTTTCCTGGTGAGGTGTGGGTGTGCTAACCCAGCAGCTGAACTGGGTGAATGAGACTCTGATATTACAGGCACTTGGAAGAGATTTCCAGATTTCTAATGCACAAAAATAAAGCTGATGAGACTGTCATGACATAAACACTTAATTTCCTTCTTAATACAAGCAGGAAATGAGACCAAATTTCAGATGTATTTCTTGAATTACTGTGGTTTTCTAAGTGCCCTTGAAATGTGTTGCCTGTAAACAAACCTATCCTCTGGGTTAGATAACCAGGCTAACACATGCATTCTTGATCCTTCCAAAGAGTTTCTTGCCAACATAAAATTAAATTCTAAAACCTAGGAAAAGCTTAAGGACATATAATTTCAACATATCTGCTTTTTTTCTTTTTTTTTTACCAAAATGAAAAATGCTGTCTGAATTGTTTATGATTTTAAACTTGCTTGGACTAAACACATAATTTTAATTGAGGGTAAATTTGTTCTAACTCTAGTATGGGCCCGCTCAGGTTTACCACAGAAATTCTTATCAGAGTTTGTGCTAAGCAGACAGCACTGTACCAGAAAGTTGGTTAACAGAGAGCATTTTTTTATTTCAAGTATTTAATGAATGTAGATGTTTTCAACATGAGCTGGAAAAATCACTTTACATCATCACTTTGCAACAATGCTTACTACCTTCTCTAAACAAAAAAAAGTTGTTCTGTTTGCCTGTTAAGTCAGCTTTTGCAGTTCTTAGAAATGTCATTTATTAAATGTCAAGCTAATTACTTGTAATATCCACCCAGAAAAGCAAACCTTTTCCGGTGCACTTTCAGCAGCCTTATTCTTCTCTATTCACAGAATGTCTGGTACATTTCTAGTAAACAAAATGCATGTTTTTCCAATGATACTAAACTATTTGCTAAATATGTATCTTTGTTTAAAACATACAAGGGTGTTTCACAATACTTTAATGAAAGAAAATGAAGACTCTATTTTTTATTTTAAATAACCAGGTTTTTAAAACGTGGCTGTGATACACAACAAATGAATTCTAGAAAATATTCTGTGTCTGGCAGTGACCAGTTCCACTTTTGTGGGTTAGCGGGGATTGGTTTTGTTGTTGCTGTTGAACCTGACACCAGAAGTACACTTAGTGCTGATTCAATAGCTGTTTCTATACCATGAATCTTTACACCCTACATTGGCTGCTTGGCACTGGAAGTGTGCTACCAGCAGTAACTGCACTATTAGGAAGAGTAACAGATCTCCTTTTGATGAAGAAAAAAGGTTAGAGTAAAGAAAACAAATTTCAGTGTTCCAAATCCTTTGTCTGCAGAAACATGTAAATCAATAAAAATGAAATGAAAGCTGTGAATCAGTAGAAATAAAAGAAATGGGCTGAGAATCTCTATACTATTTAGATTACAAAACCTGCATTATTGCATTTGAAGACTTTTAACAAGCCCTGAAGTAGACCGAGTATATATCTGCAAGGGAAAACAAAGATGAGCACTGTCATGTTGTGTTAGTTAAATCTAGTTTACATAGGTAACATAAATTAAAATTGCAGCAGTCCAAAGGAGCTAGGATAGGGTGAAAGCTGGATTAGAAGTGACAAAGAGTGAAGCTGGGAGACGAAAGAGCTTGGGAACACAAAACAGTAATTTTTGCATAGGTAGCTGCTGTACCTACGTGTGGGTACAGGTAGTTCCTGGCCCAGAAAGTTTGCATTCTACACATCAAAAAAAGTGAGTAAAACTCAGACTTCAGTAATAATTTGGCATGTCAAAACATTGTCTAAACACTGAATATTTTAGGAAAACCCAAGAGTTTTTAGTTGTTGTATTGATCCATATGGGAGTTAAGGTTTTAGGTTGCTCAAAATTCCTTTAAACAAACGCCTACATTTTTGTATACTTTTAATGTTCCCACCCAACAAATCACATCAAGGAAAAGTTAATCAGATGAAGTTTAAAGTGACAGTGGTTCATAACAGAGGAATGCATTAGCATGATACTATATCTCTAAATGTTATGAGTTTCTAATGAGATCTTGAATGCTCTTGTGTCTTCTATTGCTTGAGAACTGCAAAGACATTGTAACATTCTGTTCATTCTGTAAGATTGTGTTCATTCTGGAATATTTAAATACTTTCTTGCTGCACTGAATTTCTACTTTTTATTCCTATATATGTATGAAATCTCTTACCTTACATTCACATAAATATATATAAAACATTCACATACATTTATATAAATTTGCACAAAAATACACTAATTCTATTGCAGCCTCAGCCACCAGAGACATTCAGAAAATACTTATTTCTTGTTATACAACTTTATTTATAATAAATGTAATGAGAATTGCAATGTAGACAGGGAGTGCATTCTCCTATTCCAGTGCTTGGATGAAACACAGTCTTATTTAAACTATTCTGGCATCGAAGACATCAAAGGGGATGCAAACTTCACTCTCATTCTGTGACTACTTTGCATTTCTAGATCCTGGCTACTATTTTTCCTGTTCACTGTTTTAAACCACGCATAGACTGACTTTATAGATAAAATTGAAATGCTTTGAATTAATTATCTAACACAAAGTTAGTAAACATATGTATAAACCATGAACCACTAATTCTATGTTCTAGCTAATAATTGCTTGTAAATACTATAGATTAAAATGAATGTCGTATTTAAAAAAAGCCATTAGCTAGCTGAGAATTTTCATCAACTTCTTTCTCTTCCCTCAATGCACTCTTTTGGGTAGTTAAATGGTAACTGGTAAAGAGCATTTTTGTGAGAAGCTTAGTTTAAACTCAGGCTTTTCTCACTGATTTATCAGATAGCATATGTTTATCTTTTGCGGGACTCCTGCAACAGCCTTTGCATTAAAAAAGGTTAAAAGCACACCTGGCTGACCCTGCAGAAATGTTCTTTATGGGAAAGAGCTAGATAGAAAGGTTTGACATAAAAATGGAACACAATGGAAATTCAGAAGGGAAGTTAATTTGGGATCTGATAAAGTCCAATACGTGTCAGAAAATTTGGAAAGGTATATAAAATATTAATTTACTAATTTTTTAAACTGGATTCTGATTCACTGGCTCCTGGAATTTCACAGCAATATAAACTTATTTTTTTTCCTCACCAATCTGTTTTTGATATTGCTGATATTTAATAAGTTCTTAGGCTTCAAAGGAAGTGATGTGCATAGTGGAAAAGTGTATTGCCAAGATGTGGGAATATGCAACTGAAGTACAGAGACCAATGTATTGGGAACTCTGAATGTCTCTGCATTAAGATATTTACCTGTGATCTTTCATACCTAAGTGTCTCAGACATTTTTCATATATAATTTCTTATCTTAGAGGAGGGATTAATGCAAATACAGGCAATAGTCAACATTCTGAAGTATGTCCTAAATGTTCGAGGTTTTTAGAAGTGACTTAAATAACTGAACTTTTCAGTGGATTCCCTGAGTGAGGCACTCACAGAGTTAGAAGTTGTAAAATCTTTCCCACTAAACATAAATGTGGTTAACCAAGCAAATAAAAAGGGCAAAAGAAAGATATATCTTTAAATCCTGTTCTTTCTCCTATGTAGAAGCTTAATATTGTTTATCTTTATGATTCCTAATAGTATGGTGTGCTTGGTCTATAAAACATAGAGCAGGATTTCCTGTGTTTTGGGTTTTTTTTCAAATATAGTCTTGGAAGTTATTCAGCCCTAAGTAACTTAGTGGTTAGGGATCTCATCTCTCCTGGTATCAGCCATAAAATTCCCTGCAGGAATTACAATTATGATACATTAGAGAGAATGTTGAATCTGTCAATGAAAGAAAATCCTACACTGGCAGAGGCTGCAGAAGGCATCTAACAATAGGAAAATTGATGAGCATGGTCTGAGCCTCAAGCATTTTATCACAGAATTCTTTACATGGTCATTTTTCCCCAGCATTTTTCATCTTTTAACATTAGTGAATACTCGACAGAATTTTTGTTGAGCTTGGGTGGAAGGCTGAGCTCTCATGTGCTATTAAATATAAGTGTTGTGACCAGTAGAAAAAGAGAAAGTATAATATGGCAAATGCAGAGAGAATTAATAAAGCTTCTTCGTAAATTACCAAGGTAGTCTCATCTGAAATTTTGGGCAGTCTTGGCCACAGCATTCCAAATGCACATGGCAGAAGCAGGATGTCTTCTTTACAGCCCAAGGCCTTGACAAAATTTAGCTGGATAAAGCTTCAAAAAAAGGGTACTGACTATACTACTAAAAAAGGACATTAAAACAGGTACTTATGGCTCAGTGTTGTGGTTTAACCCCAGTCAGCAGTGCACTCACTCCCTGTGCTGGAGGAGGGAGAGAATCAGAAGAGGAAAAGAGAAAACTCATGGGCTGTGATGAAGACATTTTAACAGATAAAGCAAAACACACACACAGACAAGCAAAGAAAAACGAGGAATTAATTCAGTGCTTCCCATGGGCAGGCAGGTGCTCAGCCATCCCCAGGAGAGCAGGGGCCCATCCCATTTAAAGGTTACTGGTGAAGACAAATGTTATCACTCTAAACACCCTTCTCTTTCCTTCTTCCCTCACTTTATATACTAAGCATGATGTCCTGTGGTCTGGAACGTCCCTTTGGTCAGTCGGGGTCACCTGTCCTGGCTGTGTCTTCTCTCAATTCCATGTGCAGCCTTTCCCCTCCTGGGCTGGGGCGAGGAGCAGAAGAGGCCTTGGCTCTGTGTAAGCTCTGCTCAGCAATAACTAAAATTTTTCTGTATTATCAACATTATTTCCAGCACAAGTCCAAAACACAGCCCGTAATATTTACTGTGAAGAAAATTAACTTTGTCCCAGCCAAACCAGCACACTAAGACATGCTGAGTCACTACTTGAGGCAAGAATGCGTCAAGAAATTTCATCTTCATGCTCTTCCTTGTTCCTAACCAAAAAACAATAAGAATTTTTAAAAGAGAAAATGAACCCCATACGTTACACAGAATTGCAATAACTTTTTGAGGGGTTTTTTAAAAGAAATTATTTATATCAATATGTAAAAATATCAAGAATAGTTTAGAATAATTATTATTTATAACATTAAACTTCATGGATAAAAATTAGGCTTTTTATTTTTTCTTCTAAAATACTTTTGGGACTGCATAAAAATCTAAGTGTTGAGATGCCAACTTTAAGTTTTTACTAGCTTTGTTTTCACTGATCTAAACAATGAGTTTGAGAATATTTGAAGTAATTTATGGAGATTTCAGACTCACCAAGTAGGAAGCAGGTGTCAGCTCCACTTCTGGGAACCAAAACTACTGATTCAATAGCTTGAGTTCAATTTAAAAATGTGAAGTAATTTGGATAAATGACGTATTTTCATACCTTTATAGCCATTTTAACAAACATTTTATGAAAAATACTGAACAGTGCAGAGATTACGAATTCTCAAATTCGTATATTTAAAATGAGGTAAAGCTCAGACAACAACAGAAAAATTTAACAAAACTTTACACATCCTCTGCAGAAGGACTAGAAACTGTATTATTTTGAGGTAAGATTAAATATTAAAAGTAATTTAAAGTAGCAAGCAGCTGGAGGAGGTAACTTGCCTACTACAAGTTTTCTGTTTGATCTTAGAATGGCATAAATCCTACTATGCAACAAAATGATTGTAAGTAGATTTTAGCCTGTTTGAAAACCCTTGTGAGGATTGAAAGATTTGCAGGAAAAAAATGGAAATTTTCTTTTTCTATTTAAATTTTTTTTGGTAAATGTCTAACTGTCTAGTTTTGACAGAGTGGGAGTCTTAGAGTCTAGATAAAACAGGTTACCTCTTGCCTAGAGAGGTACCTGATCATTAAGTCTAAACTAAAACTCTGTTTTTTATTTCTTTGAAGTGTGTAATTTATAATCTGGCATCAAAATGCCTGACCTTTAACTTTCCTTAAATAGTTTCTTGATTATTTAGTTTGCTTGATGTTGAGGATGAGATAAACATGGAATGCTACTTCCGTGGAAGCAGCGAAAGGAAAGACCAAGTGTGATGAGCAGACATTGCTGTGAAACATCCCAGGGTGAGGAGTTTATGGAATTTAGGGAGTCAGAGAATCTCCTGCTACACTACAAACACTTGGATTAGGACAGGGGCTGACAGTGCTTATAGAAGTGTTTTTAGCAAGTATAAACCATCACTTCCTCGACGGGGAGCAAGTGACTGAGAAATATAAGCAGACTTTAGATAAATCTTGAAGCTCTACAGCTGAAATATTTCCCCCCCAGACATGAATTTCATGGACGTTTTTGTCAAAAATAATTTCTCAGGCCTAGAGTAGTATCTACTGTGGGGACTAGAAGAGAAAACCATAAATTCTAACCCTCTAGTGAAATCAAGTAGGCAGAGGGGGTGTTGTGTAGGCTGTTGAGCAAGTGAGGTTGAAATCACTTTGCTTATCCATTCAAGGCATTTTATTCAATATGTGTTGTGCCACAAGCGGTAGCCTTAGCCACCACGTAAAATCACTTGATTTTGCTCTCCAGCAGTCCAAAACTGAACTTCAAAACCTGGAAATTCCGCGTGAAGTTAAGAGTGAGCCGATGATGGACAGATTCTCCAGAGACATGACAGTACTCTTTATTTGTATAGTTAAATACCTGCTCAAAAGAGGATTTGATGACAGGCCTGTATTGCCCATGCAGCTACATTGTTTTCACAACTGAACCCAGTGCACATTCTTTTAATTATTTTCAACTTCAACACAGCTATTTACAACACCCAGGTTCCTGGCAGGTAAGTCACTGTGTAAACTTATGTGCTTGCATCATGGCATTTTTATCTCATTACAGCCAGCTACAATGTCTGAGCAACCAAGAAGAAAAGATAACCTGGATTAAAATGCAGACAAGAAGTGGGGAAGAAGAAGTAGAAAGCATGTCATGCACAAAGACATCTTTGTTACTGAATGTTTCATGTGGAAGAAAATCACCTTGCAGAGTATTTCCATGTCTGATTGCTTTTTCTTTGATAGGAAAAGGCAACAGAGATCATGTAGCTTATGAATGTTGTTAAAACAGTGGGTGTGCTCAGAAGATGCCTGTAGCATCTACACACAAGGGGTATTGTTGTTTCAGAATGACTTTCATGTATTGCCTGTAAAATTAACAGAAACAAAAAAGTGAGAATGGTTCATTAAACTTTAAAATATGCTTAATAAAATCTTTCCCCAAGAGGCACATGAGGAAGAATAGGTTCTAGACAAGGTGTTCCATTGCCAGAATGCCATTATTTTGAATTATTGATTTATTTTCTCTGGGATGAGATAGAACATAGCTGTTGTGTTTTAAGAGCTGAGATAGCTTTGTTTGCTTGTGATTTGCACTTTAGTAGGATTTTGCACTTGACCTAAAACAGGAGATCATTATTTAAATTAAAAGGTCTTTCAAAGCTAGCTGTGAATTACCCATTTCTGCATCATGATTCAAGGCTGATACAGAGTTCCACTGTTTATCATGCAAAGTGGTTCCATAGTTCAAATTCACCAGTTTAGACAGAGCGCCCTAATAATCTGAGTTGAACAAAATATGAAACATCTTGTCCACTCTATCATTTCTGATTCACTATAGAACGATCAGCTTCTATTCTTCCCATTGATGAAGGGTGCCATAATCCAGCATGCAATTGCAGGTGTTTTTTTCTGTGCTACCTTGTAGGCTTCCGAGAAACACTTTGTAGATGGTCCAAAACAACCTCTTTAATGCACTTTATGCTCATTCTTAAGGTTAACATTTACTGCACTGTCTGCTCTAAAGTAACAACCATGAAGCTCCTGATGTACTGTGACAACTTTGTGTCATGTCAATTGAATTCACTTCACTGTATTAGTTTGTCTGTCTGTGTCCTGTGATTCTGTTGTCTCTTGATCTTTGCTGCAATTGCAAATTACCTGAGGTAATATTTTTTCTATTCTTTATGTATTCAAGTGGTGTCCAGCCTTATGGGACACTGGGACCGATACTAAGGTCCTGAGTTCGTGTGGTGTGGTACCACTAACTATAATAGATGAGTGGAATATTTTTCTCTGGCTGCAAACTACACATCTCTTCCAGGCTTTCACATGACAGTCCAATTTCTGTGCTGCAGTGATCTCTGATTAGTAGCTTTTTCATTTTGTTTGGTTTGGGTTTTTTCATTTTGTTTTTAATAATCTTTGGGACAGAAGTCTTAAGAGTCTTCTGAGTAATCAGATGCCTGCATGTCAGCTTCTCCCCAGTTTCAGAAACATTTCAAATATTACTCTCCAAAATTGCTGCAAATTTTTAAATTCTACTTTGAGTAATTTTCTATTCTTTTTGTAGATTAATGTGATAATTATACCCATATATAACCTGTCTAAGTAAGAAAATTTAAGGTAGTCTTGGGCTCTGTACAAAAGAGGAAGCAACGTGGCAGAGCCAGAATAAGATAAATTAGTTTGCTATCCCTGATTCTGGAGTAATTTTCCGTGCAGGCATTATGCTTAAATGAAAGTTACTTTTATTCCAGAATAATTATTCTGCTCACAAAGCAGCACCGGCTCGGAGACAAAGCTGAGACTTCTAACACTTGGTAAGTTTATCTCTGAATTCCTGCTGTGCAGATGGCACAGTGGGCTGGCGAGCAGCAGGACTGGGAAACAGTAGAGGAGTTGGCAGGTTGGCGAGGAAGATAACAGGTGGCTTGTGAAGTGGAGGCAAGGTCTTTATTGTAGGCCACCCTTGTCTCAGGCAGAATTAAGCTGGGAATTCAAAGGGGGGAGGTAGCCTCACATGAAAGCATATCCAACCCATTGGGCCACGTACTGGAGACTCGAAAATGGTTTTGGAAGTAAAGGGAAAGAACTGTGAACTTTTGGATGGCCGTGGGCAAACATTGGAAATCTAGAGGGAGGAATGGCTGTTCCAAGGGTAACTACACACCAGGACGTGGACCAGCACAAATAGAGGACTGTGGAAGAAATATGCTATATGAGAGTCTTCAGCTAGATGGGTTTGTTGCTTTTTTTTTTTCTCTCTCAGCAACCTTATCAGAGTACAGATTGCTGTAAGAGCCAATTAAATTCCTTTTGCAAGTGGGAGGCAGGAGACTGAACTCAATTGGCAAGTGGCTCATCCTAGTGTAAAGTGGGAACAGCGCATTCCGAGTTACACACATGCTTCACTGCTCTGTCTTACATGGAAGATTCTGAGAAGATAAAGCCATTTGACTCCTTTGTTACAGCAGAGTATCAAATAGCCTGGCAAGTGCAAATTCTAAAGAACTTTTGCATGTATTTCTCAACTCCCACTTTTCAAGGGTTGATTTTGCTTATTTTTAAAGGGAAACATACTTCAAGCTACATGGTCAACTCACTTTAAGAAAGTAAGGTACTTTCTTAAGTACCTTTTAATTAAGAAAGATTACTTAAACAAGTAAAGTGAAAATTAGTTTTCACTCAACTGTATTAAATCTTATGGGCGGCAGCCTGCTAATCAAAGGATTATCATCTCAAAATGATCATTTTTGAAATGAACAATATTTGTATGTGTTTGAAGCTTGAGTCATGAATACCAGAGATATTCAGAGATCTGGCCCGTGCTGATAACTTGCATGGTAGGATTTTAGTTTCTGTTGTCAGCTCATAATCGGAATTATACTGATATGCACAGTTGGAGGATCTAAGAGCGCCTCAGACAATGTCTTCATAGCATTTGGGAAATTTCATGTGAATTACTAAGATACTCAATAACTCTCTCTGTTACTTCATATATCTATCCTGCTCTGAATTCAACATTTAAGCCCAGACATGTGAAAGTCACTTGCTGTAGTGTTGGATCTTTGCCCAGAAAGTAATTTTTGGAGAATGACTCTCGAGGTTTTATGCAGATCATATGCCTACTGCACCCCTATGTCCACTCTTTTCTCATGTTTTTTTTTTTCTCAGACAGCTGGTGTTAACATCCAGACTGCATTAAAATAACTAGTCATATCTCAATTGCACAAGAAGTGCAATTTCATCTTCATATTAAATTATAGATGGTGACTTTATTAGGCATTGTCTTGGCATTAGCCCACATGAACTGAAACAGATAATCTGTCAACATGTACTTTACACGACTGACAGGGTTTCCAAACAGATGAATGTGGTTGACAAGATGATAGGCCTTAGCCACTCTAGTTCCAGGAGGAGCAATGTCAGGACTCAAATCCTAGATCACAACCAGAAGAGAAAACCAATGTATAGCTAGCTAATATAAAAACCCAACCAAATTGGGCAGGATTACTCAGTGGTGACACAGAACTTATTAAATAAATGACCCAAGAATTATACACCTATAAAACGAGTTACTAAATAGGGCTATTCCTGAGCATCTGCATGCATTTTATCTCTCCCACCAGATAAGAGTGGTGGCTGATGATCCTAAAATATACAAGATTGTGGAGAACCAGGTCTTCAATTGCTTGAATTGCATGGTTGGCTTCATGAGAAGAATGTTTTTCTCTAACAGTTGGGTAACTCATACCTCTCTGCTGGAAATCTGCAGTACATGTCACAGCACTGACTTGCAGCCTCTAAAACCTGCATTCTTTGATTAAAAAAATGATAACCAGTGTCTAGAATTCAGACTCTGGGTAAACTTGCTTGATAGAATGCTTGAAAGAGTGGTTTAGTTGTGCTTAATTCACTGCCATTAGTCTAGCTTATAGCACATGAGATTTTTTCAAACAATATCATGTTAAGTTGTTTGTTCATCAAAGCATCCTGGCCATTGGAAAAGCAATGAAAATGTTTGGTGGAGAGAATCTCTCTATATATGTACACCTGAATGAGCCCGAATTTGGCATTTTCACACAGGCAGGAGCTTGGAATCACTGTTTATTTGTATGAAATTGCTAACCCAAATGAATACAAAAGTCAGTAGGAGGTTGGATGTGGAAAGAAAAAGAACTTAGGTCTGAACAGAAAACATCACCTTGTCTGTGTACCTCGAGGTGGAGTGGCTGTGCTATGGTCAGAAGTTAGTGACAAAATACAATGTGCCAGTCATACTGTCCTAAAAAGAAAAGAAATCCAGGAGGTAGTGTATGGGATTGACAGAGGTGTGGGATAGTTTCTGTCGTAAAACGGACTAAATAAGCTGTGAACAACAGGTGGGAAAATGTTTAATGATAATGGATATCATATACCATTTTACCATCCATTGATGGCAACAGAGGTAATCAGTTTATCAGTTCTTTGAAATGCTTGTTTTATCACTGCATTTCAGGAGCACAGGAATTAAAATGGCAAGGACATGCTTCAATTATATACTGAGTTGCTTGTAGTGGGTTTTTTTCCCTCATCTTTTTCTTTTACAGATGATCTATCCTTTTTAAGACGTAGCCAGATAAAAAAAGTACATCACAGCAAAAGCCAAACACCCTGATGTATAAAATTATAGCAAATGATTTTGGAGGTTGTGTTCTCATAATTCATTAAATGAAAACACCATTAGATTTATTGGGTAACAGGACAGAGAGTAGTCATTGAGGAGATGGAAAGGGAAAGCAATGTTTTCCGTTTTTGAACCTCTACATCAAAGCTTAAAGCAAAGTATTTGTTGCCAGGTTCATCCCTAACATTTGTGGTTACCGATTAGGTTAGATTTATTTCTTTGAACTTTTTAGTTTTCCTCACTAAAGCTCTAAGTCCTGTCTAAATTTGAAATCTTTTAAGGTATATGTAGAGTTTTTGAAATATATGGTGGTTATGAGCTATCTTAGATTTTACAGGTCTAATTCACTAGGTCTTTCTTCTGTCTTTCCAGATTGCAGTTGTCTTCCAAGCCAACAAAAAGCAAGGCACTGCATCAAATGTTAATTCAGAAAGGAGGAGTATGAGGTGCAGATGAAACTGATGTAGTTGTTTACAAAATTATTTTCCAATGTTTTTCTTTTAGACATTGACAAAGGAATTGACAAAGGAATTAGAAAGCATAGACAGGTTTTGGTCGTATGTTTACACTATTTCTAAGTAGAATCCATAGATTCGCAACATCATTAAATTGCAAAACCTGAGAATGGTGATTCTGGATTTTGCTTGTTTGATGTACATATTAACTTTCTATTAACATCACTGCAGCTGTAGGAAACTAGGCAAATTTTATCGGGCCCTGAAACCAACTATACTGGGATCGCTGAGGGTTACATTGGTGTCTTCAACTGGAAGCAAAATCTGTTGTTGTGCTCGTCATTATGGCTTGTCCTTATGCCTCCATTTTGTTTTACTGTTGTATTTTTATCTTCTGTGTTCATCCCTAGTGAATAATTTGGGATGTATGTTGGAGTTTAAGCAGCATTTCATCGCCTTATTAATTTATGTCTGCATGAATTGCAATTAGCTGGTCATCAAAATTCTACTCAGCCATACATTGATTATGTATATGCATATCTTCAGATTTTATTTGTAAAGTGATAATTTCTGGATTGAGAACATACTGACACTTATGAGTAATCACTGTGATGCAGTTCAGCACTCCATCTGTATTCAGCAAAATACTTAAGCATATGCTTAATTTTAACTTTAGCTCAGGTAAGCATGCGATTGCCTCCATCCAAATTCAGCATAGCATTTTAACTACGTGCCTAACTTTAAACATATCCTTAAATCCTACTAAAGCTGAAATCAAACACATCCTTAAGTGTCTTCATGAATATGGATAACTACTGAATGAGGTTTGATGAAATGAGCTCTGTTGGCCATTAAATACCTAGAAATGCCTGGCCATGATTCCATTAATGTCCTACAGGCAGAGAAGATATAACAGAAAAATAAAACAATCTTTTTGTGTCTTGAAATTCTAAAAGCTAAGCTGTGTATTGTTGGAGATAAAGTATTTTGCAAACTGTAGGGGATCTTTCTAACCCTTAAAAGAACTGTATCCATAGGAAGCCAAGATTTCATTCTCAGTGTTTCATTAAGTTCAGAATGTTCAATAAAATTTTCATTCTTTAGACAAGACATTTCAAATAATGTATCTAAATTTGTTCAAAATTACAAATGATAATGAGAATGCAGCCAGTCTCAGAAACTTAATAAAGAAAATGTGTATACATTGTGAAAAGGTGTTAAGGATGTTATAGCTTACAGAATGTTTTCTACGATTTTCTTTTATTTTCACTGCTGATGTGTTTGATTCACATCACCATTCTTCATTTCAATCCATTTTCACTTTTGCTGCTTCAACCTCTAACAATCTTTCTGCACTATTCATGTGAAAAGCTCTTTGCATTTTTATTTCAGATCCTCTCCTATTGCAGTTCATGAAGTCTTTCAACAGTAGGCTGTTAATCCTTTGCAGATTAATATGATTTTGGTGATAATCCTTTCATTTGTTGAATTTTTAAGACATATAATCATTAAAGAAAGTGCTTGACAGATTTTCCATTAAAGCAGCTCAAAGCAGGTGGTATGTCTTTAATGTATGTCGGTAGCACTTTATGTTGCTCATTTATAAAATTAAATTTTCAGATGAAGTGAATAAGTCTAGAGGTATTTATTGGTCTTTTCCCTTTGGTATTGCAGTTCAAATCCAGTCAAGAAAAAAATATTCAGGGGTTTGAAGATAAACCAGTGTTAGAATATCTGTTTGAATGCTCTTTTCACAACTCCATTTCTACTTTTCATCTGGAGTAAGGCTCAGCTTGGGTTGTGTCCTGATACTGTAAAGAATTAGGTTAAATATGTGTAGAAAAAACCCAGAATATAATTTAAATGTGAGCTTTGCCTTCAGGTAGGCCACAGGTTGTAAATGTTATATGGGAATTATTCCAGCTCTCTGTACCGGGCTAATTCTTATCTTCATTTAAGTTAAGCTTATGACTGAAATTCTCTTCCCCAGATGGAACAGAAGTCTGTAATTTTCCCTCAATAATGGTACACATAAATCTCTTGCCATTAGAGGTTTTGATTTTCTGTTGATTCCCAGCTCACTGTCCATGGCTGTCCTGCTTTACCCTCTTCTTAGTGTTGTTTTTCCTCTGATGTTTCCCATGTTGTTTTATTTCTGATTTTCCTGGTTTTTTTATGCACACTGATGAAATGATAGACAGGAAGAGAAAGCACAAGTATTAAAATACAGTGATACTGAGTACTCTTGTAAGCTCCATTTTAGTAAATCTCTCAGAAGTAATGCTTCAAAGCTAGTAGACAAACAGCAGAAGTGCTTTTTAGCTAGAGATCTGAAAAACATTCAAAGTTCATTAAAACCTCTGTTTAAACAAATAGATAGAAGGTGTGGTCTGCCATAGTCGGCTGAATTTTTGCTTTTATATACTGAAAAATCAGAGATACTTTAGGCAGGAGGGAAAGGAAACAGACACCACAATGCTTTAAGAAAATCAGGTCCTGAACTTGGCAAACCTTTAGCTGATTTTGTCACATATTTGCAGCTTTAAAATGATTTGGCCTTTGCAACAGCCAAAATAAGTGTCCTTTAATCACTTCCAACCTATTAACAGATGGGCAAACAGCTTTTATAAATGGGGCATACAAAATACTCCAATATCAGCCAAAACTAATTAGTAGCATTATCTGAACTGAAATTTGTAAGTGATGGAATATACATCAATGCAGATAAATTGATAGACATTCCTTTTCAAACATCACACGTGGTATTTGTTCTGCTTTAGTGTATTCTAAACACTTACTAAATAAAAAACACTTTTTTTCTGTTTAGCTATCTTCTTCTATTAAAACAACACATTTTCCTGTAGAAATTCTCATTAGAGACAGTGTAACTGAAATTACATTAAGCAAGAGGTAGTTCAGAATACATTTTTTGAGGCATATAGGAGAAAGAGCAGCGTAACTTGAATACAGCCTTAAAATTAATTAATCTTTAAGAACAGCACAAAATACTGATATATGACATTATTTATACAGCAGTGCCAGAGCATATTAAATGTCTTTGCACAGCACTATTAATCAGAATATGTAAATTGCATGAAATTAAATTGTGATATTATAGAAAAAAAATTGCCCCATGTATAATTCAGTAGGAAGAGCCATTCAATGCATTCCCATCAGATCTGAAGCATGAATTTGATTTTAGAAAGACATCTGTAGTGCAGACAGCTGCTGTACCTAAGTGAGGGTTTGATTGTTCACTTGATCTTTCAAACAGCCACTTGTCCATATCTTTCACATAATTTTTTTTTATGATGGATCTACAAAAGAATGTAATGGTAGCTTAATCAGAACTTTTCTGAAATACATTTTCATTAAATAAAAGAAATAATTAAATGTGTTGATTTTCAGAAGACTTTCTATCCAAGTGCCCTGCATTCCTCAAACGATCTGCCTCTACCTCAACTTTCATATTGATTTGAGGATCTTGTTTGAAAAGTCAAACATTATGCAGAATCTGAAATGAATCTGAAGACAACATTATGAAAACATTTCAAACTTTTCTTCCTGTAAGACAATAAAATGGGACCTGCCCTCCCAACAGAACTAATTGCCTTGGATAAACTTTTCCTCAAAATTTGCAAAAAAATAATCCATAGAAATGCTGTATATACTCTATATACCCATGTAGATAATCAGTCAGGTTGTTCCCTTCCTGTCTATCTCACGTAACGTTGTTCCTTGGTCTTTGAAGACAGTGGGTTTGATCAATCCGGAGATGCAGCCCTTGGACATCCTTATGCTTGGCACATTTTCCTTTCTCAGAGTAGATATACATCACCTAGAACTCACTAGGCTTGTCTAGAAAGAACTGTGCTGATGAGTATCCACTCAAGGTATTCCCTGTGCAACCTATGAAACTGCAATTCCCTCGAAAACCTACAAACAAATTAAAATGTTGTTCTTCTCTGATAGAATCTCTGGGGAAAAGAGTAAATGTACAGTTTCTGCAGATATGGAGCTGAATTAAGCTGGTAGAGGGTTCAGTTCCTTGTTCAGTGGAAAAGGTTAGAGGGTGTATCAGATTATAAGTGAATGATGAAATTGCAGTCCCATATTGTGAGGTTATACAGAATACCTGGAAGACGTTTTAGGCAGTGGAGAGATCAAGATGGATGGAACAGATTTGTCTTTGTGGCAAAGACTGGAGTGATGAATAAGTGCAAATGGTATTTTTCAATTTTAAGAAGATGGTCTGATGAGAAACTCTGCAGGCTCTTGGCTAGATGGAGAAAGTGCTATAGAATTCCAGAAAAATAATCAGTTGAAATTCATCATCTGAATTATTTTGTTTTTAAAAAACTCAATATATTATAACCTCAAAAACAAATGAACAAAGCCTACCAAAAGACAATATTTTAAGAAATACCCCAATCCCTATTTCTTGAGAGCTTTATCTGACTAGCACCTTGCTTAATGAAGACCAGACATCAAAAACCATTTTTCTCTTAATTCAAAACTATTTCAAACAGATTGGTTTAGTCTTCGCACAATCTGGATGTGTTAAGTAAAATTACAACTGACTTTACTCACACAGCTACTCATGACCTTAACTATAAAATCACTATTTCTATTCACAATTGTACCTTCAGGAAAAAAAAGAAGATCCTAAATGTCGTTGATGAAAAATCCTCAGCTGTGGTTTAGTTTACATTTCTGCCAGTCACACTGCTTGAAATGCAAAATCTAACATTTTTGATTATCTTATATATTGTGATCATTTACTCGGTTGAGGCATAGTCAGGTAATCACATAGGAGGACTGTAGAGATGAAACTCCAGAGAGATCCTTTCAACTCATTCTGTATCAAGATAAAATTGAGAGCTTTCAGGGTTTTAAAATTACTTTTAGTAATTTTACTGTAGCAAATACATGTATAGTCCAGGATATTGAATATCTTCGCTTTTCTGGTATTTCTGCTATCTTGTTTTGACAGGAAAATCTCCAATACAGCATTTCCTGGTGTGTTCTTATGAAAAGGTTAGGTTTCAATACATTTCTCTTGTCTCGTAAAATCTTTTCTCTTTTTTTGAGTGTGTCCGTGAAATTTCCTGGCAAGTTTAATGAATACACATTAATAAAATCCATGAAAGTTTGCATTCGTATGGAAGAGACACTTAAAGCTTTCAATGCCTATCAGCTATATCTTGTATTTCCAGTTCAATTGTAAGAGCTGGCAGGTAAGTTATTTCTTTAGTCTTACTCAAATTACAGTGTATTTGCACACAAAAATATGACTTTTCGTGTTCTCCATTTTGGAAAAAAAAACAAAACAAAACCAAACCTGTACAGTTGAATAGGAATTCAAAGTGCTAACAATTTTGAAAATAACTTAATCCTTCTAGTTTGCAAAACCAGGGGCATTGTGCAGATCTATGCAGCTGCAGCAGAACTGTTGGCAAGAAGATTTGGAAGCTAATTCTGTAATTGTAGATGGTAAAAGACCAACAGTTCCTTTTCAATCTTTTTAAGCTATTCATGTAAATAAAAGGGTTCTATGTGATTCTGTAATTATTTTAGGTGCACATTACAATATGTCTTCTAGAATTTTGATTCATAGTTCAACAATTTGTCCGCTAAACTGAAAAAACAAATCTGTTGTCCTTTGGCTTGTAGTGACAAGCACCTTGACCTTCAAACTCATAACAAACATGTAACTCACCTGGAAGTCTTGGAAGCTTCTTGAGATAGTGGAAAGCATCTTATCAGTAGAGAAGTACTTAAAGCTGTCATTTGCATCCAAAGATACATAAGATGGTGGTTTGAACTCAGTGCCTTCAAGAGAGTAAAGATTAAGGTATTATCTTGAGTATTTAGTTCATTCAACACTTACATTTTAGTTGTGTCAGAATTCTTTATTGTTATTATTATCATTATTATTTTACTGTTAAAAAACACCCTCAGCTAGTCTGACTGTCATGGCTGTTCTCCATCTTCAAGATTAGGGAGAATCCAGTGAGACCAAGTGCTGTGCTGGTGCCCATTTCCAGCACTTCATCTCAAGAAAGCTCTGTATCAGTTTTTAGATGAGAATGCCCTGTGTGACACTTGATCCCTCTGCCTTCAGAGAGTCTTGTGTCCATGCACATTGTCCTCTTATTCCTGGGGCTTGCAGTTTTTCAGGTAGACAAACAGGCTGTAACTAACAGAATGTTTATTGTACTCTTCTTCTCCCACGTTGTTTTACATTCCAATTGCTAAACGCCCCTCTCATGTATTCTATAGGATAGAAATATATATAAGTAGAAACAAGGGCTGCTTCCCCTGATACATAAGCAGAGAAGTGTTGAAAGAAGAGGAAATAGTTGACTGATACCAAGACTGCCTGTTCTTTAGCTCCAAGTGCTCTGCTCACTCCCATCTGCATTCTTATGAATATTTTTGTTTGTGTAGTCCTTATCACCTCCAGGATTATATGAAGATACTAAGGAAAATAAAAAGAAGTTTAGACTGCAAAGTTTAATCTAAACTTCCTTTTTGTCTCATTCATTGCCCTTCAAATTCCTCTTCCAGAAGAAGAGGTGGCCATCTCATCACAGAATATGACCAAAATTAGTTGTGTGGGTACACTAAAAAATAGCTTCCCCCGTGGGAAAAAACTGAGAAAAAGATAATTGGTATCAGTTTTCAACCATGCAGCCAAACACAGTACTGCAAGTTGGACTTAGGTGACCATTTTTTCATACCTAAGTGTTAAAAATGTGCTGACTTTTTTTAATCCTCTCCTTTAAACAGACATTTCAGAGAAACAAAAATGTACCACCCATTAAATAAGATGTTACAGCCCGATGTATTGTGGGGTTTTTTTTGCTGTCTTTTCTTTATGGTCTTCAAAGATCAGAGTACAAACTCAGCTTTACAAGGTAGATGCTGTTTTTCTGAAATGTTAAAATGACATTAATTTTCTCTGCTTTGAAGACAGAAAGAGACATTTTATAGATGCTCATGCTCAACATGAAGTGTTATATGTTCTAGTGGTGTTAACTCTTCCAGGAAATCTGATGGGTTTTTTCAACAGTGGTATATCAGTTAGACTGGTAACCTCTGCCTCTCGGGGAGAAAGATTTGCAGAATCACACCAAATCTGCAAAAATCTGTGAGTTAGGTAGACTACCTTCAATCTAGGAAGTTATAGGAGACTGAAATTTTTTTTTATTTTTATTTTGTACTTTTCCTTTCCTGATCAGTACGAAATAAATCACACAACAACTATCTATGAGTTAGTCTCCTTGACTGAAGCTATATTTAATATATTAAATTTCACAATAAAATTATTGACTGTTAGTCTACTGCTATGAGATCTCCTTCTTTGTTTTTTCTTTAAGTAGCTGTCGCAAGGCATTTATGGGCACTTCCATTATGATAATACTGGGGGAAATTTTTTCCACTCTGAGTTTTCCCCTTGCCTTTAAACCTAGGGCGGAAGGTTTAATATATTGATTTAGGTTGAGTGTATCTGCCAAGTAAAAAAGAGTATTAACCACTATAATTTTTCACTTACCTCAACTTCTTTCTACTGGATGAGTTCTGCTGACCATCACCTTTCCATATTGAGAGATTCTAATATGGGAAAGAGATGTGTTTCACCACAGCTGTTGCATGACTCTCCCTTCAGTGCAGGAATAAGTCAGGAGCAAACTGCCCCATCATATAACCTCTGCATAGGCCTATGTTTTCATACAAAGCATGTCAAGCATGCTAAGTTGGTTTTGAAGAAGTATTTCTATAAAAGAAGGAAATATTTCTGAAGAAAATATTTCTAAAAAAACCCTCCCATGCCTAATGACATTGTAAAGAGGTATCTGACAAAATCTTCGCTTTTTCAGTTTGTGAAACAATGTCTTCCCAGGGAGAATTTTACAAAAAATGGACAGAAATGATCTGTCTGAAATGTTGAAATACTGTGGATACTCAAAACTTCCTCGTGGAACACAGTGTGTCTTCCAGCTGGTCTGTTCAGGTAAATGGTTTCTTATAAATGCTTTACAATGGTACAAAATTTCAACTGCAGATGCTGCAGGCTTTGGGGTTTTTGCCTGTTTGTTTTTTTCTTTTTCTCTGCATAAATAAGAAACTACTATTCTTAGAAGCATAGTCAGGACAAACCTTACCTGATGTTGATGATCTTTTTAGAAATGGAGCATTTTATCATTATGGTTGAAATAAGGTACATTTTCTAGAATTCCACTCTGTCTAAGAATGCTGGAATATAATCCCATACTATTTTAAATATAGCTAAGGGGGTGCAGAGCAATTCTATGACAGGTCTGCACTTGCAGATGTCTACAAGTGATCTCTAACCCCTTTGTGCAGTCAGTGGTGTTTTTGGTGTTTGCCTTCCAACATCCTTAAACAGCTCAGTGCAGGACACTTTTACAAACATTCAGAGATGAAAACATTCTTGGATGACTATTTGTAAATAAAATAGGATGTGGGAGATGCCACTGGCAGTTTCTCCTCTATCTTACTCTAATAGCCCACTTTTGGGTTGTAGTGACATATATAGGGATGTGAACCAAAGCTGGTCTAAACACAAGTTGTCCTGAGTTTGACAGTCAGCACAACTGAGGGATTCTTGTGGACAGTGATCTTCTGTGAAGGTTACAGTTAATGTTATGTATTAGCTCCAAAGAATGCTTTTAAAGTCCAACTTTATTTAGTGAGAGAAACCCACATCTAACTGGTGCTTTTGACGTGTTAATGACCTACATGTGGTTTGTTTTGATCATAATCTTTTGCATGCCTTGTCCCAGAGAGCTTTCTTTCTGAGCTGCATCTTTGAGAAGGTGGTCTCTTTGAGCATCTGGCCACACATCCTATTGGCTTTCCAGTGTTGGCTCCTCATAAATGCAATAAATTTCTCATGGAAAATCATGTATTACGTGTCATTTAGGTCACATTCCTAAGACAGTGTGAATAAGACCAGGTATTTTTAGTCGTTTGTACAGTCCCCATCACTATGGTAACAGGAGATTTTGTGACTGTGAGACAGATTTTTGTCTTGTATCCTAGATTTGGGAGGCTATTGCTACTTTTCGCTGTGTTCATAGACACACTACGAAAAGTTCATGCTTCCCTACTCATTATTTAGTTTATTTAGAATCTCTTAAGTGTGAAGTGCTATCAAGACTTGTTCGGCCATCGGAGGCAGTGTGTAGGCTTCTTATGCATTTTCATTTTAAACCTCTCCTAAACTGTGAACATGTAAATGATAAATAATTGCTAAAACATGGAGATGTGCCTGCGTCTAAAGGGCACCCATAAAATGATTCCTTACATGGAAGCATTTTGAATAAATTCCACTTATGTGCAAAGTGCCTCTCTTTCTCAATTTTGTAATATAGATGTCGTTATTTCTGAAGATAAGTTATGAGCAGAGTAAAACCTTGTTAAATTATTTGGGAGAGCAACTGGTTGAGTTGATGCAACCATGTTCTGTGCCAGTGCAAAACATCCCATAACATCAATCTGCCTGTTCGGGAATGGAAAGATAAGGGGCAAGGGGAGGTCTGTGTGTGTAGGCAGAATAGCAGAAAGATCAATTGATAGTTACTACACTGAACTTTTTTGGGTGAACATTGCATCCTACATGGCCATGGACAGATCCATGGAAAGTTAAAATTAGAAAAAGGGCCCAGGCCATGTGGCTATTTAGCCTGAGCACAGGTCAAAAGAAATATTCAGTTCCCTTGAAATTTTTTCCATCTCATTTTACTCTTACTGGTTTTGTTGTTGTTGATGTATTTATTGAAGCTAAACATTACTGAAAAAACAGTGCCCAGATGTTAAATGTCGTGTTGGTTTTCCATTTTCAGGAGTGAATGAGTACTGTCTTTAGCTAACAATAATTTAGGCAGGAAATGCTTGAAGATTTTAAATTTTACATGTTCTCTTGTGAATTTTAATTATATTAGTACCATTCATAACTACAAATCTGATTTGTAAAAGATCTCCTTATTTGTTGTAAAGGTTAGACACTGAAGATGGTAAAATTATTAGAGTAAAACAAAAATATTTGTAGCAAAATGCTGATGTTCATCATCAAATAACAAAGAACTTGTTGTCAAAATGGAAAAGAAGACCATATGTTATAAAATACCTGTGAAATATGCAGTAGAAATACTAGGTGAGAAAAAAAGAAGGAATATATAAAGGTCTACTAGGCATACTGTTTGGAGTCTCTGTGTTTGTACAAGCAGAGCTACTACAACAATTTCACCAAACAAGGCTGTATTAATGGCACTGTCAGGAGCTGAAGAAGAGAATGGTGCCTAGAGTGGAGTCAGGAGTGCTGAAAGGAGGCTTATACAGACAAACATGTTTGTGATTTCCTTTTGAAATCTGCTTTTCAGCTTCTGAGAAACCAAGGGAACTTCCTTTAGGTCAAATGAACTTAACCACAGATTCTCTGATTCTTTGATGTATCTATACACATCTTGCTCTCCACAGTGTGAGGAAAAATCAGAGACTGTGTTACTACATTGCTGGCTGAGGAGTTAGGAACTGACCAGGAATAATTGAATGGCTTTCTGTGAGTGGTGAGGTTTAGCTGCTGGCTTCCTGAAAAAGCCAATTGAAATTAAGGTTGTAGTGCAGTGATTTTCAGATTTCATACACAAGTAATGATGCTATTTCATCATATTTCAAACCAATTTGTGCTGCTACTTCATTCTGCTGTTGAAAAGCAGAACGCCATGCACAATGTCAGGAGAAAGCCTCAGTGCAGCACCGCTGTACTTTGTGTGAATATAACAGGAAAAATAGAGGTAATGAACCAATCAATTTGGCCAAATTGACATCATAGCTAATTGTTGTGAAAAATATTTCTTTAAATGTTTTTTGGAAAGCAGTATTGTAGCCATGTTCAATTATACCTTTTTATTCTCTGATTGACTCCAAGTGCTGCATGTTCTATTCAGATAAACCTTTACATTGAGTTCGGAGGAAATATGCGTGCATGGAGGTCAGGTTTGGGGAATGCTAATTATTTTGCTTCTATATTTGCCGAAGAGTCCAGCCTTATATCTTGTTATTTGATGTATTCTGCAGTCACTGAAATTACTACTATTAATGCTGGATGAGACTGGATTGGGGAAACAGTTGTGAGCTGATCCTGTTTATATGTTGTTAAGGCGAACTGTTCACAGTTGCAGCATCCTGATAATTGGATTGTTTTCAAATAAAATGTAAACACAGTAATTATTTCCTCTGCAATTGGCCCTTCTGAGTTGCCTCTACTAAAATCCATATTTTTTTCATCTTTGTATTTGTGATCTTGATAACTAGTCCTGTATTTATACAAAATATCTGGTGTTTAGGCTAAGAATAGGAAATATTGTATGTTCTACCCCAATTTGAATCATTGCCTTTAAGCCATCACAGTTTATATCAGCCTTGCCTCATTGTAGGTTGTTCTGTATTTGCAGCTCTTCAGTTAAGAGCAGCAGTGCCCAGATTTTTCATATATTTAAATTTTCACACATATTAGTGGAAGGTAAGGCTTTTATGGGAGCTGTTATGTTGCAGACTGCTCTGGCTCAATTTGAAACAACAAAGCAGAGTGCAAACCAATGAGACATGTCAAAGCAATGCATCCTCGTTAAAGCCAATGCCAATTCACTTTCAAGCTGCAGACAGGCGGGGGAGATGCAGGAGGTCCCCAGGATAAGGTTCTTTGCATGAAGCTAACAGAGGATATGAGAGCAGTCCCGCTCTGTCCTTGTCACAGCCTGCGGTTCAGGGCTTGACTCACGCTGAACTTTCATCAGTCCCACTGGGCTGTTCCATGATAACTGGTGCCTGGTACTGGGGTTTTTGGGAAGCTCTCGTGGTTTTGGAGGTTCAGCTCAGAAATGGCACTGGCTGACTGCAGCTCTCACCAATGCACCCTGCAGTTATTTTCTCTCTCAATTCTTCCTTACTGTAGTTCATATCCATAACTGTGCATAAATTGTTAAACAAACAACACCTAACAGCAAATTCTGCTGCATTCATGCCAGAAAAGCCTTATTTATAGAGCAAGACCCTTCTGTGTTGAGTCACCTGCACATTCTGAAGAAAAATATGCTTCCTGCATCACTGGTGGAAAATTGCCTCCTACAACTGTTAATTTTTCATTAAACAAAGTCTTAAAGGACAAGCAGCAGAAAGCTGTGAGCACTGTAGTAGGAACAAAGGTGTAATAGCTCTCATGCATCTGGCAGAACACAATACTCAGGAGTTTCTTCCATTGTACTGTTGTTTAATAATGTTCTCCTCACCTATGTGGTAATGAGCCCTGAGGGAGATGAAGGTTATCCTTATGACCATTTAAGCCAAATATAACATCAAGAAATTTAAATTCCACTGTGTAAGAACTCTACAAGAGAGCTAGTGATAATGAATAGATGCATTAATAAAATGTCTTAATAGAGCTATTGTAAAGCTTTGCATTTCCTATGTAATGGTTTCTGGATCAAGGCTAAATGCAAATCTATCTAATGACTCCTTCAGGTCTTTAAGACTGTAGGTCATTCACTATCAACTGCAGCAAAAGGAAATAAAATATGTAGGGTATACCCTTCTCCCTGACTGCTGATTCTCTCCCAAAAGAATTACAGATTAATATGGGTTTAAAAGGTTAAAGAACTCCCACAACATCTGGAATGTTTGTCAACAAGCATGCAAAAATCCCTGCTGGATGCAAAAGCTATCTAATCAATGTTTGTTCTAACCTTCCACATATATACAAACTAAAACCTGCGTTTCTCTTTTTGTTGTTTCCTTTTTAAAGAAAGATAAAATTTGTGCTTAAGAACTTAATTTGCTTGAGCGTTTTGCTCTTAGTTTATGAACACTATGCTCCTCCTGGGGCTGGCAAATAGAAACAGAAAATGCAATTTGGGTACCCTAGGCCAGGCACCAACCCTGCTTTTAAGGTGGTTAAAATGTTATTTCTTTTTGACAGTGATAATAGTCGAAAGCATCATTATGGCTTTATTAAGGTGTTTTGATAATAAAGTTGAGAACTAAACAAAACGGATATGCTACTTAGTTGATGAAGAAAGTTTTTGCAGGTCTGTTCATATTTTGCATCACATTTAGATTAATTTTAGAATTATTCTAAAAATCTATTTTGGAACAACAACATAACCGTCTGAAAAGTAAACTTTCTCCTTAAATTTCTCCTTTTCTAAAAAGTCCACAGAATAGTCGACAAGAGCTGGCCTAGCAGTGTGCTGACACTGCTGCCTGTCATCCAGGCTGATGCTGTCTTTATTTTTATTCTCCTGTCTTGTCTCTTCCTGTTATACTTACGCTATAAAAACTTGGACTGGTTTTTTGTTCCAACTGTGTTAGAATCTGGCACTGAGGGTCTTGTTCTGTGCCGAGGTATCCTGAGCACTATCCTAATAGATTGTACAAATAATGATGCAATGTCAAATCTGCTCTAAAGAAAGACAGGTAATTTTAAAATGTAAATGGTGGAACTTCTCTACTCCCATATAGATAGAAGTCCTTCCATTTGGCTAGTTCTCTATGCCAACTGCATCTCTCTACCCCCAAATATAAGAAGGGTGATTCCTATCACAGAGAATCCAGTGGCAGGTTTCGAGTGGGAAGCACAACAGGCTTTCAGTACTTATCCATCAGTTGTGGAAACAGAGTGTTTTTCTTCTGGGACCGTCTGACTGAATATCAGGGGGCAAAGACCTTCCTTGGACCACCATTTTTCATTTCAAGGGCTTATCTCAAAACTCTGGGGTATAACCTCTTGACTGAAGCTTAGGATGTTTTTTTTCCTCCTGTCTCCAGTGACATCATTTAGGATCACTGCAATGAGGTGGCTTGATCAAATTTTCTGTCTTGTCCCTTAGCAATTTGGCTAAGGAAATAAGGAAATTTCTTATTGCAACCTTTCAGTACTTGAAGGAGACTTATAAGAAAGATGGGGACAGACTTTTACAGGGCCTATTGTGACAGGACAAGGAGTAATGGTTTTAAACTGAAAGGGGATCAATTTATATTAGACATAAGGATGAAGGTTTTTTTACAATGAGGGTGGTAAAACACTGGAACGGATTGCCTAGAAAGGTGGTGGATGCCCTATCTCTGGAAACATTTGAGGTCAGGTTGGATAGGACACTGCACAACTCGATCCAATTGAAGATGTCCTTGCCCGTTGCAAGAGGTTGGACTAGATGACCTTTAAAGGTCCCTTCCAACCCAAACCATTCCATGAGTCTATGATTCTGTGATTTACCACTTCACATCCTTTTCCACCTGGCAGTTTGTGTTTTCATTAGTGTCACTACAGGGAATTTATATTTTTATATAAGTATTAGTGTTTAAGTTTGCTAACATATTTCATGCAATAATAAGTGCAATTCATTCCCTCGATATGATAACACACACATCTTAAAAGCTTTATGAAGGAGTAAGCAAATTAGCATATATGCCACACTGAAATGGTTAACAAATAACCATAATGCTGCTTTGTCTATTTTGAATTTGCATTTCACTTGTGTCTTAATGGCATTGGTTTTTTAATCTTGTTTTCATGTAGATTTTGACTTCAGTTTCTTAATTGGAGGAACTGCTCTTTAGGGTCCACCAATGCTGATAGAACAAGTTCATCACTTCACATACTTGAATGGCAAAGTATCTGTTAAAACACCTCAAGATGACACTTGCTCTTTTTGAAGTTGTGTTGTTGACTGCTGTTCTGATGGTTGTTCTCTATAGCACAAGTCTTTCCTGCTGCCTGGAGAGTTCTCCCCATTTTTGAGCATTTGATTATTTCTTTCCAAGTTTACTACTTTGCACTTGTCTTTATTGAATTTCATCTTATTGACTTTGGGCCACTTTTCCAATTTATCAAGACAATTTTGAGTTCGACCGCTCTCTTGTAAAGTGCTTGTAACTGCTTCCAGCTTGTGTCACCTACAAGCTGTATAAGTGACTTCTCTATTCCATTATCTTAGCAGTCATTAATGAAAATATTGAATAGAACCGGACTTAGGGCAGACCTCTCTGAGACCTCACTTTATATTTCATCTCAGTTTTGACAGGAAAGTATTTATCCACCCTTAAAGTAGGATATTTTGATCCATAGCAAGAAAAAATGAGTTAGCAGAAAATATGAGCTTAAAGATTTGGTAGCTATTAAGAGATTCACAAATTCTAGCATAGAATAGCAGTATGTGGAAGAAAAATTAAATGTTCGCAATTTATAGCTACAAATATGTCTTTTACATGATTTAAGAAGGTTTATTCTTCAATAGTACATGAGAAGATTTATCATTGCAGTCTTCTTGGTCAGAAAGATATATATTAGGTTTTAAAACTTTGAAGAACTTGCTGGCTGTGAGGAGATGGACCGTATAAATTGATTCAACTATCAACCCTATTAAAATATGTATTTTCATATGTATATTTCACTATATGCACAATAAAATGCATCTATACAGATAAGTGGATATGTATTTATAGTACATATAGAATATATAAAGTTGAAAATTTACATAATATATCTTGAAATAATAAAAAAAAAATCTATATCCAGTGAAAGAAATCCCTTGTTACCCAGCAGGAAATGTGAATAATCACTGCTCCTGTACTCCAACATCTCTTGACAGGGCAATGAATGTAAAGAATTTAAACATCTTTTTTGATAAATATGAAGAGAGAATCATTCTAATATCCAGTTTATGTATTACTCTATGGATTATGTGAGAGTTTCATATTTTTTTTTGGCAATTTTAATCAACACTTCGAAAGCTCAATAGTATTTCCTATACTGCATTGTTGTAGACAAGTATATATTATTCTCATCTCTTAAATGGAGAAATAAAGAACAGTTTAAAACATTTCTCTCTGATTGTATACTCAATTGGTGCTAGAAGTTTGGGCTGAATTATTTAAAATTGGCTTAAAACAGGTTCTTCTGCCCATACTCAACAAATAGGTGCTTTCTAAGGAGCAGCTTATTTTTTCTTCTGTCTTCCATATGTGTGTGCAGATGCACACTCATGCTTAGTCCTTCCTCCAGGTATTCACCTAACACACATATACTCAGCTTCTTGTTGCCTGTTGAGACAGGTACTATTCACAAAAAAAGGTCCTTGAATTCTTTCTCTCAATAGTGAATATGTGCAAGAGATTTAGTAAGATAAAAAGGTTTTTCAGCAAAATCAGAAACACTTTTTCTGAAGCAAAATATTTGTCAAAATAGAGAATTTACCTAATTTCTTTCATAGAACCCTAAATCTTAACATGGTTTTGGGGTTTTTTTCCTCTTAGGTTTTGATAATTTGATGTACTTTAGGCAAATTCCAATCTATCAGTAACAACAACATTATACTTTTTGGCATGATTACTAAAGCAGGAGAACAGCAGCTTTGCCCCATTAAAATTACTTTGCTGGTTAACTCTATGTTATTATATAGATTTTTTTTCCAGTTGAAAGCAGTGGCAAAAATCCGCCTTCATATTGTAAAATGGAACAACTAATCTCTATAGTGAAATGTTTTTAACTGTAAAATTTGTCTATACAACTTTATATTAAAGATAAGGGGATTGTTGTATGCTATCGTCATCTTGACATATTGTTTGCAATATTTTCTTGCATTTTTCCTTATTTCAGCATAGGTAGTTTTTGCTTTATGCTATCTAAGTTATTTGAGTGACAGCATTTTCTTATTTTAAATGTCCTGTCACATGGTCCTGTAATCCATTGCTACATTTAAAGCTCTCTCAAGTATGAGGTATAAATTTAAGCAATCATCTGATTTACATAGATATGCTTCCTTTTCTTCTTGTACAACAGCCCGCTATAAAGACACTCATCCACCCTTCAAACATAAAGCAAAAAGAACCCCCAACTTCTATAGAAAATTTTTGTGCAAAATCATCGAATCCACCATTTGGGATATCAACAATTGATTTCCATATAAACCATTTCCATTAAGCTCATGTCCAGAAGAATATTTTATAGGCTAAGACTCTGCCCCTTTCACACCCGGTTTAAAAATGACACAGCTACAAAAAAATCTGATTAAAGTGCTCTATAATCATGTGAATTCTGTCATTTAGGCATTCTGTGTATCAAGACTTATCAAAAGTTTTGTTTCCTTTCAGATTATGATTTTTTAGCATTGTTGTAGTAGGTCTATATGAAGTAGTACTACTTGATCTAGTAATTATTTCTTTTTCCTCTAAATTAGCTTTTGCATTCTATTTAGTAGAAGGATTGAATACTTGTCTTGGTATCAACTGTTATATCTGCTTGATCAAAACAAACACTAAATATCCTCTTTTAACCCTGTAACTCTCCTAGAGAGTTATCAGTCCTACCAGTGTGGTATTTGACTATTAGCATTTGTGTTTCTCCTAAAGGAAGCAGACTTGGTTGTCAGTTTTGATGATGAGTAAATTTTTGGCTTTCTATTATTTGTTTTGCTGAGATTACACTGGTCACAGTTCTGCTATTCTATTTCAAATTTAGTTTTAGTGTATTATTGCTAATATTGTCCGTCACACAGCAAGAAGCTGTGTTTCTGCACTGGTGGCATCTATCATTGTGACCATCATTGCTGGAGTTTTATCCTCTGGTTCATGGATTATTATTTTAATTCCTTTAAGTTGTGCAGGAAGTGCATACTTGTGGTAATTTCTTTTGAACCCATTGTTTGAAACTGCACCCTGAGCATTGGATGCCTTTGTGATAACCGTCCAACTTCTTGAAACCAAGTCTCTAGAACAGATGTGGAGGATAAGATCCAAGATGTCTCTCTGCTGTAGTTCAAGACAGCATCTAATAAATCTCTGTGTTGTGGATCACTGAATGCCCAGCAACAGACTGCATTTTTTTACAGGAAGTCATCCACACTTTAGGCTAGAAACCGCAGTTAATATATCTTTTCCATTTAAAAATCTATAAAAAATGGTGGGTTTCTACATTTTTATATGAATATACATTTCCTGTTAAATGGGAAAAAAATGTTATTTCCCATATCTAACTATCCTAGTTTCTTATCCAAGAACATGCAATAATGGCCTAATACAATGATGGTTAAAATATCTATAGCTCTTTTGCAAGAAAACATTCCAGACTAAATCATTAAGTCACAAATAGATATTTCCTTTGAAACGTTATTGTCTTCCAAATATACAGACAGGCCCATACTTGTAGTGTTTAATCCAGAGGCCAACGACATCAATAGACAAACTGATTTGAATTAAGCTCATCACTCCAAATAATTGGCCTTAGTCATAGGATTAGAGACGTAAGAGCAACTTTCATTTAAGTATTGGCATAATGCTGTCACACTGAGTTAAATACTCATGTGAAAGTAATTAAATAATGACTTAAGTCACTTACATCCCTGTTTTGAAACAGTTCATGATTGAATGTCTGTAAAAATGGAGTTTGAAGTTTTATGCAAGTAGAATGAATACTGTTACTAAAGCTGCTTTTACTATTTTGTTTTTCCAGTACTGGAAGGCTATTTGAATTTGAAAGGGTCTAGGTAAAAACCCAATAATTTAAAATTAAAATTTTTATAATGTCTTTATCCCGAAAAAAAAAAAAAAGAAGCATTATGTGCATGACACAGATTCACTTATGGTCCACTCCTTTAGATTTTGTAGAAACAATTGTGGCAAAGTCCCTGGAAAATTCTTGCATTTTATGAAGATTTATCATTTTCATCCATATTTCTAGATCAAAGAGAAAATTGGCAATCTATTATGAGAAAGTATTTCGACAATATTCTGTTTCATTGATGGTTTCAGGACTGCCTTTCTCCAGAACTTCTGTCAAAGCAAAGGGGAAAAGAAAGTGCTTACTACACTGGTTCTCCCTTTCCCTTGAATATGGAGTATCTCGAGCAGTACCTTATGCAAAGGAAATGTACATTTTCTGGTTTTAAATATATTTTCAGTGATACCATCATAGAGCATGAAATGTACTGGCCACAGGTATAATTATAGAATCACAGGGAAAGCGAAGAATGTAGAAAATGGAGATAACTACCCAAATTTTTCTGAATATGAATCCTAAAAAGTAAATAAATTTTGTGGTACAAAATGTACAAAAGTTCAATTTGGAACAGTATGAAATTCTTTTATTCTACCAAGTTCAGCCCACATATAATTAAAATTTTACAAGGACTATCACCTCTATGAAATTTTATTCAAATAGTGAAAAATTTGACATAGACTTTGTCTTCCGACAGTTTCAAATGTAGAAACTTCTCTAAGTTTAATCACTCTTCATAACCTTGGTTCTGTCAAACACAAACATGTATTTATTTATGCTTTCTCTTCAGACTTCACCATAGCCTAAACAAATTGGAAGACATGTAGTTATCTCTTCACCCCTAGACTACAAAAGTGTTTGTTTGTGTATCTCACTTAGGATGTAGTAGAGTGCACAGAATTTTTATACTTTTTTTCTACCTGGTGTAACTCCTCTGTCCTTTTAAATGAAATAAAAATGAGGCAGATAACTTCTTAAATGTTCACAAAAAGTAATGGAACATGGTGCTTTGTGGATAAACTGAGATGTAATAAAATATGAAATAGCTGTTTCCCTGACACAGCCTTTGTCTCTCGCCTTAGGAAATGCAGCTCATCTTTGTTTTCCATTTACCCCTTCTCTAAAATGTGATACTTTCTAGAAAGAATAAATTTCAGCTTGCACAGTTTTCCAAATACTATAAACTATATGAAATATAAATATGTAGAACTGGCTTAATTGCTGAAGACTGTTCAACTTTTCAGGCTCTCATAAATGCCCTTTGTAGAGTATGGTGAGCCTTGAATGGTTTTATAGCACATTAAATACATAATCATATTTTAAGATATATGCCAGGGCCAGCATTAGACCATCCTTTCTTCAAAAGCTGTGGCAAAGTTCTCATTAATCGTGGTAGCGGATGATTAGGGAATAACATGGGAGATTCACAGTTAACTCCCCTATGCCACCTCCCCTATGTTCCCCACTGCCGTGCTGTCCTCAGTTAATTTTACGTAGGAGATGGGGTTAACATACAGGAAGTACCAGCTGAAACTTTGAAGTTCTGGTGTCTTTTGTTGGTTCGTGTCACCACCTGAGTGTTATTTAAACATCTATTTTTTCACATTTAATACCAGGTAATACTCTAGAGGCCTCTATAAAACAGCTAATGTTCCCTTTGGCATCGAAATCCACTTACCTTAACTGACTTCTGTTATACTTCAACCTGATTCTCAGAGTCACAATGGTAATATTCATTTTAATGTCCCAATAGACTCTTAGTATTCATCAAATATTTGATTTACATTTCTAATAAGGCTTATGGAATGCAGAGACATGAATCCCATACTCTGCCATGATTCTAACTACTGTCTCTTTCATTAACACTGCGAATTATTTCTCCAAAATAATTAAAATCTGTAATTGAATATACTAGAATAATTTTGGAAAATTAGTTTAATTATTCTAGTGCTTCTATTTGGAAAGATCACATAATTTATAATGAGAGAATAGGCAAATATAAATTTACTCTCACAGAGTCCTTTTGTTTATACCTACCTTTAAAGAAAACGTATATGTGTGAAATGTTTTTTAAGCAACATGGTTAAAATGTAGATGCTTTCTACTACAGGAAAAAAATCAAACAAAAAAATCTCAACAAAGTGCTCCGCTTTAGAAATTTGGTTTTTTTTCTATATGCATACTATAACATAAAAAGTATTCTTTACCTGAGCTAAATGCTGCATACAATTGCAGCCTTCCAATGGCTGAAAGGAGCCTACAGGAAAGATGGAGAGTCTATTTACAAGGACAGGTAGTGACAGGACAAGGGGGAATGGCTTCAAACTGAAAGAGAGAAGGTTTAGATCAGATATTAGGAAGAAATTATTTGCTGGGTGGGTGGTGAGGCAAATAATTTCTCAGGTTGCCCTGAGTTGTGAATGCCTCACCCCTGGAAGTGTTAAAGGCTGGGTTGGATGGGGTTTTGAGCAACCTGGTCTAGCGGAAGGTGTCCCTGCCCATGGCAGGGGGGTTGGAATGAGATAATCTTTCAACCCTTCCAACTCAAACCATTCAGTGATTCTGAGATTTAGGTGCGGTAAAACTCAATACAAAAATAAAGCACATGTATTAGATGAAGAATTATTTATACACCAGAAAATACTACACTATGTATACAAAAACAAGAGTGCAACTGCAATAACTAGGGGATGAACTGGAAAGGTTAAAAATTCTTGGCATATTCACACTTTTCCAAGTATGCTGCTGTTGTATAGATAATTGCAAACCCGCGTTAGGGTTCATCACTGACTTTTTGGGCAAGAAACTAAGGAAGCTTGTGATTCATCAGAAGCATGACCAGAGGGCCTGAAAACTGGCCATAAACATCTGAACAGCATTTTGCAGCTGCTACTGCAACATATTGAGTTGTGGGACTGAATGGCGTTTTGACCATTATAAACATATTGAAGAGAACAGAAAGAATAGACTAAGAGAAAACCTGAACCAGAAGATTTGTGGGAAAGAGAACTGGATTGAAGGATCAGGACAGGAGATCACAACAATAATAAAAACACTTAGTAACTTGAGGTTTTTTTAAAGAAAAAAATGTTCAAATTGTGGGCCTCCAACTGCCCCAGGAATCCCAGTAAGTTCTTTGCCATGATGCCAAATGGTTTCTGGCTAGGGACCTGTTCCCAGCAATGGTTATACCTAAATTCTCTGTGTTATTGGACTGATGTGGTGTGGGTAAGCACAGGGCACTTCTCATTCATAATCAGAATGGATTGCTGCATTTTTTTTCAGTATGGGTTTTAAAAGTAGTTTGGATTTGTAAAATTTTAAATGTCTTTTATGTGTTACTTCAGGGTCTGCTCTTGTCGCACGATGGAGTTTAGTTTGTAGCACAATGGGGTTAGCTCTTCAACCAGGACAATACCACCGTGTCAGCATACATGTGGAACCTGGACTAATTAGCCGTGCTGGGAGACGTGGCTAATTAGTCCAGACTTCACAAGAGTCTCGTCATGTTTCTGGAAGCTGAGCTAGTAATGCTGCATGATATATGTCAGCCTGCTAATTCATTCAGAGGTCTCTGTGGGATCTCTGAGCAGACTGAGTCATCAGCTAAGCTCTCAGTTGGCTCCCTTTTTGGGAGACCTTATGGCACAGAAGCTCTTAGGCTCTCCCAGTTTTAACCTCAAAGGACTGACAAAGGTGTCCAACACATTTTCCTTAGTCTAAATTTTGTTTCCGTACTCAGTCTGCCAAGTTTCCTGTTCTTTAGCTCATGTCAGAGGCTTGTTTGCTCATCCAGGCTCCTGAGCTTTCTGTTCTTCTCTGTCTTGCTGGCTCTGGCAGGTGGATCTTCAGTGTCAGAGTCCCCTTTCCAGTCCTGACAGGGCCACAGGCTCTGTGGAGGGTCAGGGGACATTATTCATTACTGCTCCCACATTTCACACTTTGGAGCGATGCTGGGGTCCAAGTGCTGGACCAGCTGCCACGGGTGTCCTTTACAGCATCCTTCCCAAACCCTCTATCAGGAAAAGCAGAATGAGATCTTTCTGTCTAAAGGCAATTATTTTCCGTAGTAGTGATACAAGAGGAAAGGGGTAGAATCTGTTTGATTCCACCTCATTTCAATCTATTTCAAATCAATGGCTGGGATTTTGTCACCTAGCTTTGCTTGGTTTCATGTTTGGCTCCTGCAAACTGTATGAAAATGGAGCAGGCTGCAGCACAGGACAAATAAAATCCATGTGAGGGGAAGATGGAGTGCATGGTAGGAGAGGAATAGTAGACTATTGCCCTGTATTCTTCCCTTCAAGCAAACAGTGTCAAGTGTCCGAATTGCTTACTAAACATTACTCTTTTCGTTCATACATTTTACCAAACATTGCTCTTTTCATCCATACATTTTACCAAAGTGGATAGTGATTACTAGCAATAAGTGAGGTTTTAGTAGGTCTTATAAAAATACTGTTCCATGTCAAGATTGCTGACTTAGCCCCAAAAGAACTATTACAACAACTGTGTACAATCACTTTTTTCTGAAAGAAATACTGGACTTCGGACAGCTGGGGCTGCATGTGTGCATGGAGGGCAGAAAATAGCCTTTATTGTTGTCCTATTATTTCAAAAAAGGAGATTATTGAGTAACCTAAGAACTCTTGGAGCTGTTTAGCGCTTTCCCTGTTCATGCCAGAGAGAATCACACATTTACTGCTAATGAGCAGAACGCAGCTTTATGACTTTGTCTGAATATTTTCCCTGAGATGACTTCCTTTACTACTAAAATCATTGGCAGAGCCCCTCCTGTTGGTTTTAATGAGGAAGAATTGGACCTTTAATAAGCATCATGGTCACGTAAGCTTGGGGTTTGTTTTTTTAGCATCGTGCTTTTTGAATGTTTTTAGTTACTGCCTGCAGTGTATACAGCTGTGAACTTGGATAATAAATAAGGATTATTTCTATGAAGAAACCTTTGGCAGCAATTTTTGCTTTGCTGAGGTAAGCTGTTAGTCATCTGCCACCAAAGGGTAATCAGCTAGATTTTAAATATTGCTGTGTCTTTCTACTTTTACTGTATTTTTGATTAGTCAATAAATACATGTTCAGTCTCTTTCCAAAGCCCGGCAATCAGTATAGACGCAAGATACATCGCTGAAAAGGAACAAACCAACAACAGCTAATTGTAAAGCTTTTGGTTGTTCTAAAAGATCTGGCTCACTTGGAAATTAGTGGAAGGTGGTAAAGCTTCATTATAAGAACACCACGACCAAAAAATGGTGTTGACAGGTGGTAAAGTACATTCTCGAGACTGCATGAACTTATTCAGTAATGATAAAAGTGAAGCCAGAGAAACCACATTCCCTGATAAGGGTGAATTTGAGCTTGGGTACCTTGCAGACAAATACATTTCAGATTTAAGAGCCTGAATTTAGGCTTTTAAATCTATGTTTTGGAACATGTCTGATATTCAAAAGAGCTTAGTACGGAGTCAAGGAGAATGTCTTGTAAAATAAAATGAATATAGAGATAGGAGAGGAATCATAGTTTTCTATTCTTGCTTTTTGTGAAATAATTCAGAGCCAAACATCCTTGCCATCCTAACTCTCCTTCCTGAATCTCCGAACAAAAAGTGCTGAAAAAGTCCAAGAAGTTGTAACAAAATGTACTGTGTAAGGGAAATTTTTGGCATACTGAATAAATAAAAATGGCAATGGCCTGACATAGTTAGAAACCAATAGATACATCCTGGCTTACAGGTACAGGGTAAGGAAATTAGCTGTGTGGGTTCTCACTTACCCTGCAAAAAAGAGAGAGTTATTAGCTGCATTACAGGCAAACTGGGTGTGAGCTGTATTCAGTCATTGGATGTATTGCAACAACACACCAAATAAAAAGTGGTGGTTTAGCCATACCTAAAAAACTCTCCTGATAAATAAGGAAGATGGTGCATCATCAGGTATTTTTCAGCATCTCTGCTATTTTTTGCCTCTGATAGGGATGCAGAGAAGGATGTGAGCATTATGCAGATGACTTCTGGTTCAAATTTGGTTTGAATAAACCTCTGCTTGGTATTTCAGCTTGTAAAAGCTTTAGTTGATAGCAAAAGATTGGATTGCATAAAATTTCTTCACCTCAATAAAGCCGTCCTTGCTTTAAAAGACTTGTTTCCTTGGAGTAATCAAGATCTTATTTGTTATCATGTAGCAAAGTCTTTCTCTTTTCCACCCAGCTCTGTGAGAGGAATTTTCAGTTAGAAGGTAAATAGATAACATAAAAACTACTGTTACACAAAATAATCTGATTTGACTGTACATTTCTAAAAGAGATGAAACTGTGAGCACTTTAAAGCCTATTGATAAAACTGTCAAGACAAAATGCTCGAATATTTCACTTCCCAGATGCCAGTCAGGCTTCTAATGTAGGTATGCATGATTTTCCACTGCTGAATCCTCAACAGTGCATCAGTATGTATGTCCTACAGCGTATCAATGGACAGAATTGAAGGTTTCAATTAGATCGCGAGTTTTCCTTTATGCCACTTCTTTTTTTCAGACTATGCCAATTTTTAGGAGAAAGCTGTCCTTCAGCTCTTCGGGCTATATTCAGTCATTGGCTGTTTTTCAACAATACATCAAATGAACTGTGCAATCTGAGCACAGAAGATTAATTTATTAAGATTGTGCACTACATCGTTCATTTTGCATATCCCCATTTGTTCCTTGTCTTTGAGATATAGTAGTACCTCAGATGACTTTTTTTTTTTAATGGTAGGTCAAACTGTGAGTTTGAGAACTTTTGCAAAAAAAAGAAAGCAGAAGAACCATCCTAAAATGGAGAGGCATTGTAGAGAATCCAGTAACTTGGGTAATTGTGACACACAGCAGTAGTCTGAGGAAAACTGAAGCACCTACAAAGCTGGAAAATGTGTTGCAGCCAGTCAGTGCTGAGCTGCCATGAATAGCAGAAGAACACACAAATGGATTAGTTTACAGTCAGGTCTGGGAAGCAGGGCACAAAAACAGGACTACAGAGGCTTAGGAATTATGCCCAACTCTGCTACAGTCTTACTGGGCAACCTGAATAGTTGTTTCATATTTTTGTTTCTTTCCAACACTCAGTTTTGACTGCTCCTATCCTGATGTTATAGCACAGATGTTGATGAGAAATCAAGGTTTGGACTGTAAATCCCCCTGGGCAGAGCACCATCCTGTGTGCCTGTACAGTGCCTGGCATGATAGAGCTGGTATCTCTGTGGGGGACTGAAGGCATTACTGTAATAAAAGTATCAATATTTTAATCATCTGCCTTATTTCATCTCTTATCTCACGATTATTTAGAGTAATTTGGACATTTGTTTCCTTTGCACATTTAAAATTGTCCCGGGGAGACTTCAGTGGATTGAGGTTCAGGGATCATGTGGACCCGATTATTCAAATTACCTGCACCTGCGGGGGTTTCTTTTGATATTGATGTTTCAAACTGAATGCTCGCTAAGTACAATGAATTTAAAATATGGAAAAAAATGAATTAAATGAAAACATTAGAACTGCATCTAAGTTTGTAATCAGCACAATGTGGGGGATGGAAATGAATGTGGAACCCAGCTGAACAGAGTGTTGGCATAAGAACTCTTGACTTACAGCTGTTCCTTTTGTTCTTTTTTGTTAGTTTTACAGCATTTTTTTCCAGAAAACCTTACTTTGCATGAAAGACAAATTCATATGAGAAGATTGTTTAGCTTTATGCATCATAATTTAAACAGACTGAATTGAAATCTGTTAAAGTTGCACAGGATTCTGATGGAGTGGGCAGTTTAGCCTAATAGGTAATTTCTGTCCAAAATCAAAACCAAGTATTTTCTGAAATGTAAAAATGAGCTTAGACAGAAATATTCTCATTGTCTAGTAAGGCTAACAGGTCTTCAAAAACAGAATTACTCAGATAAAAGAAGAAAATAAAAATCTGTTACCAGAACTGTGCATGGAAATTGCCTGTAAATAGCTTTTCTAGACATTGTGAAAGAACGAGACAGATGGGTAAGAGTGAAGGGCTCTGTCTGGTGAGCATTCCTACTCTGCTGCAGGTACTTCTGAGGTCTTCATAAGGCAGGGGTTCAATTGGTTTTTCCACAGAGTAACTCATGAGGAAGACCACCAACCACTTTTCCTGTGAGAGAGCGGTATAATACAGGTTGGAAGGAACCTCAGGATGTCTCTACTTCCACCTCCTGCTGAATGAAGTCTGAACTATGAGGTTGCATCAGGTTGCTCTGCATCTATTTCAGTATGATCCTGAAAACCTGCAGGGGTGGGAACTGCATAGCCTTCCTGGGCAGGCTCTTTCCCTCCTTGACTGCCTTCATGGACAACAAGTTTTTCCTTTTATCAACTTATTGTACTTTGTTTGGATTGTGTGGGTTTTTTGTTTGTGCGTGTGTGTATGTGTGTGTTTGTTGTTGGTTGGTTTTAGTTGGTTGATTTTTGGGTTTTTCTTTTGCCTGGAACATGGAATTTCAAGGAAGGGACTAGGAAGAAGAGGCGTTTGGTTTCTGGTCTGTACTGTAACCTTTGTTATTACGCATTTCATGTGAAATAGTCACTGCATAAAACACATGAACAGAAACATACCCAGGTTTCTTGCCACTCACACGAGCATCCTGTTTACTGCATTAAAAAGTCATAGCATGGCTCTGGGATTTTGCTTTTTTCCACAGGTTCATCTAATGAAACTTGAATACTTTTTGCTGAGGTTGTCCAGCTTAAACAGGAAAGGTATCATATCCTGTATAGCCAGGTGGTGAGAGAGCTATTCAAACAGATGGACCCTGAGCCTCCTTCCTCTGAGGTGGTTTAGCCAATGCTTTAGCATCAGAACTTTGATGACTTTCCTGTTACAGAAGAGTGAGCACTTTTACTAACCCCTCTCCTGGACATCAGTGAAAGTGCCCTGCTCATAGCTACCTGTCAGCCCTCACTCACCAAACTGGCTGCATTCATCACAAGGAAGGTTTATTCCCTGCCTGGACTGTGATTGAGGTCAGCTAGAAATATTTAAGTTAGCTTTAATGGCAAAAGCGTTAGGTGAACAGTAGAAAAGTCTTTCCCACCATCTGCCTCCAGGTTCTCCAATTTGCAACGAAATTGGAAAACACAGTAACAAAAATTTATCTGATTTCTCAGGTTGTTGTTATGTTCCTTCCTTCCTTCCCACCCTTTTCGATTGCCTGTTTGTTGCAGAGACGGTAGGATGGAAGAGGCAGAAGTGTTTGGGCTGAGGGGCTGTCTCATGGTTCAGGTGGCCAAATGCCACTGTGAGGGACTGAGCTCCCCTCCTCCCTTCACCACCGCGTTCTTAATGAGGTCATCTGTAGATTTCTTCAATCAGGGTTTTCACAGATTTTTTTTTTTACAGATATTTCCTCTTTATGGACATACAAAAAGCTCATGTGTAAAAGGGGCTGTATTTTAAATGTGTGCACTGCTGCATGAATTACGATTTAGTTGTATCAAAGCAAGCACCCAATTTACTGAATATTTAGCAAAGTGGCCTTCATCTCTCTGTGCTTCAATTATATGATTTCTTAGAGGTGTTGGGAGGATAGATTAATTATAGTGAGAGCTGAGAGCACCACAAAAAAAAGCTGAGAAAATCACAAAAAAGCCTATGAAGAAATTGGTAATTTTGTATTCAGTGCAGGGTTTTGATGATGTGTGCTAAATAAGGTCTGGAATCAAACATAGAATGATGGAGATAAAAAGGAAAACTGAATAGCTCCCCATTCAGTTGGTGTCCATTTTATGCACTGAGTTCTGTGAGGGGGAAAAATGCAACATTCGTTCTCATATTTTATAACTTTTGAGTCCTTGAATCTGCAAATTTAATATTTGAGTAGCATGAGATTAGAGAAAATGCTCTTCTCTGAGGACATCTCCCAGGTTTCATTTAAGGAAGATATAAGAGTTTGTGCAAATTTTTATGTACAAAGAGCTTTGGTTATTGTTGTTGTTAGTGCCGGAAATGAAGCTGCTTGTTATCAGTAAACTTCCCAGCAGCTCCTAGCCAAAAGGCTCCCACGTTTCCTTGTCCAGCAACACGGTGCTGTGCACAGCAAGTACGCCTGGGGGTAGTAAATAAACTTGGAAGAGATCTAATATTCCTGAGCCGACATGATGAGGCTGCCTTTGTGTGAAAAGGAATTGAAGGATGGGATTCGGATACACGGGAGCTTAATTTTTAAGCTTTATGATTAGAGGTGCAGTCTTTACTGCCCTCACCTGTACTCTTGACTATTTAAGTCTCCTGTGTGAATTGCAGTCCCCTCTGGAATCAAAAGGCAAAGGAAGCCTCAGTTTTTAATTTCTGCCTGTCAGTCACTCGAGCAGAATTGATGACCCATTCACAGAGATTACCAAAGCTACACAGGCAGGAACCCATTTGACAGGTAAAGGATAACTCCCTTTTTCTTGGGTACCTTCGTGGCTGTAATTAACATTTCTGTTTTGTTCTAATTATAGTTTTTGTATCTTAGCCATTATGCTAATGGTGTTGTTCAGTAGTATGTGAGATTGCATTCATTATCACTGGTGAATTAAACCTTTATTAAAGAAAAATTCCCCCAGGCCTCATTCTGAAGTTAAGTAATTATTCATTTGGTTTTATCCTGGCAATTAGCTCATATACTGTAGCACTCATGATTGGGTTTCTATACCTCCCCAGATGAGATTAACCCACCATGGTAAATAAATGCCTAACAGGGCCCAACATGTTGTTTTAATCGCACTATTATATAGAAAAAAAAACCAAAAAACCTCAAAAAAACCCAACCCCCAAAAGATTCATCATTCAGTAGAACAGCTTTTGAGCTCCCAGCTGACTGTAAAGGCAGAAGGAGATTGTGCTGGACAGTCGGGGCTCTGTGGAGCAACAGTAATAACAAACGAGTTTATGAAGCCCTCCAACAGAGCAGTTAATTCTTTCCTCAGTTGCAATGACTTCCTTGGTCAATATGCTTCATATCTGAGATATGCACTGTGCTCAGCCACACTCACAGTGTAAATCAAGCCTTCGGAGACCCTCCAGACACACATAAATTTCCTGGGTGATGTAGCCTAGCTCTCAGCTGTGAGAGGGGAAAAAATGTCAAGGAAAGCCTTATTTGCCCTCCCATACATACTAGTAGTTTGCGAATGCCTCCCAAACACTCTTGAATCCAACAATACTTCCTTGAAGAAAGATGAGGTGTTATGCCTATTTTACTACCAGAACATGGAGGCATGGAGAAATTAGGGATTTACCAACAGTCACACAAGAAGTCATCAATAGAAACAGATTCTGACTGTGGTTCCCTTGTGGCCTAATCAGTTGTTTTACTGGTGTTAACAGTTTTTTTCTCCCATATCTCTTTTTAGCACACATCCAGTTTAAAAACCTCTCACAAAATGTGACAAACCCATTTGAAGTCTCTTTCTATCAATGCAATCCATTTTATGCTTCTCTATGGGAAGGGGCAACCATTGTCCTGCCTTTAATTACAGCTATAGTTTTTAGAAGTATTTTTAAATGGAAACAACTTAAAGGCGTTAATAGAATCAATCAAGCATCCTTGATTCCATACAAGACTTCAGTGATGCCTCATATATAATCACTGCAGAAGGTGAAACCTAACGTGCTACCACAGCCAAAACATTAATCAACTACCTGAGAGTTTTGCCTCAAGAAGTAATTTAGGATTTGACCTTGAATTTGGGTAGCTATTATATATGAAATGCAGGCATTACCTCCACTGTGTTGTGAACCCAGCAAATTTGCACAGATAGGAAAAAATTAGTATACATTGATTTTTGATAAGCATCATTTAATCTCTTGTATATTCTGGCAATATCTACCATATACCCACAGGATCTAGGAACAACCTTAAACATCTCCACTTTCAATTCCAAATGCAAACTGCATGTCATTAACCTTGCCTCAATATCAAACATGTGAAGCACAGCAGAAATAAAATAAATAAATGAAAAATAATTTCGAAAGCTGCCACATAATTTTCCCATTGGGGAAAAATACTGAGAGAAAGAAAAGGGGAAACACAATGATTGTCCTGTCCTCTAATACATGTCGTGAAAGTATTTCACTTCAGATTCTCAGAGGTTATCTGCCTCACCTGCACTACTATCAATGGAAGTTGCATACCTAAATATATTTGAGTTTCTGGGCTTCAGCTCCATGCAGCTGAAGGTAGGATGAAAATCTGAATAGAATTCAAGGTCGTTAGTAAATGTTATTAAATCATGCATTATATGTGGAGTTACAGATCACATAGCCCAACACAATATTGCTAACAGTAGGTGTTATCCCACCTCTTGGGATACTAAAGAGGTTCCTTGATTAATATTCATAAGGTGTTCAAAAATAATAAGGTGATTTATAAGTGACAAATATTATTGCACTGTACCATATCTCATTACTCCAGTTGGTTTGAGTTGTGTACTGCAAGCCTCCCACACAGAAGTTGTTTTCCTTGGAATGCGCTTTGCAGACCTCTGCAGCCACAGAGGGCTCAATGGCAGCATGGTACAATGATCAGGGATGTCCTAATTGCAGGCTTTGCTCCTAAACACTCTGTGAAGCAGCAACTACATCACTACGGAAAGAAAGCTCTCATTAATAAAAAGAAAATTGCAGATATGACCTGTGGATCAGTTCAATAGGGCTAACTGCTGTACAGGGGCAAAGGGAGGAGCAAACAGGTTTCAGCTGCAAAATCATCCTGTCACATTGCATTAAGAAGACTTCCACATTTAATCATGTGTCAGGTATTTTGCAGCAGAGCTTTGCTGCTTACCAGAAAATCTATTTTTATTTTCTCAACAGCAAAAGACATCGTGCTTGGGTTTTATCCCTCCTGCATTGTTAGAAATCATGCTTTCATGTTAATGGAAGTCATGAAGACCAAATTCTTTTTTCACTGGTATCTGTTCAAGTGAAATGCTGCTGATGCTCTGACCATCCACCGTCGGGATGGATTCCATGCCAATAGATAATGCATGTCCATCAGAACATCCATTGCAGTTTGCAAGAAAGGACATCGTATCCTCCGTATATAAATTATCCACAATATGACAGACCTTTCAATCACAGCCCCCAAAGAAAAGTGGAAAACAAAAGACAAGAAGAAAACTAAATCTCCAGAATTTTCCACTACTCTTCTATTGACTCTTAAAATCCTTGCAAGAATGAGAGACCTAAACCTATATTCTTGATTGAAGAGAGAAATTTGAAAAAAGGTGGCACAAGCGATATTCACCTCTCCTTCAATGCGACACCAGATCAGTTGAGGAAGGGACTGAGCTGTTAGGTAGAAACTGCCAATGTGCTGGTTCTGTTTCTAGAGGCTTTTGCCTTCATTAGCTGCTGTACGTGCTTCTACTATACCAGATTAAGTTTTACAAGCTTATTTAGTTAACAAGACTGATTATTCTTCTCCTTTGCACAGGGAAAAAAGTGCTCCCGTTTATTCTTTTGAACGTTACTTTCTTATTGAAATGCTGAATTTCCGTTATCATAACTGTACTCAGTGTAAACAGGAAACATTTGCACTTTAAATCAGGCTATCATGTAAAAGTAGAAGGTATTTCAGTGGGAGAATTTTGGAGATGGTGCTAGGAAATTGTGACAGGAATGAAGAGTGTTTGGTTTGAGCAGTTTAGTGGTTCTGGTAGACACCCCGACAGCGAAACTCTTTCAAAATATTTGAAATCATTATTATAATTGAAGAGCTGTAAAAACCATATCCAGTTGGAGAGAAAAGAAGTTCTAAAGGTGTTCAAAACTTGCTGATTTCATGGTGAGCAGCATATTTTTCTTAGAGGGTTTTGTGTGTTAAAGTGTTCAAATGCATCATCCTTGCATTAGAGCAATATCTAATGAAGTTGGAAAATGGTGAACCTCAGCTTGTTCTCTGCTCTGCGTCATTATCTTCCCTGGTGATCATAACAATATATACAATCATAGCAACAGCCTTTAATTTTAAATTAGTAGAAAAAATTTTTGCCGAAAGGAGATAATGTTGATTTTCTGTTAGGCTCCAAGTCCTTGAAGTGGCAAACCGTGAAATGATTGCCATAGAGATTGATTAGGAAAACAGGCCTTGCTTTACAGGGACAGGTCCCCAGTGCTGTTGCCTCAATGAAATCTGATCATCTTGAAGAAAACTTCCAGATTTTCCAGTAAGAAGGTGCTAAAAGTATATTTATTAGTAGCCTTTAGAAAAATGTTAACTTCACGTTTTACATGCCATTACCTCATTCATATCTCAATCACACCGACTCTCTGAACTGTTCTGAAAAAATATGTTAGTCCATTAGTTATTTTCACAATTCCTTGTAGTTCCGAGATATGGAACCTAAAATTTCAAATTCAGGTGTCTTTTCATGTGTAATAAATAGCACTTTTTAAAAGAAAATTTAGAAATATTAATTTCAAGCGTATTCCAGAATTTACCTATGACAGGAAATTCCAGGACTTGAAGTTCATTTTGATTTTAGAATCCTTTCAGGATGATGGTCCTTACCCATAGTAATCTCAAAACTATTTCTTGGCCACTTCAAGTCAGGGTTCTTTATTCTACAGGACACAAAATCTGCTATGAACATTTGGGCCATAGGTGCTAATAGTCAAATGTTCCTCTGAAATTTCCTCTGCAAGTAGAGTGGAAATCGGGATATACTCAGGTTCTGCCATCATAAGTCTTGACAGATGTTGGTTTGAGCAGTCACTGTTATAATATGCTTTAGAAAACCTGAAAGTTTGTTTCACCTCCTTTTGGCTCTGTCTCTTATGTTTCTAGACATACATCTGTGCATTTACTCCAACCACGGATGTGAGGAGAGTATTAGGAAAGCTTTAGTAAATTATCAACACGACTTTTTTATAAAATTTGAAAGGTACTTCAGGTTTCTGCTGACATATGATAGCTAATCTGCAAGTAGAGATCACGTCATGCTGTGCAGATGAACAGAAGGACGTGTCTTTATTCCTGGCTGGTACCTGTTCTTTTCTAGATTCTCATAAAAGGAACTGGGCAGAAATGTTACCATTCTTATGTCTTACCGAAGCACATTTGAATTCCATTGTAATAATGAATAATAAAATGAAGCTTTCCTATATTGAGACTGGCAATGGAATTCCTGAAGAAACAGAGATAAAAATAGTTTCAAATCAGGACAAGATTTGCTTACTCTCTCCACAATCAGGAGAAATAAGACCTTGGAAGGGTCAGAATCAGGAGCACAAAACCTGCAAATGACTTTGCCAGGGGCAAGTGTTTAACAACGTTAAAATATTTTAGAAACTTATTTCAGGAGGTTGCAGGGTCAAAAATAGAATTTTCAGCAGGTTGGAATATCAAGGCATATTTTTAAAATCCCTTTGACATATTAGTGTTTTTATTGCACACAGCACGGTAATGGCTTGCTGCCAGTCAGACACATTCTGCTTGCATTATTTACACATTGAGGTCAATGAAATTCCAAACTAGGATTACTCATTTGTGCCTAACAAATTTAGATTTGCCAGTGAAATGACCTCTGGTTGTCAGCAGGATTGTCTCAATACAAAGATCTTGAGTCCATGCTACACGAGTTAGAGAGGTTAGAAGTACAATGGTGATGGAAACATCTTTGGTAGACCTATGCTCTTCAGTTTGTTTAAAGAGTACGAGTTATTACAACAAGATGATATTATAACAGTAGTGTTGCTTACTTACAGCATGTAATGTTGTTGTTGTTGACATTTTAGTGACCTGCCTTCCCTTTCTTGAACCCCAACTCATGGTTAAGAATGGTCAAGCATCTTGCAGTGCCTAACTGTGGCTCCAAGCTGCAAGCTCGGAGTGACCTCAGATCCTTTGGTGGTTCTTACTCGTTCGTCTTTTCTACCTTTATTCCAAGATTAGTAAACATACAATAGGAAATGCTACTTTTAGATCACTTTTCTAATTCCCAGTCTTGGCTTGTGTCATTTCCTAACACATGGGCTAGGTGTTAGGAACTCAAGGGAACCCAATGTATTTTTTTTCCGCATACCATAAATGTTTCTTTTCACTGTTTACTCGTGGAAGGTAAATTGCTTCCCTTTCAGTACTGGGTTAACATTAAATGTATATTAGCCTGAAAGAGAGAAATTGCTTAATGTAATTTTGTAGCTACAGTCTTTGTCATACTCAGAGGCTTGCTATTTACCCATCCAATTGTATAACCAATTGTTCCCATAATCCTCAGTGTTTAAGAATAATGTTTCCATGGTAATCTTAGATTCTGTAAATGCTTATCATTCTCAAAATGGACAGCTTTAAATAAATAAGTCATCAGTTATCTAATAGCCAGAATATACTTTTTTGGTTTAAAAAGGCAGAAATATACCTCTGTTACAAAAAGAGACTAGTTTGTTCAGCCATAATAAGTTCACAATCTGCAGAATCATGACCCTACTGATAGTGTTAACAAAAGCTTGCTCCTTAATTATCTGCCTTGCATTCAGCTGCTGTTTCCCTCCTAAACTCAATTATAATTCTAATAGCAGCTGTGCTGCCATTGTTTGTTGCAATTCATTTTAAAGAACTTTGATTGGATGTCATTGGTCTTTTTGACTAAATGTGCAAGGTTCAAAGTATCCACTGCCACTAATAGCTCTCATCTCATCTCAAGATTATACTAATTATTTACATAATTATATATTATACATTATAGAGCTATTATGTATTATTTCTAAATGATAGTTCTCCATCAAAGATGTTGAACAAAAGAATATATATAGTTTTATTGTCCTTACACATATTTCAGTGTTGATGAAGATATGCTTATGATTACTCTCTATTTCTCTGTGTTAGCCAACAATTGAAGTATCCTTCCAGTGCACTGCAAATTTATTAGAGCATTTGGGATTCTCTACTGCTTTCAATTTTGACTCCTCATTTGTTATTTCTTCTGTACATCTATGTCAGTACAATTGATGTGGTAAGCAATTACTTTTACAGGAACAAAAATGTCCTCATATGTCCTTCAAGTTTTGAGATCTTATTATATGATAAATCTTAGTTTGATGTTGTAATTACAACAGCTAGTGGAAATACACTTCATAATTACCAGATATATAATTGCAAAAAGCCAGCTTATCTCTAGTGTAATATAAGAATTTATATGATGCAATACATCAGGTTATTTATACAAGAGTAGACAAAAATAAATTAAGAAATTGCTGCAGGTCATGAATTTTGGATTGGATTCCATGCGTGGAGCTAATTCTATTGACTTCCTATCACTACTCCAAGTACAACTTTATTTTGGGATAAGTCATATATGTCAAGGAAAATAAAGTAGTAACAAAATGAAATCTTTGATTATCTTAAGAAAAGGCTATCTGTTTAGATACAGAAGAGAATTTACTTGGTGTTTACGGATGAAATGAACAGACTTGAAGTGACTGTTTTATTTTGAGGACTGTGGAATCCAGAAGTTTGGCTTGGGCAAGTCTACCACAAAGCAAGACCATGAATTCTGCCTTCTTATCACGGAAATTGTGATCAAGGTGCCCTGTGTGTATGTGGTGCATCAAATGTCTTGTTGCCTGTCAACAACTGGAGTGTCAGTGCATTAAATCACGAGGACATTTTTTTAATTTGTTCTTTCTAACATCTGAAATGCCACCAAAACCCCCCACCATGTCTGCAAAGCATTAAAGAACCTTGTTGGAGTTGCAAAGACAAATGATTTGTAGTTTGCACATCAGCTGCACTACATATGCAAATTGGCCTCTATGTACATACATAGAGTAATGGTCTTCAGTTGCACAATCATGTATGTCTTTGTGAGAAATTGCTGCCCCATTCCGTACAAGAGATTCAGAGTTTGCAGTGAAAGAGATTACAGCCAAGACTCCTCCGTTTTTCTGCAGAAGCTAGAAGGTATGCAGCAAATGTTGATGAGAATTGCAGGGAGAGAATGGTTACTCAGAGTATTTGAAAATTGCCCACAGCAGCTCCACAGAGTTTCTTTTTGCTGATGGTTCGTTTATGTAAAAGTGTTTGCAGAGGTACTCAGTATTTTTGGATGCTTGACTCGGGATCATGATGACTGATGTGCAGAAATGCTGAGGATTCAGAGCTACAACTGATATTTAGATTTCTGCTGCAGATTGAAGCTCTTGTTCCAGGCATACAAAATATTTGTAGAATTCCAAACACACTGAAGATGAGATCCAAGACGTCTGAGAGAAAGCTGGAACCCACAATTCATTGATGTTCTCATCCTTAAACTTTTTTGGTCAGATTTGAAAATGTACTTATTTGCATGGCTAGTGATGGGCGTAGTCTCATAGAAGAAACTACAAAAGTCTTGTACATGAAGTACATGTTGTACATGAAGTGTTTTAGCACTTTTGGGAAAACTATTACGCTCCTTCATGCATTTTTGGTTACCTATTTAATTGTGAAAAATCTGATCCTCAGTGCCTTAGCTCCTAAGCTGTCAAATGGCGGTAATAAAACCTATTCCTCTCTGAGGCTGTTGCAAAGGTAAATTTTTTAATGTTTCTGAACACCTGATACTCTTGGGATGAATCCCACAAAGAAGCTCAGGAGGAAACTGTTAATTCCATCCTCAGCTCAGAGCATGAGTACCATATGGTAATCAAGTGCTAGAATAACACTGATAAAGGAGAATAAAACCCCCTGAATAACTGCTCATGAGGTGAACACCACCAGTTTGGTGCAGTGAAGGAGACAGGATTGCGGAATTAAGGACTGCATCATAATGCACATGCAAAAGGAGTTCTAATGCTTGCCTTGGAACCTTAGCACTGATATGAGAACGCAGTTCTGTATGTATGACTCTATAACGTTTTGGTTGCCAGTTGTTTTGGGAAAGTACATGTATCTAACTTACAGCTCTGCCACCTGTTATTAATAGAGTTTTCCTAAACCAGAGGGAATTCAAGTTTATTGCACCCCAGGCTCTCATATGTTTGTATTAGAGGAGTGATTAATACACTTTTTCTTTTTTCAGAGTTGGCTACCAAATACTTACAATTGAAATCTTCTGGAAAACAAATATGAATCTCGTTAATGAGACAAGTCTGCCATGTTGATGAAAATAAATGTGAAGTTTATTCTACCAGAGTTTCAGAAGCACAATCCATTTAGAGGAATATTGTATATCTGTTCCAACTATCTCACTGTATGAAATATGAAAATGTATTTTAGTTGCACATGGAATTTCACACATAATCCAAACTTTAATCATGGTTTAAGATTTAAAGAGTAATTTTCATAAGGAAAAAAATCCACCATTTTAGTGTGAAATCTGTGTTCCTTCCCTTTTCTTTTTTAACTATGTCCTTGGTGTCTCTTCATGTCTGGAGTTCTGCTCTGAACTTGGAAAATTCTGTGGATTTCCTTGGAGTTCTATTTCAATACTCTCAGAAATTTTTTTTTGGTTTTTTTTTCTTGAGTCCTTTGTTTGAATGTAAATCTAAATACTTACAGAATACACCAATATGTGGGATTCAGAATCATTTTAGTGTTATATCTCCTGCTTCTTTGCCTAGAGGTTGAGGAAGGGCTAGCAGTTGTACTGTGCTGCTCAATTTTGAAGAAAAAGGTTTGAAAGGTCCTATTTTTGCCCTGCAGATTAACATTTAAAAAGAATTTAAAATTAACTGAAGAATCTGTTTGGTTCCACAGATCATTTACATTTTGACTGGAAAAACTGAAGAAAAAGAAACAGAAGGAAGCAAAATAAAATCCCAGGGTTTACCTTTCAGCAATGTCACTTTTGAGGTTCCAGCCTAACCTTCATTTTTCTTGCGTATAATTCTAATTACCTTGGAACTCCCTTACATTCCTGTTTACATTTCTGTTTAATATATCTTTCCAATTCAATATTTTCCTTCTATTTACAAATGAAGTGCAAAGTGGCATGTGCTATGAGGTGCCAGATGTGGATTGCTTTCTGGCCTCTGAAGCCAAGAGCACACAGAATAAGTGCAAGTTTGGAGAAAAAGGGCAATATGTGATTGGAATCATTGTTCAGAAAAATATTCAGAATAAAACCTGTGCTTTCTAATAGGAAGGGCATAATATTTTAAGAAAAATTAAAATCTAGGATGAGAATAATTATAAAAGTAAAAAAACCAAGCAACAATGGAAAATTTTTTACCAATGCAACAATGTATAGTTTTCAAAACAGATGCAGCACTAATGGTAAGAAATCTACCATGCATTCTTATTATTGGTATTCTTGTATTATTGGTATTTCTAATAAACTCTAACCCTTCTAGACTATTATTTTATCTTATATTAAAAATTATTATTATTAATAATAATCATACATATCTCTGCACTTTTCTAGATATTCTCATTCAATACAGGATAGCTACAGAAGTGAAGTCTTCAAAATGAATTATAGCAGCTAAAAGGTTTCTGAATAGCAGTAAGAAGTAATGTGAATAAAACATGCTGCTCTGACTTTTATAGTCAGGTGATATAGACCTGATTCCAGTAGTAGAAAACATTTATATTTTATAGAATTATAGAGCAAATGCTCTAGTTCTTGGAAAGAGAACACTCACTCAGTGCTTTTGGAATGGGGTGAAAGATGTTGAGTAAGCAGCAGCTTAATTCTTCCTGGTTAAATTTGTACATTTTGATAGCCTTAATAGGTACCTGTGTTCTTTCTGGTTTGTGATATTACTTATGCCTGGAATTAACTGCCTCACTTGCTTTTAAGAAGCACAAATTTTTTCCTTCCATCTTTCTGCAAAAGGTAGTCCCCATGAGTTTTTTCACCATGTATATCATCCTGGCAAGACGAGTCCCTAGTCCAGACTGAGTACTTACACATAGAACTTAAATGTGGCAAATAAAAGAAAATATGATATGTCAGAAAATAGGCTATCGGTAATGAAGAAGCAAAAGTAAAATGGTTTCTCTGATTACTGATAAAATGCCACGTATGTCCACATAAAGCAGATTTAAAAATTAAGAGAGATATTTTGAAAAATATATATGTATGTTTGCTAAAATGAATAAAATAATTTATTTTTCTGGAACTTTATGATATATTTTGGAAAAGATGAACTCATTATTTATCCAAGTACTTCAGGACTAAATTGAAAAGGGAATAATTTTTTGTGTGTGTGTTTCCTGATAAACCTGGCTGTTCTAAGTGTTTCTGTGTTTTCTGGTTCCTAGTTCCCATGTCCTATGGGATCAAAGAGGAATCTATTTTTATTGGTTGATTTTCAACATGAGAAGCTTCTTGTAACAATTAGGGAAATGACCTTTCTAAAACACAACAAATCAAAAACCGACAATTGGTTTTTAAACTGTTTTTGTTACTGTTGAAGGCCTAATCCTATACGGGAATATCCCCATATGAGTGTGACAGATCTACAATCCATCTTCTATTATATGTTGTGAGTCTTTTTAGTGTGCTCAACATGCAATATAAAGCCTGCACAAATGCAAAGGGGTCTAACGTAAAATTGTAAAATTGTAAAATATTTGAATGGTATAAAAGGACTTTGACAAAATATAGTTTTTCTGTGTAAGTGGTAGGGAGAAATGAGGAGTTAGACTGGTGTATTTTTGCTTCTGAAGAATGGTAAAAGTGATTATTGTACTTGCTGGTACATGTGAAAGTGTCTTAAAGTGTTGAGTGATAACAGTAGCACAGAACAGGAGACCCATGTTAAATAATATTTATATCATAGACGTGTTTTGTCTTTGCCAATTCTTATTTCTGTTGTTTATCACCACATTTCAACATGCCTTTGCAGCAGGTTGCAAACTGACTGCTTTGATAGTTAACTTGGCAATTCAAATTTGAAGTCTCTGTTCTGTAATTCCTCTGGTAGTTTGCCTGGTTTTTATGTTTTTCTCTTCAAAATAGGTAATATGGTTTGTCATTTTCCAGCTCTGGGACCTTGGCTTTTCTCCATTAGTTCTGAAGAATAATAGCCAGTGACTCCAACACTATTTCTGCAAGTTCCATTAGCACTCTGGGATGTAGTCCATCTGATTTCTGTGAATTTTCTTTTGTTGCCATAAACGTATTGTACCTTAAAAGATCAGTTGTTGCATTACTTAGGAAAGTCTGGGTACATATCTTCTAATGGATTATTTAGAAAGAAAGGTGGGAATTTGTGTATTAGTGTCTGGATGGCAAAGAGAGAGCTGGATTTACAAAGGACAATTGAACTGCAGGGACAGAAATGCAACGTACCACAACACCAGCTCAGCAGAACCAGAACCACCTTCACCAGTTCACAAGAATTGGAGAAGGATATATTTGGGGATGTTGCACATCTGTGAATTGCCTTTGTTATTAATAACTATTAACCATTACTGTTAGTTAAAATTGGAATAGTGACTAAAGAACGATTTCAAAAATTCTTTTTGCTAAAATGAAAGTGCTTCTCGTTTATAAACCCGACCCTCCCTTAGTACAGGCTTGATTAGTCCTGCATCTCCATTTTGAAGTCAAGTTTCAATGAACTTTGTTGTCCTTTCTCCTTGTCATGTGTTATGTACATTTAATTATGACATCGGAGATCAATGATCCTTACATTTATTTGCCTAGATTATATCACTCCATGACAAGGTTTTGAAATGCTTTTTTAGCAGTTTTGCCCTTCAGCTGTAAATTGTGATTCTGTATTTCTTCATTAATGAACTTGGAGTGCTTACATAACTACTTAAGAGAAAATATTAAATGTAAGATGGTTCCATTAATTTAAGAGCAGGGACATTCTATTTAGACTCCCTTTCCTTGCTCAAGGAGTAAAGCATTTTTCATTTTGATAAATGATTTGCCTTGTTATAACTTTTTAAACTAATGGATATAGAAAAAAACGCTGTTAAATAAAAATGATATGACAAAAAGTGTGACATTCACTTTATTTTATACAGAAATGAATGTAACGCAAAGTGGTTTTATTGAACTGTAACAGCAAAACACTGGAAGTTCAGGGCTGAATTGGCCTTGAAATTTATTTCTTGAGTAATGTAGATCTTTTTTCCTTCAGATGTAGGTTCAGATATACCCAGTTAAAGACCAATACCACCAGCAGTGCAGTGCTATAAGGCACTGGGTCCATTTCCCTTTTCTAAAGGGTACATCAGGTGTTTGAGCATCGGTGTCACTGTCTTGGTTGTGTATAGCAGTCAGATGTTAATCAGACAGGAAAACTACATCCCCTCTCACCACTGACATGCTTCTAGAGAAGTTATTCTAGTTGTATAGAAAAAGGTCATATTCAGAAATTTGCGTTGCTCTACCTGTTCCTGCGGTGAGGAAAAAGGCTGTCATTTCCAAGGAAGTGAGCTCTCCACATATGAGTGCCAAAGCTCCTTGGTCTCATGAGGTCTCAGGCATCCTGAGATGTGAGGTACATTCACAGGAGCAGACTCCTTTATGGTCTCCTTTTTATTTGTTCCATTTTTAAAATTAAGTCATGATCAGTAGCCGCTGAAGATCAGTGTGTAAAGTGTGGTGATAACAGTCCCTTACTAGAAATTTTAGCTCTTTCTGATTTTTTTTTTATTTTTTTAAAAATAAGATTCTGTTAACAAGTATTTCATTTAACCAAATAATTTAATGGTCTAAACTTCAGGTGTGTTAGAGCTCGTGATCAATAAGTAGTTAGTATCAAGACTGAGATTTTCAAAGGGTCTGAAGAAAAATTACACATAATCTCCCATTATGTTCTGAATGCTTTTGAAAATTTTAGTCGTGCTTATCACTGGACTCCACTCAGAAAAGATTAAATCATATTACTTAGTGACTGTCATTTGCATATTGAACTAGCTGAAGTATTAGAACAGTAATCAATTAAATCTCTCCAATCTAGATGCCTTTGTACTGTTTTTACTCACATCCAGCAGCTCCTCAACTTCTAACCCTCAACCTTTTACCTTGCTGAAGCTCCCAGTTCCATCCTAGTGTGTTTCACTTATGTCATAAAAGTAAATCTCTCTATACAGGTTATTACTGTGAATGTCAATTGCATTTATATGTATATCAGAGGAAAGATGTTGGCCATTATGCATCTTTTTTCCTATTCTTCAGCTTCAACTGCTGCTATAAGAAGCATCAAAATGCATCTAGCATTTGAAATGGCTTTCATATTATTTCCTTTTCTTGCTGGGAAACTGAAGAACCTAATTACAGAGCTGCTACCATGGGTGCACCCTCTCATGGATGGAAAAGACGGATCCAAGATATCAGGTAAAATTTTCAACCTCTCAGAAGGATGTTCATGAAATGAAGGGCATGAAGATGTCATGCCTTCCACATTATCTATTGGAACCTGTGTATGTGGTACATACATCTCCTCAAACAAATTTGCCGCCACCACCCTTGCTGCTGAAGAACTGATGTGTACTTTCCAAAATTGAGTTAGTTTACTTATTGGCTTTCCACAGGATGCAATAAAATCCTTAGTTTTCAGTAACTTCCAGCACGAACCCTACTAATTCAGCAACTCAACATCACACAACTTCTAACAATTTTTCTATGTGTTAATATTAAGCAGGGCACGTTCAGTTGTTGTATCTTTGAAGGTTCAAATTCAGCAGCAGAGTTGTTTTTTCTGGAACTTTTTGGTCAGGGTCGTAGGCAGAGTAACTCCACATTTATATCTGGATGTGTAGCAAGAATCCACACTGTGGGTGCTGAGGAGAGGAGGTGGAAAGGGTAGAGGACAGACAGATGCCTCTCCAGGATGTGCTGCTGCAAAGTCTAAGCTGATACACTCACCTTGTCTCAGGGCATGATTCCACTGAGAAACAGATGACAACTGCAGTCTGGGATTGTGTGAGCAGGAGGGAGGTGAAAATAAAGGAAAAGATAAATTAAAAGCCTCCACAAAACTACGAAGTGTGTAGCAGGCTTTAGTCCTTAATGTCAGAACAAGAATATTTTTCCTTACAAGAAGTAAGATAAAACATCAGATAAAATCTGTACAGGAAATGGTCCGTGATTTACACTCCTTATACCATATCTCCTTACCTTGTTGGGTAATAGCAGCCAAACTCTATTTGAGAAATTTAAGGCAAAAATCTTTGTGGTTACTACAACATCTTCATGGGATTTTCCTGCAGTTCTAACCCTCTAAACTTATTTCTAGGATATTGGCCCAAAGACAGCACTCTCTGGGTTGCAGAAAAAAGGTAGAATTTTTGGACACTGAAAGACAAACATCCATCTCTACAAGCACGGATTATTTGTCAAACATGTATAAAAGTCAAAAGATTGGTGGAAAGAAGGAATAAGTGGCAAGGGAGAGTGGGAGCCATCCCTTTTCCAGACATTTAGTGTTCTTCTGCTGCATTCAGATGAAAAGAGATCTGGATTGAAATTAAGACAGGTATGCTCATCTTTGATATGTTAACAAGACAGTTTCCTTCTCTCATCACTTTTTGCAAGTGTCCTCATGACAGAGGTGCTGCTGAAGAAATGTCCTCATGACTGCTGTGCTGAAGAAATCATTATTCAAAAATAATTTTCTATCTCTCTCAAAATTTGTCAGATACCTTTTTAAACTAATTTTTTATGACTCTTTTTTCCTACGTAATAATTCATTAGCATGACTCTAACAACTGTAAACCTCTGAAAATGAAATGTCAAAGGAATTTTTTTTTTTTTACCCGCAGACATAAAAGGTGCTTTTAAGGCAAACATGCAAAATCTTTTCCCTGTTTTTGATGTGCCATTAGTGCTATGCTTGAACTGGTACTATGTTGTGTTGGGTCATACTTTCTTTGGGGCAGATCCCTGTCTGGTCTAAGTAGTCATAAATTCATTGATTTATCTGCAACGAGGCTGATATGTAACACTCGTAGACAGGTGCCATTTTTGTGAGGTTATTGAAGTCTGCCAAGACTTCAAGCATTTACCTGCTTGCCTCATGCGGGTCAATATCCTAGATAATGACTTTTCATTTAAAATGCTTATTTGGATCTTTGGTACCATATTGGTCTGTCAGATTTTGATTGTAACAACGACAAAAATAGCGGAGGAGATAAGAACAGATCTTCAAATGAGATTATGATGCACATGGTAAGATCTGCCTCTGGAGGCTGTCAAGCTTTTTTTTCTCAGTGACCAGAGTATTGCATCTTCTTGAGTTACAGCAGATATTAAGCTGGTTGACAAGAGAGATGCAGTAGTTGCCTTGAAAAGAGATTAGTCTATTGAAGGAGGACTTTCTGTAGCTCAGCCTCCTCCTCCAATAAGCATTTTAGCTCTGGATAACCCTGAAAATTTATTGTGTGTTCCGTTATTAATACTTATGAACACCACAAGATTCATACACTGCTTTTTTGCTTACTGTGCCTGTTTCTGTGGCTTCTGAGATGCATTGAGCTGTCAGTGGGCAACTCTGAGACAGTGAACACCCACTTACCAACTCTTCTGTAGGCAGGTCTTTTAATATTTGGTAAAGATCTAAACCAAGATAAATAATCCTTCAGCTGTGATTATATTTAATTCACAAGTGGAAGTTCCCATAGACATGTATTTACATCGTATATGTAAATTATGGATTATTTCTAATCCAAGAATTGTACATGTGCCTAAATGAGCTGGAATTAAGCTTTTAGGCTTTTTGAAATACAACAGTTTTTTTGTATCATTGATATACAAAGCATGTTTTCATAACACTTCTGCACTTAAATCAACTATTATCGCTCCTACATTACTAGCAAGTAGTGTGCTAACATCTCTTTTAAGGATGAGTAATATTTGCTGCATTTATTAACTAGAAAATGAAAGATAAGATTCATTTCCCATCGGCAAAAACGACTATATGGAAATGCATCTTCCCACTTAATTTATCTGCCAGCTCTTGTATTCAGATGGCTTTACTGATTAGAGAGCCAGGACATCAAGTTTTAATCCACATTGAATTTTGTCACTGTGATAAGTTTTGCAAGCATTTCAGCTTTCCAAGTATCAGTTTCAATATTTGAAAATGGGACAGTATTTCAAATTCACTTTTCTGAAAGGTGAAAGAAGAAGGCATGATTTCCTTATTTAAATAGTGGCGGGGGTGATTGATCAATACTTTTATTTTGCCAGTTTTGCAATTTGAAGTAAATGCTCAGTATAATGCAGTATAACACTATCAATGATGACACAGAGTCAACTTTTCTTCATTAGATGTGTGGCACAATATTTCCTCTTGATGGTCAAAGGAATGACACATTTATTTTACTTTATCAGTTACAGAAGGCTTGTTCCTCTATGGCACCAGAACATGCAGGGGGGTTTTTTTAACAGTAAAATAAGACTTTTTTCCAATGTTTTGCTGTGACAAAGAAGTAATGTCACAAAAAATGTGATGGTATTGTGCTTGCTGGAGATATATGTATTTCTTTGAAATTACCAGTGTTGACAGTACAGAAATGGTCTAAGTGTGGTTAATTCAAATGGAAAAGTAAGATTGTAAAAGGTTTTTGAAGAGAAACCTTCCACTGAGAAACTGACTTATAAACCCACTGTTTAGTGCCAGAGCCTCTCTGTCCCATGGATGCTAAGAGCCTCTGCCAGGGGTAGTTTCCTTCAGGAGTGGTAGCCAGAACACAGTTCCATCAACCTTTCCTTAGGTTGCTACACTAATGTGTGATTAAAAGGCCCTGTGTCCTACCAATTACAGGAATTGTGATGTTGTTCAGTCTTCTGTGTGAGAAGAGGCTTTGTAAACAGGGGGTTAAAAATTCTGTGGGGTAAGAAGGAAGCCGAGAGAGAGCAATGTAAGATGGAAGGTCTTGCAGCACTGACACTTCAAGAAGTAGAGTGATTGTTCTACTACCTGAGGAACAGAGGATATGACAGGTGTTTAAATGTATGTATGTAGTGCGTATTAGTTCTTTCTTTTAGCTTTGATGTGATTTTCCCACTGTAATTTACGTGGTATAACTTCAAAAGTAATAAAAAAATAGATATGGTAAGGCTATCATGGCAAGCGTCTCATATGGTGTCAGTTTGGGATAAAGGAATAAAAAGTTCTAATAGTATCTTTCAAGCATTAATCTCTACAAGATGTCCCGAAGACCAGAATTAGAGCAATATGTGGTCTTTGCCATCTTTGACTGTTGTGACTCAAAGACACTTTTGATCACTTAAAAAGAATATTCAACACTTAAAAAGCACAAAACACAGTAGAATTTCCACAACAATCCAGTTCCCCATTTACATCCCAACAGGGTCAATTGTCAAGGCATTTCACACTAGAAAAAATATACTGTTCTCACGATTGTTTGTGTGTGTAGTTCCCTGCACCCCATGCTGTAAACAAACCCCAGAGTGTCAGATCCATGCTGTGACCAACAATATATGCCCAGTGGGCCAGGCTAGCAAGACCTATGTTTGTGTTTGTGTATGTTTGTGTTTTTTTGCTTTGCATTCTTGTAAAACTGCTTCTTCCTCTGTCTCAGCCCGGCAGTATAGCTTTCTATAGTTTGGAGGATTGTAAAGCTGTCCCGAAAAAGCATATTGGAATGCAGCCTCTGGACCCACAAATGAAAACTCAAGCTCTCCACTGCAGAGTCTTTGTTTTCTAGACGATTCCAGGGTATGCAGTAGGACATAAAAGCTGCACATCAACAGAAATGTTTGTAGAAGGTGTAGATAATGTGCTGGCATCTCAGTGCCTCACTTCAGGTGAGAATTGTGGCTCATTTACAGTGGCATTTCACATCAGAGCACTCCTTAGCTTCCTGAGTTGTGTAGGATATCAAAAGATACTGAAGTGAAATTCAGCCTAAAAGTCCTTTAAAAATATTGGAAGTGACAGCTTGACTGCTCAGAAAAGAATTCTTTTTCACAAAAACTGAACAGCAGTGTCTGAAATTTCTTTAGAAGAAGGCTAAAGGGAGATGTCACATCTCTTCTAGTCCTATTTTCATGTGATTCTGGGAACATGGCTCTCAGGTTGGTAACAAACTACCAATAAAATATGTCCATTAATTTCAGAAAAGTCAACTGTTGTCTAATTTTGTGTTCAAGAGGTTCTTGGAGTGGCTACATTTTTTTAAAATTTTATCCGTCACGTTGCAAAGCCAGAGTTTGAAATCTGGGCTGTGTGCAAGTTTTGTGACCAGTCAATTAAACCTCACAATTCCATTTCTGTTTCCTGGTTTGGTTAACAGAACCCACCGAAACACAGCTAATGGAACATGAAGACTTTGTGTCGATTTTCAAGTAGGATTTGCATTGCTCAGGCCTGTTCATCTGGAAGTTTGCTCAAAAGATGTAGAGACATGCCAAGGTAGTATTATGGAAAAATGCACCTAAATACTCAAATTATTCCAGGCAGGTATTTGCAGTGTAAAACCTGAACCATTTTGAAGTGTTCTGGGATCGTCTAGAATCCTAGAAATGCAGATTTAGGATAATTTCTAAACTGTTCTACATCTGCTAGACTAAACTGGTGTTTCTTAAATGTAAAGCATAATTCATTGCAATTTGTGAGGACTAGTATTTGTGTGGCACTTCTTTTTTAGTTTTTGACAACAAGCATAATATAATGCATCTGCTAAAAGCAAACTTCCCAAACCACTTTACTAGTTAGAAATAGAGAATGGTACATCCATTTTGCATGAATATATAATATATGAACATTATACGTAAGTAATTATTATTCATTTTATTACATCAATTTTTTTAAGTGCGGCTGCCGAATTTTAAAGTATTTTTATTTTTGATTGATGTAGTCAGCACCCTTTTTTCAGCATCCTTTGAGTGAAAGATGTCAGCACTCTTCAGTGATATTTTTTTTGTTTAAGAATTTCCTTCAATGTATTTGAAACATGAATTTCAAACCCTTCAAAATAAAAGAGAAAAATTTTAATCAAGCTGTCACTTTCTTAAAGTTCTGCTTAACTGAAGTGTCATTATTTCCCTGTAAACCAAGACCAATTTTAAAAATACCGAAGCTAACAGCCAATATTATTTGTATGTTCTTCTCTTAACTGCTGTTTATTACTGGATTATGATTTGCTTATCATGAAGCAAGATGTATTCCTTTCTAAGTAATGATAATCAAATAGTATGATAAAGAGATTTTTTTAAAAGTTATAATTATATGATTAAATGAAGTTATTTATCAATCTAGTGGGCCAAGATCATTAATCTTAATTGAAATCCAGAGTCAACTTAGACTTTGTTAGAGAGTTTATAAAATCAAAGTATCTTAAAGGTCTGCATGGATATTACAAGGATATCATGAAAGACTCCAGTATGAATCTAGCTGGAATTCTGCCCCTGAATTAAGGATTTAAAGTTCTGAAAAACATTGTTGATGAATTCATGGCAGAATAAGAAATATTTGTCCCACTCTGTGAATGCTCTGGAAGTAATTTACATCCCAACAGTTACATGGAGAAATCTGTGCTATGAAAAAAAGCAGAGAAAATAATTTTTGTTGGAAAGTTAGTTTAATCTGAGAAGCTCTGCTTTTACTTCTCCTGAACAGAAAAGATAATGAAGCTGTTCCGTTTATTAACTGCGGCAATTAATTATGGTACTGGTCAGTTCAATGAATGCTAGAAATACTGGCAAAATATGTGGGTTTTGTTATAGTTCTTGCCTACCATTTGAGAGCTCCCTTGAACAAAGATTTCATAATTCATATAGAATGATAAAATGCATGCATAGAGAAATAACACCATATTACTCTTTAGTCCCTATATTAAAACATAACTTACAAAGGGAAAAATTAAAATTCATCTTTTGTGGTTACTGGCATAGATTCACAGTCAGTAAATCAACTGATTTGATTCAACATTTTTCTCAGTTCAAGATAGATAAAGGAGGAAAATTTTGAGCAAATTCTAAAAGGCATTCAGGTTGGGCTCTAGCAGTTGCAACAAAGCCTTTACTTCAGAGGAGCATAATTGTCTCAAAGAAATTACTGCACTGTATTGTATCTATAGCAAATATACAAAGACATACAATTTTAATAACTTAAAAGCTTTAAAATTCCACAGCAAGAAGAGCTGTATTTCAGCTGTATTTTAAAATTCTGTTGGGAATGCGTTACAGGTGTAACCCTGAAATCAGATCCATTAGAAACCAAAATTGCAATATTACAATTAAATAGTGTGATACCCATAATGATGAAACTGTAAGCAAGACAGTGTTTCAAAATGTTTAAAATGGTTTTTATGGTCACAATTACCACCTATGCTTCCCAGACAGATGTATTGAGATGGCTTAGTATCTTTTAAGAAAACGAGATTAAGAAAACAAGGCTGGTGTGTGTGAGTAGGTGGAGAGGGTGTTGGGGAGAAACTGAATTGCACTCTAAAGGCTTTTAGTTTTAAAAAACACTTTTTCAATTAACCAAACACAAATATAATGTCATGTATACAGTTAAGAAATTTGGTACTATCAAATCTGTGATTCATGCTTGCAGTCCTTAGAATGTGAAATCCACTGGCAAGACTGATTTCTAAAATCCTGAAAGAGATATTTTATGAAATTAGAAATTCTTTCTTGGTTCTTGAAACACATTTGCTCTTCATTACCACACACCTATTTATATTCTTTTTCCTTGTTCTAACTAGTTAGTGTGCTAATTTTCACAAATATGTTCGTGTTGTTTTTCTGTAATGCTTAAAAATAAAATTATTGTAAAATATGCAACACATTTGTCTGCCTTTGAAATCAATGTAGAATACATACTTTGTAATCCTTCTAGAAAGCCTGCTTGCATTTGCTTTGCGTACTACAGGCAAAACATTGCTTACATCTACTTTGCTTGCTGCCAGTGGAATTCTTTAATATAACAAATCTGTTTGCTGAATATCTTCTATGGCCCAGGCATTCCACTTTCTAGTATTTATAACTGCTCTAGGATTGCAATCACAAAGAGAAATGCTGAAACTGTTGCTTAGCAAACTCCTTCCTTTGTCAGCGGCAAAGACATTTCAGAAAATCTAATTCAAATTAAGAAATAGGAACGAATTATTTTAGTGAACAGATTGTTTGAGATCCTGGTGACGTCTCAGTACTGGCTAGAGGGTGTGAGAAATTATCCACAGACACATAAGAAGCCGCATACACGTGATTATTTTCATTGCTACATCTTATAAAAGCAGGTTCATGGATTAATAGACTCATAGATCAATAAACATTGGCCACATTAAAAGAAAATGCTAAGCATCAATGAGAAGACAATTTCTGGTCAAAGTAGTGGGAAAATAGGAATCCATCCAGGGCATTTTTCCTCCCCCAAAGTAGTTGTTACTGGCCTAATTCCTTGATCTGGTTTGTTCTCCTGTATAGTCTCCAGCAGGTGCCATATTTAACACAAATGCTCCCAGTCCTAAGTACTGGAGTTAATAATGGAGTGGCAAAATTTTAATGTTCCTTAATCTGTTTTCAGTTGGTTAACCTGAAAATGATGTCTGCCTGCCCTACTGGCAGCTCCAAAAACTACAGTGAACAGGTGGGGTGTTTTCTTTCCAGGAAATGTCAGTTTGATGTCTGGAAGCAGATGTAGTTTTCCCCGACTCAGTGCGGGTCTATCTTCTAACTTAATAGGAGCTCTAAATAGCTGACAGGTGATAATACATCTAGTCAGCTCTAAGCATATTCTGACTACACTGCCAGCTAGTAAAAGGGAAACTTTCACTTCTGCAAAAAAAGTGATCACCTTTTAGAGCAAGAAAGCATGTTTAAAAAACTTTCTGATTAGAAAATCAAGTCAGATTTATATGGCAGTAGATACACGTAAATGTTCGATCTGCGTGCATGGAAATTTTATCTTGATGTATTGGTGATCTGATATTAAAAATAACTTTCAGGGAAGAAGAGATTACTCAAATATCCATCAAGGCACCTCTTAAGCAAAGTAGGATACAGAAGTCTGTATCTAATCTGACCTCTGATGTTAGCTGTAGGGCAAAGGTCTAAGCCTAAACTTTTCTTCCAGAAACCCACTTTCACTTATTGAGCATTTTGGGTGGCTCCAGTGTGGTTCCATGCATGCAGTTCTCACGGGCTGAAAGCTTTTTCTCCAAGCTCTGGTACTCCTTTGGTGACTTGTGCAGTTGTTCTGGTTATTCCAAACTTACATTACTTAGTTTTTTTCTGAGAGAATTTGGGGAGGAGACGAAAATGGAGGGAGTTACGATATTGAGGTTTTTTTCACTTGCTCTCAGTACTTCTGTTTCCCTTCAGCCTGCCCTGGTCTGAGCAAGGACCATCTGTTCCTCTCACCTTCCAGTTCTTCTCAGTAGCTGGTCTAGCATTCAGAAAGCAATATTTTCTTCTATAATAATTCGTGCTCTGAGAGCTACACTGCTGAGGATGCTCAGCTAATATCCAACTTCCATTCCTGCTCCTGATCATTCTTGGTGTATGTTATTGCAAACTGTGTGCCCTAAAGTGAATGTTTGATATCATGCTGAGATGGCGTCTAACACCAGGTTATGGTGGTATCCAAATCCCTGGTTTGGATCTCTCTACAGTGAGATTATTTTTGTCATCAGGAATTCAAAATTAATTTGTGGCGAGTAAATCATTTGCCAAACCTCATTTTTAGGAGAACAGTGATTTTGAGCTGTATAAAGTGATTTTCTGAATAATTCACCAAATGGATGGTTCTGTCTTTCGGCATTGTGCGCTGCAGGAATGTAGATTATGTGTGTAGATAATAGACAGACAGACTGACTGACTGATTGACTGACCAACCAACAGACCAATCAACATTATATGCCAAGCCTGAGATTCACGGAAGAGAAATTGCTGGCAAGTTAAAACTTCCTGAAAAACAAGATTTAAAATAGAAAGGATGACACAACTCTAACAATAGCATTGTGAATGGCGACATTGTCATTCTGAATGGAGATCTGCTTGAGACAAATTGAATAACAATGCTCTTTTTCTTCATTAAGGCCATTAAAATCTGTAAGGCTATGGGACCTGCATAGACATAAAGGTTTTAAAAAGCAATGAGGAGAGACTAATGCTCATTGCTGCGTACTTATTTGAAGAGCCCAATTAGGTAAAAGTTTGTGCTAATTTGTGCTCTCTGAAAAATCTAAGTAGAAAAGCCTCATTTTTGCATTGGTTCAGAAGAAAAAAACCCAACTTTTTTTTTTCTCAGTAGCACCACATAAATATTACAAATTCTTTCAGGAGTGCAAAATAAATTTTTTCTATTGTAACTGGAGATAAATGTTATTTGTGCATAGCATGAAAATACAGAAATTCACCAAGAATCTTTCCCTGTGCCTCAGTATGCTGTTTCAGTGGAGTGTCTCTGGGAATATTGCAGTTTTCTATTGTTTTTTGGAAGTGCTAATATTAGCACGAGCTGTGATAAGAATTATTTAAGAACTTAATTGCATGCTCTCTATTTGGCATTTGAATTTTGCATCTTTGGAATTCATCTTTTCAGAGTGCTTCATTTAGTTTCTATTAATACCCTGTAATTTAATAATTGTAGTGGGAGGCTAGGGAGAATATGGAACAAGGAAAGATTTGCATATTTCTTTGATACATTAGTTTGTGATAGGCTCTGATAGACTTTTTTTTTTAGACTGATCTTAAAAAGCAGTTTTGCTAAGGCTCACATAGAGCATGGAGAGACTAGATAGGAAGATTATTTATCCTTTATTCCAGTCACTTGTCATATGACTAAGGAAAGGCTGAATCTATCCATCAACGCTCTGCAAAACAGTATTAAGCAATGTAATTCTTGATTAATTCTTGCTCGCAATGTAGATATCGGTCTAAAGAAATGGTCTTCTAAACTAAATCTTACCATGAACACAGAAAAAAATATTTCTTTTTTTTCTGTTGTCCTAAGACTATGTTGAAAAGCACATCTGAAAAAAAAATGTGGCTGTGACTTCATGTTTGAGTTTTTGCCTGTTAAAACATATTACTACAGGCCTCTGTTTTTTGCTCTTGTAACCCGAATAAGAAAATAGCATGCAAGAAAGAAATCTTCTGGAAAGATTGGCTAATGGCTGTGTAAACAGCAAATGCTTGCCACATATGGGCATTAGGAGATTTTATTGCAAAGACTCAGTGACTACTGTGAACAGGGTAGAGCTCTGAAACGTGGTGGCAAGGCAGATTTTTTGGGTGAGGCTCGGAAGTAGTTTGGCAATGGTCTCACCAGAGGCTTTGGGACTTTGGGATTCAGGGCCTATGCAAAAAAAAGGACTACAGCAGCTCAAAGGCAAGGCCATGCTGTGCTGCTTGGGCCTTTGAAAGGGCCTGGGGTGATGTGAAGGAGGGGGACACAGAACTGTGAGGCTGCACCTCGAATCCTGTGTTCAGTTTGGGGCTACTCATGACAAGAAAGACATTGAGGTGCTGGAGCGAGTCCAGAGAAGGGCAATAGAGCTGGGGAAGGGTCTGGAGCACAAGTCTGATCAGGAACAGCTGAGGGAGCTGAGGGTGTTTATCCAGGAGAAAATAAAGCTCAGGGGAGACCTTATCATTCTCTACAACTGCCTGAAAGGAGATGCAGCCAGGCGAGGGTCCATGTCCTCTCCAAGGAACAAGAAATAGGACAAAGGAAAATGGCCTCAAGTTAAGGGGAGATTTAGCTTGGATATTAGGAAAAAATTTCTTCATCAAAAGAGTTGAAAAGTATTGGACTAGTACGACTAGGGAAGTAGTGGAGTCGCCATCCCCAGGAGTGTTAAAAAAGCAGGTAGATGTGGCACTTGGGGACAGGGTTTAGTGGTAGACTTGGCAGTGCTGAGTTAATGGACGGACTTGGTGATCTTAGAGGTCTTCTCCAACCTTAATGATTCTATGATAATCAACCAAACAGGGCATAAGCAGAATCACCTCAAGCATTTGCGTGTAAGCAAGAAAGTGCCTGCTAGGCGCCATTATGGGGAACCCCTCCCCGGCATGTTCTGGGAAATGCACGGGCCACTTCCATACTCTGAGGGTATCTGAACCCTGTCACAGGCTTCCCTGAGAGGCTGTGGAGCCTGTACCTTCAAAGATATTCAAAAGTCATGGTCCTGGATAACCTACTGAAGCTATCTGTGTTTGAGCCAAAGGTTCAACGAGATGAACCACAGAGGCCCTTTCCAACCTCAGCCACTCTGTGATTATGTGAGCTGACAAGAAAATTTAAAAAGGTTACTAAATGTTTTGATGGTCCTGTTGCACCTTTGGCCATGATGGTCTAAAGATTTCAGGAGTCTTGCTTAATAATGATGAGTGAAAAAACCCAGTTCCTACTTTTAGTCTACTTTTTGAGCATGGGAGAAAATGCCCAGGATACAGCAAATGTTGTTGGGGAATAAAGAGGGTAAAAATACTCTCCCTCATGGAAGCAAGGATCTGAGTAACTGCCCCAATTTGCATTTCCAGTGACTATTCCCTTTCCTCAAATAACATTCTCTTCTGTCTTTCCTGTTAATAGGGAAGGATCCTAAATTTCTCTGCAGATTTTGTGTAGAAATTATTTTAACTACCCTATTTTTAGGGCTAAATACAGACCGTAAATGGAATGGTATTTGAGGTCATCTCAAATAAACAAAGTGCATGGAGACGAGAGAGTTACTGTGATCTGACAAGGAAAGTCAGTCTAATATATTTTTATTTCGTTGCATTACATCCATGCATGGCTTATGACCATCATTCCAATTGTAAAGACAATTTTCCATCAGCTAGTAATAATAGTCCTGAAAAAAAACCCTGGATGCTTTGCACCATGCTGCCATTTCTTTGCTTGCTCTGGAAAGATCAGGAATGATAGAAGTAATTGCCACAAGTCTCTGCAGTTTGCACAGAAGCTTCCCATTTTCTGTCTGGTGTCATGAATCTGTGGATCATAATGTTTAATCTTCACAGCTTCTCATAGCAGAATTATTCTAAGTAAATTTTTGTATCTATGAGAGCTGACAATACAAAGAACAAGAAAATTTAAAAGCCCCAAAAGCATAAAACCTTTTTGCCTATAGTTATTCATATAGATCAGTTAATTCTGACAGAATTGTAAAGTGTTGATTTCCCAAGATAAAATAGCAAATTCTTATAGGACAAAAGATGTGTTTGTTGCTAACTATGTACCGACTTTCAAGTGATGAGGAGTTTTTTGCTCCCAAATAGAAAAATTATTGGAAAATACGTCTTGGAAAAATGAGTTGTATGAGTTATCTCTGAAATTCTTGATTTAGCATTTTTATTTCAACATTTCTATTTCATCACCCGACTCCCCGGCCACTTCCTCTGAAAGAAAATGTTGACTTTTCAGGAAATTAGGAGCTTTGTTGAGTGTTTGGAATTTGACTAAAGGCTGAGTAAGGATTACTTGTATGAAAGAGTTTTTATAGCAACAGCTTCCCAGATGTGTGGGTATGTTTGAATGTTTCAGGAGTGTTGTATGAGGACATGATCTAATATTCTGTTGTGAACTAATTTTCTCAGTTTCTCAGAGTTCAAGGAATTCTTGCTTCAAATGCAGCAGTAGGAATAATATTGTTCTTTAGCAAACAGTCTTGGACAGATTGCAGAAATCTGTTAAATATTAATTCCATTAAGGTCGAATATTCAACTAAAATTAATTGCAATGCTATGTAAAACTAATTTCATTAATTTATTTAAAAAGGAATGCAATGAAATGTATAGAAATTTGTAATTACTATTTTAAATTATACAGTGAAGCTTATAATAATGTAATTGTATATTTGAAGGTAATACTAGTACAAACTTGAGAAAAAAATCATATATATACATATGTGCATATATATGCTTGGACGTGTAGATTTCATGCACACACATATATTTATAGATATAAAAACAGGACTGGTGAACCAGTAAATAAAGCAGAAATTAAACTGTTCTTGGACCAGCTTGAAGCCAGACTTCAGATGTCCTACCCGTGCTTGTTCAGATTACCAAATTTCTACATCCATGTGCTCAAACCTGTGTGCACCTCTATTTCCTGCTATGTGGGTTTTAGCAGCCTGGAATTATGACTGGATATGTGTTTACTCAGACTGATGTCTGATCTGAACATTTGGGGAAGTTGGTTACTGGAGCATGGTGTTGCATGATAAATTAGCAAGGAAGTACAGAGGCTGTATCCTCACTGAATATGATTGGAGAAAATAAAGAATTTAGAATATTTGGGAAGAATTATGGCACCTGTTGTCCATTTGATGCACAGTTTTTTAAGGGAAATAAACATTTTCAATTTATTTCTTTCTTGCTCAATATTTCTCTCTATCCTTTCTCATGTGGCCCATCAGCCATGTGGATATTTTGCAGAAAGAATAAAGAGAGATATATGAGTAGGAAGGGAGAGAGAACTCAGTATAACTACTTTTTCCTTTCATATATGTCTTTCCTTGTGGTATATTTCCCCTCAAGAACATTCTTAGGTTGAAAACAACATAAGGGCTACTGAAAATGTGTAGCAATGTACTGCATGCTTTTTATCCTCATTAATTCAAGACAGATAGCATTTGAATGTGAAATAGTCCTCAATATCACTACAAAAAAAAATGGAAATACAAGATGAGCAATGCAGTATTTGTTTCAATGATCTTAGCATGAAGTTCAGTGCACCGCAAGGGACTGTGGCATAAATATTCAGCAGTATCCAGTTCTTTCACCCTGCATGTGAGAAGGTTCAAGAGAAAGCTCTATGGGATGGCTAATCTGCTTTTCCAAACCTGATAGGTGTGCAGACACTATTTCTAAGTCCTGGTTGGGGAGTTCAGCCGCTGTCGAGAACTACTTGTTTTTCATATCCACCTTTGAATTAGGTATTAACCTTAGTATTAAAGGATCTTAGAGTAAAAGGAGCATGAACACTCCTCTGTGACAGCATCAGCTGAGTGGACACCTCACCCACCACACAGGCATGTATGGTATTGGGTGTCAGGGAAAGGTTCCACTGAATTTGGTGGGCTTATGGAAAGAGTCTTTTCTATTTTATGCTATATTGAGTGGTTTTTCAAATAAAGGGTTGGGCACCTGACTGTCCCGTTTCAGACATTTTATTACAAGATTGCCTCAGGGCTCAGGACTTTCCTCCTGTGCTTCCTGTTCTTCCAGACCAGTTGCTATGACCAAAATCAATCACCATTTTAAGATTCCTGGCACACATAAGTAAAGATGAAGCATTTTCTGTTATGCTTCTATTATTGCAATTATGTGATGAAAAGGAGAATTCAATCCAAAATACAGAAGCCCAAAATCCTCAAATGCAAATGCTCTTGCAAATGAACTCTCTGCCCACATGGAGAGGAAAGATCCAGGTTCAGATTCACAGCTTCACAGCCTGGCTCTTATTCTATGTATGAGAAAGCTTCCTGTAAGACTAAAATCAAATTATCTCTGTGTTCAGAAGATAGTTAGCATTAAATTCATCTCTGCACCGTCTAATTTCATTTTCAGATTTTTGCATAGTTTATCTTAGCTAATGAAGAATGTTGACACAGCAGATCATGTTGTGAAGAGGGGAACTCAACTTTACTGGCTTTAAAATGGTTGTTTTCCAAACCCTTCTGGGCAGAATGACATGAACAGAATAACAAAACAGACTTCCAGCTGAAAATCTATATTAGAAAGATTTGTGTTATTGTTAGCATATCAGGGTTGCATTGTCAAGGAAGGGCAAAGATGCTAAGAGCATAGGAGAGGCTTTATTTTGTGAATATTTAATTCCTAATGAAAGAAAAGTAGCATAAGAAAGGAAATTATTCTTTTTCATAATTTCAGATTGCATGTTAATGTCAGTATATCCAAGTGCGTCTACAATGTGATTTACCCTAAAAGTACCAATTTATTTGTACTAGAGCAGTATTTTTAGTAGTTGGGTTTCAGGCTGCTATTTTTATATCAGTGAGTTCAAATTGGGAACCTTGTGTAGTTTGATATATTTCTATTAATTTACACAAGTTTCTCTTTTTCTAATTCCTCCATTATTGTTTCAGGGTCTTTTATTTGACTTGGTTCTGCAGAAGATTAGACCTCAATATTACAAATATTTTCATTGAGACTGGTATATAAGGCTGCCAGGGCAGCTTGAAAGCTGAGGAAGCCTTACAGTGGTACCTGCAGGAACCAAAATGTTCTCCAGATTCTGCTGTCACTCCTGGGTCTGTCCAAATGCCATTCCTCCTTTGCACAGGTGAGGCATCAAGTTTCAGGGTCCCTATGTTTTTCTTTGCAGCCCTAATTCTATGCATCCAGCATCAAGTGATCCTCTCCGAATAAAACTCAGGATTCTCCTGTTCTTTCCCATTGAAATCTCAGCTCTTCAGCAAGCTTACATTTGGTACTTTGCATCCGATGAATTTCTTCTTGGAAAACTGAATTCAGGATCACATATTCAGATGTTATTCTGCCTTTCAAAATTAAGTCAATCATTCCCCACTAGAGGATTTAGAGGCTACTCCTCAATTAATTTTACCCTGGAAACCATGGAGATCAATGCTCTCTTGAGAAAAATCTGGGGAGTTTTACTGTAGTTTGGTTGTGAGGAGTGGCTGGTCCAGGGCATGTGAATTTGTATTCACTCTGTTACATGTTTATTATATTACAGGGAACGTGCTCGAACAGCAGTGTTATGGTGCAGAATTATATAGCAGGAAATGTGAGCAATAGCCCTTTCAGGACCCATAAGAAAACCAAAGATAATGCCTTCCCATCCTTCTACCAATGTTTATTAGCCCCACAGCAGTAAGACCACCCTTTATTGGCAAATGCAGTTATCTCACTTGGCATCTGAGAAGCTTAAATACCAACCAGTCTGTGGCTCTTGCTTCTCTCTCCTTAATACACAGAGGATTACCCTTGTGAAGGACTACATAAATAGAAAATGTGATGGCTTTGCTTTAACTACACTAAGCCTGCCTTTTTTTTTTTCCTGGCAACAGTTTTAAGTGTCAGTGTTGCATCCATATTAAGTGTGAATTCCCTTGTGTAAATCCCATTAAGGTTAATAGAATTTTAGTTTTACTGCTTAATAAATTTCAAAGTGGATTAAGTTTTGAGAAATATATAACCAGTCATAATGCACAGAACATAATCCCATATCAGCATACATATACTGTAGCTAAGTCTGGGAAGTGCTAATAGAGAAATGATGTGGCTTCATACTATACGTAAAGAAAATAGAATAGATTATTTTCAAGTTGGTAACTCTACTAATATTTCAGTATAATTTGTTTTTTATTGTTTGTTGATTTTTTTTTTTCACTTTTGAAATTCTGGATTTTGTGTTTCTGGATTTAAAATTATAATGAATTATTTGAGACATCAACTTTTCCAAGCTGTTACATCACAGTGCAATTTTATATACCTAGGAATTACTGAACTCTTTGGGGGAACTGTACAGTGAGAGAGCTGGTAGTCAACTGCCTGTATTTTAAGGGAATCATAGATTCATATTGTAAGAAGATCCCGTGACTTTATGTCATATGCATATAACATGGTATGTATTCAAACTTGATGAATCTGAAATTGGTTTAGAGTATTAAGTATAGCTTTCATCTAAAATTGTCTTTTGTCTCTCAGGAGCTTTCAGTTGCCTTTCTCCAAGTGCTGTTACATTGGATTTACCAACTTTAAATGACATATTGGAGGTATAGAAATGTTTTTTCTCCGGAGTCAGACAACAATCCTGAACTTCTGTTTATTGGTGCTGCTCTGAAGTCAAGGTGAGGCTCTGTCTCCATGTGCTGGCAGCCTTTACCCGACCCTCATTCTTCTCAACCCCAAATTTAGCTAACAAAAGCAGACAAAAGGTCTAAGCTTTCTATTGTTCACCCACCTCTGCATTTGAACTAGAATTCTTTGCTTTTTTCCCACTGTTCACATCCCTCTCTACATCTCACAGTTTATTTGTGTTGCCACTGTGGTGATTTGGGAAATCTGCCTATGCAGAACTGTAAATTGCAGTCAAGGTTGTGAAACAGCAATCTATCTGGTTATTAGTTACATTCAGGAGACTGACCGAAAATGTCAGTACAGCTTTCCATATTTATTATCTCAGAGAATTCCTTATCCAGTAAGATTATGATTATTTTTTTCTTTACATGCCAGCCATGTAACTCTGCCTGTGATCTGAAAGTCAAGCTGTCATCTTTGCTTTTAATGAATTTTTTGCAACAGAAACTTATATTACAATATTGCTACTTCCTTGAGCCAGCATAGGACTGAGGCTGTTTCCAGAGCTCCATTGCTTCTGCAAAAAAACCCAAACCCCAAGAAATTATTTTTTATTAAAAATAAATAGTTGTGGTCCTTAGTAGTTATGGGAATACCAGTGGTTCAGAAATAAAATTGTATGTCTTCATAGTCCGTTTTGGTGACTACAACTGTATTTTTGATGGCAGTAAACAGGTGCAACAACATCCTTCTAACAGAAAAGGTGACTTATGCTTCTGTAGCACATATAGTATTTTAAAATTGAAAAGCAGCAAATATGATTCATTCACATTAACAAGACTCAGCCAGGATGCTCAAGAGAAGTATCACTAAATGTCTCAGCCTATAGCTTCCTTCTTGTAGAAGGATCCCAACTTACCCTGTTTGCTTTACCTTCCAGTGTTCCAGGTCATACTTGATTTCATCTTCCTCCTCAGTAGTATTTAATGGCCCTCTATTCAAAATCTGAATACCTGTGTTTGTGTTGCTACCTAATAATGCTTTCCCTTACCAATCACCTGGATTTCTTTGCCTTTCCTCGGTGACTGTAAGTTGCAGTTGGGTTTGCAGCTGACTGTGTGACAAAGTCATATAATTACGTCTTTACTCAGTTCAAGGTGACATTGTCCAGGGTGAGTTAGGCTGCTGTACTTCTGGTGCTGACAAAGGTAACATGTACATTTGCTGCTGCACTTTTAACACAAATTGATACATAATTCCATAGTTTTTAAAAAAAATTAGTAGTTAAGCAACTTTTGTGAAATTTTTCAGCATTGTCCTAATGTTGGAGATGAGGAAACTGAGGCAGGTGACCAAGGCAATGTTACCTTGCCCCATCACAGCCACGAAGAGTGTTCAAGGCATTTATCAAAAGCAACAAACTGTTGCATAAATGGCCACTTCAAAACCAATTGACTTAAATGATCTGGTTTAGACTTTCCTACATTTTTTGCCTACAGGAAAAATACTTGGTATCAGGATCCCATCAAAATGTGTCACCACTGTAGAGTGGCTGTCTCTGCGGGACAGTGTATTTGTACAGCTTTGTGGGTGAACACTGCAAGTCAATTCTTAGGTAGCGTGGATTTATCTTGGAGAGCTGGCTCATGGAAGCTTTTTCTTTTCCTCCTCTATAATTATCCTGAGGTGTAATTGTGCAGGATACTTCACGTGGTCAGCTCTTTCGTTGATTTAACACAATTGGGGATTTTTTAAATGAAATACTTCTGCTGTTGCTTCTTGTAGCTTCCTACTACCCAGTCCCTCTTCTGACACACTCAAGTGCTGATGAGACTTTGAAAGGTCACAACAACACTATCCAGCCGTTGGAGTTTTGATGGGAGGTTCTCCATGTGCAAAACCTGAAAGACTGAGTGCACCCCGCAGAGGAAGAAATCATTTTCACTTGACACTTCCTTTTTGGACTGTTCTCCAAACTATCAAAGGTCCTTTATTTTTTTCTTTACTTGAGCAGAATAGGTAATAGAAAAGTTTAAATATGTGTATTATTTAAATCTTTATTTGGTAATAGATTATTTTATACAGTTCAGCTCTATGGATATGGGTCTATTTTCCACAGATCCTGCCAAGAGACTTTCCATTCTGGGACTTCCTGCTTATTTCTTCCAGCTGCTTCTCTTTCTTATCCCTTCTGTTGTTATTCTCCTCCTGTCTCCTTGTTTTCACTGCTGATGGAGGAGAGGCTTGGTTAGACTTTGAAATCATAATATAAATGTTCTTGGCAATTGTTTCTTTCTATACTCTTTATAATTATTCTCCAGCAATTCCAATTGTATTTTCCAGTTGGAGACCATCACAGAGAACTGTGTTGCTCAGCCAGAATGTTAAAGGTGCAAATAATCTTTTGAGAGGGTTCATCAGGAACATGTTTGACATTGAAACACAGCAGGAGTAACACAGTCGCCAAAATGGTGTTGGCTGCGTTCACCAGCAACGCACGGGAGGAAAACTTCTTATTCAGCTCTACATCTCCTGCCTAGTCCTTAACCCATGCCACAAAGTCCGTCTGCAACACAAAGCCTTCTGCCAAGCTCACCCTGAGAGTTCACCATCAGCAATAATGGGATGTGTGGGGCTTGTTGGCCCAACCTTCTCCACTGGTGTGGGACTGGGTAAATGTATGAAAGGGGGGTGTGTGTGCACGTGTCTGTGTGCATCATTCGAATCCTCTGTTGTATTAATGACATAGTAATAATAATAATAAAAAATAATAATAACAACAAGAAGAAGAAGTTAATTTACCTCCATGTGAGTCATTTGACTACCTGTTAGTCCGATGGTAATACTGCTAGTCCTGCTAAAAGGGATTCAGTCCCCCTCCCCGCGGAAATAACCACTGTCACGGAGGCAGCAAAGTGCTGTTTTCTCACGTGCGAAAGTATTTGCAGAATGAAGTCCTTTGTTTGTTTGTTTGTTTGTTTGCCTCTGTGTGTGTGTGTTTGTTTTCTCTGCTTTTGGAACATATTAGAAAGCATCCTGCTCTCGTTATTTCTTTTGAATAGTCTATTTTCTGTAGAAAGTAATATCCACATGGTAAACTTCTATTCATCAAAACTGTGCCAAATATGTGCCATTTTAAAGCTAAATATATGTTATTTTATTTTACTTTAAAGCGAGCCAAAATACATACCAAGAACATAGCTCTGGATGGTATTGGTCCTATTTTCAAGTGAGTATTTACTGTGTGAGGCACTTCTGTGCAGCAAGCTGAGTTGGTAAGGAGCTGCTTTATGAATGCAGAACAGAAAGCAGTATTTCTTCCTCCTCTTACTGTTAATTTACCTTTTAATTGTAAAAAATATGGGATTTTTACTATTCTTGAGGAAGCATGTGAAGCATGACCCTACATACCTAATGTAGTTGTACCTGGATCCTTAGCACTCCCTTTTCACTTGCATTTTAGGAGACAGGGGACATAAAGAAGGGAGTATTCAGTTGAGGAAAATAAAAGGTTAGCACTTAAGACCCTCTGTGTCAACTCTAATATCATTCTGTAGCTGAATGGTTGACATACAGGGGTGTATTTTTGGTCCTGTTTTTATTCCCTCTCAATGGGTAATAATAAGGCTCTCCTCTTGTCATGTTGTAGCAATATTTTTCTTCCTTGACTTGGTCAGGATAAGAAAAATTTCTTGCACAAGCTCACCCATTCCTTTACTATATGTTAAAGAAAGACCCAACATCAGGCAAGAAGGAATAAAATAAGGAGACTTCTGGAGTTACCGGACCACATGGTAAATACCTTCCTTTTTCATTATTTTGCATTGCAAAATGTTAAAAAGTTCTCTTACTCTTCTTGTAAGGATTGCCTTTTACATATCAGACTCAAATTTTCCTTTTCTAAAAAAAAATAAGAAAACATTACACAGCAACTCTGTTAGCAAATCCTAAAACTAAATAAACAGATTGTTATGGCATGGCCAAATTAAGGATGTGTGATGGTGTTTATAAAGTAAAAAAAGAAAAGTTTTATAAGGAATTAATAGCAATCCAAAACAGCAGTAATTTCTCTTTGATCACTTGGAAAAGAGTTTTACATGACCTGCAAAATTACTGATCTGGAGGAATCCAGTAACTGAAAGTAGGAATAACTTAAAAATTTTACGTCTTGGTTGGACAGTTGAACTGAGGTTTGCTTGCAAATACTGCATGGTTCTATAAATGGAGTCAAGTCAAGTCAGTCCAGCTAATAATTTCTTTATTTACAATATGAGCTTGATCTCCTTGAAATAGCCTGAAAAATCATCCTAGTTTTTCTGAATAATCTCAGCTGGGAGAAGAAATTTATCATTCTTGTCTAAATAATGCAGAATTTGGGGGATTTGGTGCTGAAAATTGTTGGCCTTTGTTGTCAAGCTTCTAATTATTAAACTTCTGATTTGCTTCTAACTAATAATTTTTTTTTTTTTTTTTTTTTTGCTGCAGCATTTTCCGATTGAAAGTCAAAGAAAGCTGATTTTCAAATGTCAGCTGCATTAGCAACTTCTTCAATGAGAAAAGAAAATCACCTCTCTTATCAGGATTTCTGGTGCCACTGTGTGAAAAGCAGCTGGTGAAATCTTTAAAAATCAAGTTCCAGTGTAGAGACATTCCTTTGTAGGGAAAGAATACTATATCTGAGACTAAGTAGGACACAGGACTCCTTCATGCTGAAGACCTTCTTAATGAAGACATAAGAAAAAAAAGTGAAAATCCATCAGGTTACAAAATTTTAGAGCACTTTAAAAGAGCATACGTATCAATTTGCATGTGATAGGGTGAATCAGTGTGCAATGTACATAAGGGATTCAAAACACATGACACAGTGAATTGATAAGGAAAATTTAAAATTCCTGAGGTATCATATAAGTTAGTGAGTTTCTTTACTTAGGTCTTTTTTCTTTAAGCCACCTAAGTGATGAATCTTTATTCTGACAGTCATCCTTCTGTGAAAACTCAGTAAATATTTCAGAATCTGGGACCTAAAAGAGTAAATGGCACCTCTAATTTTTCTTGATGGGTGCAGTGCTACTTCTGTTTCTGAAACTGGCCTAAGTCTGTTGTACAGCACGGAGACAAGTACTGAGGACTGCAGGCAACGCTAATTTCTTTCTTCTGCACGCACAGCTGACAACCGATGCAAGAAAATTGTTAAGGGATATTATTTTCACAGAGTTTTCTTCCCCATTGCCACATAGGCACACCAGCAGCTGGTTCAGCATCCAGCCCACCTGGAGGTGCGAGGCAGTGGAGACTGTCTAAAATAGATGTGCTGCTTAGGGATGAGTGTCTATCCTCTGCCAGAGGATGCCCTTTAGGACTTTCCAAAAGTCCATCCCCTGCTGTTCATGTTCATCCTGCCAAAACAAGATGCTTAAGCATCTGGCAGAAGGAAGTCAATTGATTATTATTTCTGAGATTAAAAATGACCTAGCAGGTTACCAGTTAACCACCCTCTTGATGATTAGTCTGAAGGCATAAGCATGTTGCATATGAATGACTGATGCTTCAGCTTTGAGGATAACTTAGGTGCTGAGGAAAATTTGGAGAAGACTTGAAGCGCTGCTGCTGCAGCTGCTGCATGGATTCTGCCTGCTTTCTCTCAGTGGAAAGAGTAAGGTGGTTGGAAGGCTTCTTGTCTGCTTTCCTCCATCCTTTTTAAAACAAATGCAAAAATTAATCTTGTGAAGAGATGCTGCTGTGGGACATGTACTCTGGCTTTGTGCAGCTACTAAAAGGAGCTGCCTGTCCCAGGCTTTTTAAGTATTTTTAGTTATTTTCTATTATTTTTTGTTTCCTATTATTTTTTATTATTAACTAAAATTTTCTATTATTGTATTTCTATTATTTTCTAAAAATTCCTCTGCTGTGCTGTTGACCTTGTAAATAATGCCATATCAAGGACTGAATCCTGTTGTGCATTATTCCCAGCCAGCTGCAGCCCACAGCTGTCTGTCCAGCTGTGCTCTGGGAGCAGCAGCCCCCACACCTCTGCCTTGCCTGGCCCAGGTGCTGGGGGACATCTCCTCCTATTCCCCCTGAATCCAAATCTTAGTGGCCTCTTTACAGTAAACGTGGTGACTTGGGCTACCAGTTAATGTGGCCAAGACATGTTTTCTGTGAAATTTACAGTTATTCTGGTATTTATTGGTACCAGCTTGCTCCACACACCTCTGTGGAGGAATGGAATTGTGTTCAGCGGAATGACAATATGTCACTCCAGATCTGTAAAAGGCAGTGTAAGGTCAGTGAAGAGAAGACTTCACTTTCCAATAGTCAGTTTCTATGTATAAATTGGCACTTGATGCTCATCAAAGAACAAGAAATATTGGATATGCTCTAAATGTCCATTGTATTTTTGAGCCAGCTACCTGATGGAAGTCATCACTTATATGTAAATGAACTGTCAATGGCTTGTCTCTGTTGGCAGTCGCTGGACTGTGAAGGGTATGTCTTAATAAGAACCAAAGCTCTTCACAGACTTTGATTTACTGGAAATAAAATAGAAAAGTCCTCTGAGACTACAAAGGACACTTGTTTCAGATAAAATGTCTAGACAGTAGCAATATATTTGGGGCTTTTATTATAGCGAAACTGCAAATTAGAATGGAGTGCTGAGAAAGTTCCTATGACCCAGCTGAGTTCAAAAACACTGTTTCAGACTGATCCTTGAAACATTTACACTCAAATTAAGTTCATGAGCATTCAAAAAGTGAAAGAAAAGATGTGCAAGGTCAACGTTCAGGTTTGCTAGAACTCCAGAGCTGCCCAGACTTTACATTCTCTCTGACAAGGAGGAATTTGCAATGCAGCTCTGATTTAAATCAGCTGAAGAAAAAGCAAATCATGCATTGTGTTTCACTGCATTAGATAACAGTCTGCTTTACAGTCCATTCCTGTATGACGGCTTTTTTCTTTGATTATTGAAAATAAAAAGCAAAAGAGAGATTAATTATGTGAAATGTATTTTGGGAAAGAAACAAGCAAAAGGAAACTGAAGAAGGCTTAGGTTCAGACATGTCTGTCTCTTATTTTAAGGAGGGCAAATCATACAGCATTTGTGATAAAGATTCTGAAATTTCAGAACACCCAGTTTATCCAAAAATTAATTTGTTTTACTAAAACTTGTATTTTAATTTTATCATCATTGGCAATTTTTTAACCATAGGTAATGTTTTGGAAGCTTTACAGAATGTTTTGTAAAAAAGTGCCTGGGGTAAATCTTATGCCTTTTTTCATGGTCTATGCAACCTGAGTTCTGTATTTTTGCCCAAGAGAATTCGCATGCCCAATATAAATATTATATTGAGAGCTCGGGTACTTAAATTAGAACCTTAGTTGCCTGTATGGCTAACGCAGTGAAGCATCAATTCCAAGCACCAGAGTGCTCTGAATCATCTTCCGTGTGATTTATCACAGCTTTCCAGGAATCATCCTGCCCTCCTTGTGATCACCTCCTTATCCATCTGCACAGAGATCAAACGGAGACACATGGTGGTGCACCCTACTAGCATTTCTTTCCAATCGCCTCCTTTGGTATTGGAAACTCTGGCTTTGGAAGAACAACATTAGTCACTGATTTTAAGAGAGTTAATGTATTCATGGTCATGTTTTCACATACCTGAAACAACAGCTCTGGGAGGTGTGGACTGCCTGGGAACCTACGTGACACCTTTCATCAGGTAATTAAAAAGAAAAATCAGTTTTGTTGGCCGTCAGTTTTTTCACAGCACAGGGTTACGGTGCTTGGTGGAGAGTGACCTGTCTGTGACGTAGGTCTCAGAGCAGAGATCCGTGTCGTGCTCTCAGTCTCTGAGCGCCAGTTTTGAAGTGGAAGGTCAAGGTAGGATGCAGGCAGAAGACTTAATAATTCTTGCTGACTTCAATGAGATAATCCATTTGCTACTGCCATCCAAATATAAAAGCAGAAATGGTTTAAGAGGATCGAGCTGAGTCTGCAAGCAATCTGAAATCTTATATCTTGGATGTACGGAAGACCCCTTCCCACTCAATAGGCTGCTAACCCTGGAAGGTGAACAGTAGCAATTCAGTGTCCTTTGAGTGCACAGAATTCAGCTCAAGGCTTGTGTACCTAGATAGTCTATTAAATGATCGTGGTCTCTGGTTTTAGTTCCACTGTAAAATTAATGTAAGCCCTAAGGTTAAATGATACACATTGTCAGCATGATGACTGCATTAGCTGTAGCTGTTCCAAAAATAAAATTTATTTGATAGTAACTGAATTTCTACATAGTCCAACAGATGAGTCATCAGATAATGTCCACAGAGATCAATTTTATTTATACTTTCAGAAGATTAATATTCACTGTTTTCTAAATCTAAGGGTATGCATAACACCAGACTGAATTAAATCTAAGAAATGTAAATGGATAATCAGAATGTCTTTTGGGGCTTCCTGCTGATTCAATATTTGATACTCTGATCATAGCCACAGAGTACCATATTCTCTTTTATCCTGTCACATGGCTGGTAAATACCATTACAAATACAAAATTAACAGAGTCAATCCCATACAAGCACAATTCAACTCAAGTCGTAGTATACCGTTTACAGACTCCTCAAGAAGGCTTTGTGCCCCATCTATCCCTGCATGCAGTCCTTCAAGTATTTGACAAGTCACTGCTGTCAGAGAGTACAAAGCATAACCCCCCCCTCACACAATATTAGAAAATCAAGGTTAAAAAGCACAAAGAAAACAGATTTAGATTGTCAACTTTAAATGAGCAAAGGGCAATATTCCTACCTACATCTTCCTTGTTTTGAAGTACTTGAATCAAACATTACCTGTTGTCACGGAAATCATGAAAAAGGCTGTTTTCTCCAATTCCCTGACATTATAAGCACTACAGTGTTGTAGTAGTTTCACTGCCTCAAGTATTATCCGGAACATCTATTTAGCATTCAAGTTAGTGCTATATTTAGAACCTATTTTTATTCTGCCTAAAGTAAACAGTACACTAGACCTTAATGTACCCTCTAACTCCAGACATGGGCGCAGAAGATGTAGGCTAAAAATAGTTATTACTCTAGGAGCAATAATTTGTTTGAAAGCCGTCACCTGAATTCCCAAGCAGTAGTGAACGATTACGACTCGCTTGTCTTCTCTGCTGCAGAGAAATCTCCTCAGCAGATTCTCTTTTGCAGTTGGCAAATTTAAAATTTGTACAGAAGTAGTAGTAGAAAAAGTCAGAAAAATTTCAGCATGCCATTAACTGCTGCAGGAGGAGAAAGTGAATTCACTCTTTGCGAATTCCTCTCAGCAATAGTCACTTTTGAATGCTTTGTATTCTCTGTTGGGAATAAGGTAATTATCAGTAGGAGTAGCAGTGAGGAAGAAAAATAAAATTGTTTATTATTGGACCAATTGGGCCCAGAGAAATGGAGGCCAAATTGTTTTTTGCTTGTCTGAGTTTGATTTTTAGTCAGTCTGGATGTGTTTTTTGTTTAGCAGAGAACTTCAGTGAGGAGTATGTTGTTTTATGACTGAGGCCAATAGAAAGTCATTGGCATAATAAAACTGCAGATTTTACAATTTCAACGCAGCTGCTATGTGACTTTTAAGCAACTGTGAAATCACATTGTTTAAACTGTGTTTGCAAGGACTGATGCCTGCATCCATCTTTTTTCCTCCTCTTTTTTTTCTGGAGAAGCCAACAGAATCAACAACTGGTATTGCAGCCTAACCATTTTAGTGACTGTTCACAAACCTCCACTTAGAAATAACCACCTGGTCACTCTGTGTTACAGTCATGTATGAGAATGAACATGATGTTACCAGTATCATCAATTAATTGGCTAATACCAATTCACTAGTGAAAATACATTAATTTAATGACAGACATAGGGTGCTCACCAATTATGTGCAGACTGGCATTTCAATTGTTTTTACAGCTGTTTCATGACATCTTAAACTGCAGCAGTTGGTCATATTAGGACATACTTTTACACTGCATTGTCCAGAGTATATATACTCCATTTATAAGAAGTATTTTTTGCTTCTCATGGACCAAGTTCTTTGCGGTGAGAGGTGAATTCTGGACCTGTGCCTTCCCACCCTGAACCTGTGATCCCATAAACATCCACAAATGTGAAAATTTATGCAAGTGGTATGGATGTGGTTTTGTGTGCTTGCCAGAATGGTGACCAGGAATAGCTTGTCTACCATCAGGGTCACTTTTAAGCTACAGGGTAGGAGCTAATCATTGACCCTTGAGATTGAGAAGGACAATAGGTCAAGAGTCCTGCAGAAAAATTATACTCTAGTTCAGAGATTTCTGTGTATTTTGTTTGGCTTTTGAGCTTTGCTGAGAGCCTCAAAGAAGAAACCCAGTAGCTGCTCCCCTGAAAGAAAAAGGGATGTAGAGGATGCACTGGAGAGACAGGGAAAATGAGATGGAGCATTTGAATTGGACAGCAAGTTTGTGATATTTGAAAGATATATTGTGATATATTTTACTTCAGAGGAACCCAGAAAAAAAGACCACATATACCTTTACCAGTACTTCCTGGGATAAAACTGCATGGGAATAACTGTGCATCAAAGGACCAGTAATCAACATTACACCCACCCTCAATATAAAACAGCCAAGAGGTTATTACACAACTCATCAGACTCACATGCAGGGGTTGTACATGGTAGCCTGATTTCTAATCCACAGAAAGAAGGTGTACTTCCAAGGCATTTTGCCTTTGCCACAGAATGTTCCAGAGTGTGCATGTGGGAAAAGTAAGGCATGTTTTTGGTTTGTGTCATATATGCACAGACATTCCTTTGGATGTAGGAAAGCTTTTGGAGATGTAGAACCATTCTTGGATTTTATTGATAATACCATCCCCCTCTGGCATTAATATGGTCATCAATAGTGGGTAGTTATTCCTGTTCTTGGATTTGAATGACGACTCCTGCACACTGAAGAGGGAAGAGGGAACTCGGGGGGTTGGAACTAAATGTTCTTTAAGATCCCTTCCAATCCAAATCATTCTACAATTCTATGAAGCTGTAACCACTTTTCCTGCATAAATGCTCCTGCACAACTGAAGGGAGACATTGTTTAGCCTGCAGTGCGTAAAAGGAGTGGGTTAATGCATGAAATGTACTGCTTAGATAAAACCTTCACTAAAGTCTGATATCTTTTTTTCATACGCGCGCAAAAATAACACCTCAGGGATTCAGTTTCTATTTTGTTTATCCACTGCACAAAGAAAACAAAAGTGCATCTGTTGCTAGTCTTTCTCACTCATTTCTTTGCCATCTCAGTCAAATTGAGATGAATCGCTTATGCTTGTCCCTTGAACAATAGCACTGCTCAAATGTATAAACTGGGATCTCCTTCTGACAAGTTTTAATTGCAGGATGAGTCAAGCTGGCATTTACCTAGAGAGTTCACACATACAAAGACTCTAGTGTCAGACTCTGTCTATGCTGCCTTCTAAAACCAGTAAGCTGAATTTCACAAATGTACCAAAGAAAAGGTGTGGCATTTGCTGTGAGCCTGGAAATGCAAGCACGATAAAAACTTCCCAACAATGCATGTAACAAGAGCTTATTAGGTTCCCTTGCAAGGAAGGCAAGAGAAGGCTTCATCCAACTGGCACGTCAGGAATGATCCCTTGGGTTCATGTATAACAGTTGGAGAGGAGAGAGGAGGTGGGTTGGAACAGAGAACCCAGTAAGTTCACAAACTGGAAAGAGCAGAGAGCCCTGCTGCTTCCCAGAAAGAGAGTCTGGTTGAGGTGGGTGTTTCCCCAGAATTCTCAGCAGAATCCAGGTACCAGATTATGTGAGTATGGTTCTAAAATGAGGACAATGGCTAATGTTTAACATGTTTTTAGTATGTGGGTGTCAATTATTTTGTAAGCACAGAATGAACAAAGGAGTGAATGAAGGAATAAATGTGGTATTGAATGTCTGCTCCTGAGGACAGAATTCATCTCTGTTTGTTAATAGAAGCTTATGCGTGCTACAAAAATATGAAAATCAAAATTATTCCTAAAATCCTGCATCTCCATTCATGTCTTTTGAGGCTGACGTCTTGCTGTGACATAGGAATCAAACAGCAAAACCCCTGGGCAGCCCCAGTGTACCTCAAACTTGAGGAGAGGGGACAGAATAACATGTTGGTTTTGTGGTCTTGATGAAAGACGCATGTCTCTGACCTTGTAACCTCTAATGTCTTGTATGCACAGTGAGGTGCTTGATCTGTTAATTATTTGTAGGGCTAAAATCTTTGATATAGTGGTATAAATAACTAACTATCAGCAGAGAGAATTCTTCCAAAATTATAAGGGCAATGTAGAATTAACCCACTTACTGCTGATCTAGGACACAAGCAATTGAACTTATACCTTCTGCTCACATCTAACCTGCTGGCTGCAAATATACCCCAAATTAACCACACTTAAATTGTACTGGGTTCTTGCAAAGGCAGCAAAATTTATTCTGGGCTTGACTTGATGGCATGAAATGTAATACATTCTTTTTGATATTATATAACTGACACACAGTAAAGCACATTCCAGAAAGCAAATATCAAGCTCACTGTGCTCTACAATGTGACATTCAAGACACCCTGTGAGACATCAGCATGGTGTGTTAGGATGGGGCTGCAGAGCAGGAATTATTCCAGAGTGGGTAAAGAAGCACCTTTAAAACTCCTCACTGAAATGAGAATGGATTCATATTTCTCTCCTCCTGTTCAGCCGAAACAGAAAGAAATCAGTAAGTAAGAACTTCTCAGACTGCAAGATTATAAAAAGGAAGAGCCTTAACTTTCCAGTAGAAGTGAGGATCTGGCAACACTTACATACTTTGCTTTGAGTCTGCGGAATATGACATGATATGCATGTTGCTTTCCACGAAACAAAAAGAAGGTGATGCTTTATTAATGGGAACTGGGCTGCTTTTGTTTCTTCCTGGCTTCTCCATTTGCTTTATTCTTTTTCAAAAACTTAGTGCAATAATTCAGAGATCAGGAGAACAGCACTGAGTAATCATAAAATACACATTTCAGAAAACAATAAAAGAAAATATATTTTAAAAATCAGGGGAATACTTGATAGTCTACATATTTATAATTGAAAGCTGTTCAGGAAGGCATTACTTTTTTGTTCACTCAAAATTGTTCTAATCCCAAGACAAAAATCTTCCTGGATTTCAGGAACTAATAAATCTATCAATCAGAAACCAAGGGATAAAACCACCTGAAATTGCCAATAAGATATAAAAGACAATAACAAGAACCCTCTGCTGAAAACAAATGTTTGTCAAATGGAGAAAGGTAAAACTGGTATTGCAGTCCAAAATACCTTGGTTTTTTCCTTATTTTTAACTAAAGCTTCTTTAGGAGGCCCAGTGGCCTCTTTAACCATGGATTTCTGGGCTTTAATTGTTTTGTGTAATGTCTTAACAATCCTTTAATGAAATTTTGATGGATCCATTTAAAAAAAATATTATCCGCACAGTCTGGCTGAATTTTAATCCATGAACTGAAACCAATCTGATTTTGCAGCAGAAGTATCTGAAAGTGGATACTGCGCAGTTCTTTCATTGACACCACATTTGTTGCTGGAGCTAATCCAGACTCACTGGAGGTTTACATGCAAACCTGACTCACTGTGGGTCTTCCATTCACATCTGATCTGCTTCCAGATCTGATGTCAATGGAAGCACTGTATACTCTATGCTGATGCTATTCAGCTTGGCCTCCCTCCAGAAACTTAATGTTTTTCTTCAGTTGCATCAGTGCCTCTGAGCAAAAAGAGAATGACATCCGTATGTTTTAAGATTAAAGCCGAGTCAACATTTCCAGGGAAAAAATGTGCACGCTTGTAGACCTACAGTAATACAGTGAAAGGGTAAATTTCTTGAAATAACAGTTTCAATCTCAAAGCTGCTGAGGCCATTGTGCATGTCACATTTTCTTGAAAGAGATCAGCAGAAAGATACACGTAGATTGACACGGTTTTCTTTTGGCAGCTAAATTTTGAACCATATAATTTACTGTATATTTTTAAATCCAAGAGGATGATTTGGCAACAAATATGTCGATAAACTCTCATTTAAAGAAAGCGAAAGAGCAGTTAGCTCAGAAAGCAGATGAAGAGAACTCATATCCTGTTCCTGCACATGAGCAGGGCTCAAAGGTGTTTTCTGAGGAGAAATTTATGTTTTTGCAGTTCCATTACGCAAGAATGCAAGCAGATCCCAAACAGTTAGAGTCAGTTGCATGCACAGTGAGACCAGCCTGGTATTTTAAAGCAATTTATGGAAAGACTTCAAACTAGCATTATTCTTCCAAAAGCATGATGTCCTTCAAACATATTTTGTAATAAGTTGTGAAGGAACAGATAGGCTAAAAAAGGACTCAGTAGGGTAACTCCGATAATGTTTTTTAAATTTTTTTTTTCAGTGAAAGTGAGATAGGAAATTATTGGTCCTTGCCAGATTTCATTTGTTGAAAAGCAATTTCTGAACCTGTTTTTCCTATATTAGCAAGTAAAGTGAGCTAAGTTCTTAGATCTCTGTGAGATTAAAATGACATCAGCTCTTGTTTGCTGAACAGACAGGTCTAAGCACCACCTAGTTAAATAAGCGTGACCCTGATTTTAGCTAATCCATGCCTCCTGACCAAAAACCTGACACCACAGTTTTTTGAACTGTCTCTTATTTCCTGGAGTCTTTATTCACAAAACCACCACCAAACACTGTATTCAGAGCATTTGTAGTATACCAAGCTGCTTTGGAATGCATAATGTGGAGCAAAACGTGTGGCGTTCTGTGAGGGTGATCACTTTGGAAATAGCTGAAGCAATCCAGGGTAGGTGCCCATATGTTTCTTCACCTCAGCTCCTGGTTCAAAAAGGGTTCAGGGTCTGAAGGAAATGAAGAGTGTGCTGGTATCTTCCTCTTTTTCTCCATGGTGGGCAGGAGAAGAGCCACAGTGTGCTGAGCTGGGGAAACACCAGAGGTGGCAGCTGCCACCAGTGCCACGATGTGCCCCTGCCTCCTGGTCTGTCTGCAGGCGTGTTCAAGCGCACTTAGCAGATATCTTTCATAGCTTTCCTAAGGCATTTTCTTTCACTGCTGTGTAGAAAAGCCACACATGAGAGATCTTTTTTTTATTAAATCTAAACATAAAAAGAAAATTTCACAAATCTGTTGGTCTGGCTGTTTCCCAGTCATGTGTCATCTGAATTACATTACCACAATATTCCAGACGTTAAATTAAAGACAGTAGGAACAAGTATAGTTGACATCTGTGCAAAATTTAAAACTAAGGAACTTCCAGTGGTTTCTTTAATCCCAGCCAAATTACGGCTTTTACCACACTCTTCCTTCTATAATGCCAATTTTTTTTTTTCTTCTCTTTCTCTCAAATACACTCACAAGATCACAACCATGCAGCTGCAAGGCATCCTATGCTGTTCCTGTGTGGGCTGGCCATGCCAGCAGTCACCAGGGAGAGGATCATCCCTGCGGGGTTGCTGTCCTGGCTTCCTTGCTTTTTGGTATCACCATGAAAGTGCAGTGCCTGGAAAAGGTAATCTGCTGTGCCAGGAATAGCTTTCACACCTTGCTTTGCTCAATATAGGATAGAAATAAGTAAGAGTTATATTTCCTTGCTAGGAGGAGTGTCCAGCACTGGAACATGGCATCTGAGGAGACTGTGAAGTCCTTGGGGGTTTTCAAGACTTGCCTCGGCACAGGCACGGCTGAGCTGAGCTGGTGCCACAGGGGCTTGAATGGGTCACCTTCATGATTCCCCTCCAGTAAATGTCTTTAGCAGTCAGTCCTCTGCCACTGGGGAAACGGGCAATGGCCTTTGCTAGTGGCACAGCACCAATTGCTTAATTGTGGCCGTGACTTCTGACAGTCCTTCCACGGAGAGGTGGAGGGGGTTTGTGCTTTCTCCTCTTCTTAGGCTCAAAGAAGGTAATGGCTTCTAGTAAACGTGCCTGGGAGCAGTCAAAGATGTGGTTGAAGTGAATGAGCAACCTTCCGTTCAGGGCGACTAAAGCTCCCCGGTGAGTGGTGGTAGTGGAGGAAGCCACAACTCGAGGCAAAGCTTGCTGTGGTCGGATCAATTAGGGGCTAAATCACATGCACACACTTACACGGGGGAGAGAGAGGCAACAACACAGTTACTTGGCTGAGCCTGACACTCTCCTGCCCTGAATCTGTGGTGCAGGCAGAGACTGCCCACCCTGGTGCTGCGGGTTGCCCTCTACTCCTGCCCTTCAGTGCCCACTGCTGTCCCCAGGGCTGCTGTCTGCAGCGTGCCCGTGACACAGTCTGGCGCGTGGGAGCCAACCAGGATGTCTGGCGATTCCCTGCATTCCCTTGTTTTCCTCCGTGTTTGTTCAGCTGTGAGTATATTTGGAAACTCATTGGTGGCGAATGGGCTGCTTTGACTTTGCAGAAGGAAGAGTGTGGTAAAAACACTGTTTTCCACATTATCTGATTGATACCAGTCTTCTTTCCTCTCAATAGAAACAATCCACTATGGCTTTGAGATCACCCTAACCACATAGGCCAGAAAAAAAAAAAAAGGAAAAATTTTCCATTTTGGCTTTGTATGTCTAAACATGAACAGTATTTTCTGTGGAGTTGATCAGGCAAAAGTAAATAAAATGTTGTATATCGCCTCAGAAGAAACATAATTCCTCTACCTGTAATATTTCCATCAAGAATTATTTTGGTGTGGACAAGCTGTAATTTTGCATGTTCTTTTTGCAAGAGGGAGAGGAATAAAATAACTTGAGCAAACATTGATGTTTTCTACCACAACGAAATGAATACTTTGCATAGAAACACAGGATCTTCTCATGCTTCTGGGCAGTTCTGTTTTCTTTGCATTTGTTATCCCTCAGATGTGAAAACTGCAGCTGGAACTCTGCCTCTTGGGTTGCCAGGTAGGGTGGTTGAATACGGTTCCTGGGACAGGGAGGTGACAGTCAGCCGTGGAGGCCACACTGACCATGAGGAGGCCCCTGCCACAGGCTGGCTGAAGTACCAGCTGTGATTCTTCCCCAATTACCCAGCCCACACATTTGTACGTGGAACTGGGATGAGTTCCTGGTGCTTTGGCAACTACCACACGGATGTTGCACCTTGTCTGGCAGCTGGAATGTGCCCACTGATCTTCTTGCTCTTAGCTTAGGAAGGAAGCCATGAGACCTCCCCGCTCCTGGACTGCCAGCAAGAGGTGGAAATTAAAGATAAAATAAAGGCTGCACCATGTCTATTATTTGCTTGTTAGGTGCTGGCAAGCTGCCTTTGGCGCTGCAAGGCAGAAATGTGAATTACAACCATCCCCTGCAACATCTTCACGTTATGATCCAGACCTCAGCTTGTGTATCCACACAGGCCAAGTGAGTTTTAACGAAGTGTGTGGGAAATGTCCTGTGAGTAAGCCCGTGCACATTGTTCTCCCTGAGGGATCAGAGAAGATGGAACGATATATTATGTTTTATTTCTATTTCCTTGCTCTTTTTCATTTACTTGCTATTCAACTATGATTTTTAAACAGCTACTAGCAATGAGATTCAAATAAATAGCCCAACTGTTTTTTAACATCAACCAGATATCTGATATCTTCTTGGCAATCTGGGATCCAGAAATCAATGAATAAATTGCCATCATCCAGTGAATAAAACAGCCATCTGAATAAGTACAGCACAGATGTGCCCTTTCACTTCACTAACATGTACTGTAGGCAGAATACCTTAAACATGATGCAATTTTTACCTTTCATAATACATGCTTTTTTGTGAAACAACATGTGTTTTCAGTTCTGATTGTTTGAAGGTACTGCTATTAATGATGGCTATTATTGTGTCTGTTGATGTTGGCTAGTCATTCTAGAAACCTTTTTTCTCCCTGCTAGTATAAGAGATCACTTTAACATAAATTAGCTCAATAAAAATATTTATTAAAACAACAGTCAACAATCTGCTCCTCCTAGCATGCATCCTGTACGGTATTAGAGTGAAAGCACATATTATCATGTTACTAAAAAGAAAACTACTGAAATAAAAAGATTTACAAAAGAATAACAGTAAACAATCTGCTCAATCAGGCAGCCTAACTACTTAGGTGTGTAATTATAGAAATGACACAATGTTTATGCAAGTGTCTTCAGAATAACAATAAAGTGCAATGTGTTTTCTACCAAGGAAGGTTTACTTGAATAAATATGTGATTAGCCCGGCAGGGCTACTCACATGACAACAGAGGAGTAAACAGGGAGAGGCATTCCCTAATGCACAGTCAAAAGGGCATAAAGGCAAGGCTATGGAATATGAGGTTTTATCAGTGTCTGAAAGGTTACTGCTCAGTCTCATTATTCTTTAGCTGTGTTTCAGGCATTTGTGCAGAAGGAGTGGGCAGCGTAAACAGAGCTTAAAGCTGTGACACTCAAGGCTCTCCACTGTGTCAGATGAATGAGAAGTTGAAAAGGTGGGAGGATGCCTGTTTGCATTTAGTGATCATGTGTGTCTTGCTTTGTCGCTGTTTCTGTTCCACTTTTTACATCTCATTTGCTCCTGGTCCAAGAAAGAAATCTAACCTCTATGTCTTGCTTCTAGATATCTCTCCTAATCACTCAACTTGCAGAGCAAATTCATCCTCTTTGCATGGAATTCTTACTCTTTACAGCCCTCTTTCATCTCTAATCTTCCCACTGTGACAGGAAAATGTGCCCTGCAGCAGTGCCTTATGATGTCAAAATGAGAGGCTTCTGGCCAAATGAGCAAAAGAGTATTTAAAAGGCAATTTTAAACGTACAAGCTCTGACCACATAGTCATCACTGACCTCAAAAATGAAGGGAAAGGCCTCTTTTTAGCTTGACCTGCAGTTTTCCTTCTTCAGCCTCCAAAATACTACAGAGCAGAAAACACTGATGATTTGAGGGATGGCCTCTTGCACCCCTTCTGTGCAAGGGCTGTGTTGACAGAGTGTCAGTCCCTGGAGTGTTAGGTCCTACTGCTTGTGACCAGTCTGTTTCCTGTGGCACTTCAGCAGATCTGAAACCGGCAAACTGCTTTAATCTAATTGTCAAAATAGTTTGTCATGGTATTTGGGTCACATTAGCAGCTGTCTCCCAGTCCAGTTATCTCCCTACAGTGCTGTGGCCATGACTCTACTCACTGGTGGACATTAACTCGCACCCTTATCTTGGGGTGGCCTAAGGTGACCTCCAGCAGTGCTAGTAAAAATGAATTGGGTCATCTTAAGGGTGTAAAAAGATTTTGGTCACTTTTGCCACAGGTGGAAGATGGGATCCAGGGTCAGTAGTCTGGGGTGAAAGCTCTGAAGAATTGGGCTCAATGTTTCTTCTACAATGGCATGATGAGACAAAAAGGCAGCAACTGCTGCTGTGGGGAACAGTGTTTCTCTTCTTATGTAATCTGTGAGACCCTTCCAGGTACTTCTCAGGCCTGCCCAACACGGCTCTGCAGATCACAACTGTTTTGAGGCTTTCCAGACAGGATTTTGGTTTTCCTTTTTCAGTACATTCTTCGTATTTTGTTATGGTAGCAGATACGTGGGTAAATTTGTGGCTCTGGCTTAAAGAATTTCCTGGCTGTGGTAGAGCCTCTAGCTCCTAAGGAGCTTGGAAAGTAACTCTGGTTCAAAGGAAAAAGTTGGAAAGCCTAGTGGTATTACAACACTGATTTTGAAAATTAAGGTTATCATAATTTTTACCTGGGGCGGTTACCCTGAAATTGTTGCCTTTTCTCCTTAAATAAGTCTGAATTACTCCCATTTTTTTGTAGCATTCCTCGTGTTTCCCTAAAGTTTCCAAAGGGAATCCTGGAAACATCAGCACTGTATTTGCCTTAAGTTATGCAAGGAATTTAACACGCTTAGAATTAATCCCGACTTGGACACAGATGCCAAGAATGACTAGAAACATTTCGGAAATCCATGTGGATTTGGGTCACCAGGGCCCTTAGCGTGAACAGCCAAATGCTCTGTGCCCTCTGCTCACTCAGCTCGGAAGGGAAAGGAGACCAGAAACAGATACAGACCAAAGAAGAGCTACGATGCCACAGCTGTCAGTGCAAATCCGTGTTCTGAAGGACACCCTCAGAGCTAAGGATGGGTATGTCTCAATAGCTAGTAATGAATTAAGGTACTCAAGGTGCAGGGACAGGGCTGGATATGCATCAAAAATTGACAAGATCCAGCAAATCAGCTGCCAGTTTGACACTCAAAGACACTCTCTCTATGAGCAAAGGCATCCCAAAACCCCCAAAAAAGAGGATATACCACACTTTCAGATCCTTGGTGTCAGGGTAGTGCCACATCTTGATTGTAGAGTCCACCCCTTCTGCTGCTGGGACACTGGCAGTGGGGCTGTGGTTTTTTCCATAGAAGGTTTGACACGGGTTGCCAATCCCCAGGCTTCAGCCAAGGTCCGAAGTTTTTCAAATCCCGCTATGTTTGCGCTCAGGATCTGAAGATCAGCATAACAGCAGCTTGCAGGAGTGTATTAATCAAACTGGGGTGACCCTGCAGTGTTGGTATATCCAGCCAGTGTCAGCTTGCCCAGTACTGAGGTACATGAGCCTCTGAGTCCTCGACCTGCATCAAACCAAGCCGTGAGTCCTCCCACAGTGGGAAAAGTTAGATCACTCTTGGGGCACTTAAGGAGACTGTATAAAAATATTGGAGGGCTGTCAGCACTTGCATGACTTAGCCTAAATCCTCTCAGCAGAGCGAATGTTCACAGTCTGAGGGGAAATCTTGCCTGTAGCTGCGTGCAAACCAACTAACTTAGTCTGAAAGGACCAAATCAACCTTGGATAAGAGCTTTTTGTGCATGGATGGTTAGTGGATTAAAGGAGATATCTAAGTGAAAGCCCAAGCTAAGCGAGGGGAAGGAGCAGCCCTGGCCATGCACTTGTTCAGCCCAGCCCTGCCTCCCTCACAGAGAATTTCTCTTCTGCAAGAAAGACATTGAGGTGCTGGAGCGAGTCCAGAGAAGGGCAACGGATCTGGAGAAGTGTTTGGAGCACAAGTCTGATGAGGGGTGGCTGAGGGAGCTGGGGGTGTTCTGTTTGGAGGAAAGGAGGCTCAGGGGAGACCTTATCACTCTCTACAACTGCCTGAAAGGAGATTGTAGTGAGGTGGGGGTTGGTCTCTTCTCCAAGGTACAGAATGATAGGATGAGAGGAAATGGCCTCAAGTTGCACCAGGGGAGGTTTAGATTGGATATCAGGAAATATGTCTTCATGGAAAGGGTTGTCAAGCATTGGAACAGGCTGCTTAGGAATGTGCTGGAGTCACCATCCCTGGAGGTATTTAAAAGAGGTGCCAGTGGGGACTGGGGACATGGTTTAGTGGTGGACTTGGCAGTGCTGGGTTAGTGGTTTGACATGATGATCTCAAGAGTCATCTCCGACCTAAATAGTTCTATGATTCTCCCATCCCACACCTCCAACCTTGGTGCTGTGGGACTGCAGATGGGCTGTGCTTCCCAGCCTCCCCTTCTCACACATTTTCCAGGCCTGCTGGCAAAGCTCAACAGGAAAATTGGGCCCACAGTTTAAAATTCATTTACTGAGAGCTGGTAACTCCTTTCAGGGTTTTTTTCAGACCCACCTACCCGCACTTGACAGGCAAATAAGGGACCTCCTGCCACTCTCCAACACGTTGCCACCTTGGCTGCAGCCTGCCAGGCACCTGCCTGCATTTGGAGAGCAGAGATCAAGTTAAGGAAAAACCCATTTTGTACACCATCACCTTCTTTCAGTGAGCAGTGAACCTCATGTGAGCCCCACGTTTTCATCTGTGGCCTGGGTGATATGTTCCAGCTATACCCTCCTTGCTACAGGGAGAATAAAGATGACTTATGGCAGCTGGTGGCATTTGCAGGACATAGAGGGACTGTGCATATTGGCTCCATGGTGATACAGGATCAGTGACTGTCTGACAGATTGAGATAAGACTATTCCTTGTCAAGATGCTTCCAGGTTACTGAGAATACAAAATCAAAGGCTGTCTGGAAATACTGCTCAGCACTGCCGGTGTCTTGGAAAAAGCCAAGCACAGAAAAAGGACAACAGCCAGCATGAATATTCAGGGCAGGAATTACAGTCAGGACAACTAAACCAGCAGATCTTCAAGACAAAATAAGCTTGAAACTGACTTAAACCATTTCTTTCAGGACTCTTTTTGTGTACCTATAGAAAAGAGGGAGTAGCTGACTTGCTGTTGTACTGTGCGCTCTCCTGTGGCACCAGAATGGTCTTCTTGAACTCAAAGTCATACAGGAACAGTCTCAGATGTCTTTTAAGTTGAAATTTGGGTCCAGCCTGCTGTGTAATGAGCAAAGATCAGGGAATCACAAAGATGCTTATGACCATTTTTTGATTCTCTAAATTTAACTGGAGACTAAATGGATTAGACCAGAATCTCCAGTCTGCCCTCATTATTACACTAAAAGTATTTTACTGTAGCTTTGCAGATGGCAAGCTTGACATAATATCCATTCCTTTATATTTAAGTTAGCCTTATAAGCAAATCTGTTATTTGCCCTACTATAGAAGTAAAGCAGTGCAGACATTTGCAGCAATTACATTGATCTTATATATCAAGCAGCAAAATGAAATGAATATAAAAATACACGTATTTATGTTCTTTAACCAGCATCTGGAGTTAATAATAACTGAAGTTTGGAGTTAATTATAACTGAAGTTTGGGCTATTCATTTTTATGTTTAGGAGAAACCCCCTGAGGTTTCTGTGACCAGGATTTTATAGCCAGAGACAAGAAATTTCACCACCACTGGAAATATACATATTTCTGTCAAGCCAGTTAGAGACAGAAAATAATCATCTTGCAGGAACATGCCCAAAAAACCCCAAAAGGTAGGATTAGGTTAGTCATGGAACAACTCTCTCCTAACTCCTATATATTGCAGACAGTAAGAATCACTGGGAAAACTTTACATGTTCAGAGGGAGACAGAAAATACAAAACAAATGGTTACAATGCTTTCATTTTCAAACCTGTCTACATGTACAATTACCAAAAAAGCAGAACAAGCAAGTGGGTGTAGTAATTCCTGAGAGCTGGAATTTCGTTAGCCTGTGTTTGAGCTGACTAAGAAACAGTTTTCCCACCCAGAAGAATTTAAGATTTGTCTTCTCCTTCCCATTCTTTTCACCAGAATGAAATCCAAAATTTACAAAGACCTTTTGTGAAACGTGAAGGTCATTCCTGGCAAGTAGGTCTGTGGAAGATCTTTTCAGTCTTTAGGCAGTCTGGGGCACAGTGGCAGTTCTGTGCTTTTCTGCTTCTCAGGTGGGAGAGGCTTCTGTGTTTGCACTCCTCCACTCTTCCTTTGGCAAAAAGTAAACACTGGACAAGAGGGATTATATAGGTTAAAGTTCAGTGGAAAATAACTCCTGCAAAGCATTTTGATTCTGATGAAAAAGCGTTTTCTTTTGCTTCATAAAAGGAAAACACGACCCCCACCCTGTAATGGCTCTGTTTTGTATGCAAGCAAACACAATTCCCCCCAACAATAGCTCTATTTTGCATGCAAGCATAGACACATTTCCCTTTGTTGTTTTTTTTTATAGAGGACTTTCAATAGAAAATGGTATTTGGTGCTAAGCATTAGTGCAGAGCTCTCACAAATGTTTGTTACTGGAAAGAGTGCACAGGAAGGAGGGACATAGGTAGGTGGGTAAGTAGGTAGATAGACAAACAGCTACCTAGAGGAAAGGACAGAAGAGGCAAATGTGGAAAACTTTTGTTTGGACTGCACTGACCATTATTTCCTGGGAATTTTCGTGATGGAGTCAGAAGACCTTGAGTCCAGGTAACTGTAGTCGGACAAGGTTTGATGTCAGAGAAGCAAACAAAAACATCATTCATAAAACATGTCCACAGTACATGCACTACAACCAAGTGGGTCAGCTGGCAGTGTAGGAAGAGCCAGCTGACAAGACCTGGAAAGTCAGAGCAGCTGTGCTCTAACCCCGGTTGCTATTTATTATTTATTCAATTTATTCTTCTTGAGCTGGGACATGCAAACCAACACAAATTTGCTTTGCCTTTTAGAGCCTGTTTGAGCAGACCAAATGGATGCCTGTCGGTGGGTTAAACCTCGTATGAGAGCACTTACCATAATCAACAAGAGGGGTGTCAGGGCAGGACTTGCAGCATTTTCTAAATTCAGAGCTGTCTGAAGCGTGGGCTCACACGAAAGGACACGTAGCCCTGGGTCCTACAAAGCAGGAAGCCTGTTGGAACAGTGTTGATCTTGCTCGCCTACAGCCATTCCTGAGGGTATGTACCCTGAAGCCAACCTTGCTAACTGGAATGCTGCCAGGAGGCAAGCTTAAACACCCATCAGGATACCCTACATCTGCAGCAAGGCTTTCTTTGCTTATCAATCGGCTGTAGTAGGATTTCTCACAGAATAAAGACAATTTCTTTTCGTAGTGGAGAGGAATAACTGGAAAAGAAATCCAACACTGTTTTTTTGTAGGAAATCATGATTTTTTTTATTTCTTTTTTTCTGTTTGTCCTGCAACGGGCATGATGTGAGCCTTCTCTGAAGAAGAAAGGACATAGCTGCAGTTAGCTTGGGAATAAATATGCTCCGGAGCACAAAAGCCTGGGCTCTGCACTAATCACAGCAACATGACTTCTGTTTTGGAGCTGTTTCACATCTGTCCAAAGAGAGGCACAGGCAGCTGGAGTTCACATCTGAGTGGAAAATAGCATGTAGACATACCCATATGTATGCTGGAGAACCTTTGAAGCCAGACAACGCCTGTGAGAAATAAAAGGGAACTCATCTCATGCTAACATCAGCTAGAGAAGTTTGATGTGATCTTTACCTAGCAATGAGGCTAAGGATTTAGGTCTCTCATCTCACTCAGGAATGGGAGACTGATGCTGAAAGACGGATATAAACTGTTCGAGCAGAGTAGGTTTTTTTTTTTATGTGTTGGTCAAACTGTTTGTATAAAGGAGGGAATAAATGCTCTTTCCTTGAATTAGCCATCATTGTGCACGGTAATTTCACAAGACAGGACAGGCTTGAGTTGGATTCACAAGTCTTGGATGGAGTAAATTTTGATCTATTCAACACTTTTCCCAAATTGGCTCACTCAGACATCAGTGCCAGTAGCACCTGCATGGTTGAGGGAGACCTGACACGTGGAGCCTGAGAAAGCTTCCTGAGGGTCTGTATCTTAAGCAGCCATGCAAGCTATGTCTTCACAACTGCAGCTTGGGACTAAACCCAGCAGTGCTGGGGATCGATGACATAGTGACAGTTTCAATACCGGTTGAATAGTGAAACACACCCAACAGTCTGGCTCCAGCGTCAGCCAGGAGTTCTTCGAAGTTTCTTGCCTGAACTTGAGTTTCTTCTCTTTTGTGCTGAAGCTTCCATCTCTCAATTTCTGTAAGTGAGCCATGAAGCAGAAACCACAGACTTTGAAGGAGATCCTGCAAGTTTTTCAGCCGTGAATTGCTGGCACTTTATGGCTGGGCTTAACTTTTTTGTGTAGCTTCAGCTCTGTTGTTGCCCCCGGTAAAGTAAATGGTGTTACAGACCAATGTCTTTTCAATTTTGTCTGCTCCTACATGAATTCTGGTTTTATTTCTCAGCATTATGCAGACCCTACATCTAGTTTACTTATGATTTATATTCTGTTGAAAGTTATGAGCCTTCATGAAGCCTACTGGCTAATAATTAATTAAGCTCATTTTAAGTCATTAATCTATTGTTCTGCATGATCTTTCCAGAAGACATTTAAGATGTCTGATGCAATGTTTATTCTCAGCCCTTTCAATCCAAGTCTTCTCTATAAATGCCTGCCTTTATTTTCCATTTGCATCGCTTGCAAATGATTATCTGTACAAGCCTAATGGCTTACAGTAACCCTTCAAAAAATAGGTACTTGAGGTGAACCCATTTAAGATGATTTTTTAAAAAAGTCTAGTATTTCACCCAAGCACCTTATGAGCAGAAAGCCAATTGCACTAAATGCATCAGCATTATGATAGCCTAAACCCATTTGCTGTGGTATTGAGGACTGACACACAAATGACCCTGGGCCTCAGTACATGGAAATTACTTGTAATTACTCTATATTTTCCAACCCTCAACATGTTCATCTCATAACTCTTTGGTAGAGACTCCTTTGAGCTGGCTCTAGAATTATCAGGGGAAATTCTGAGATCTCTGTTGGAGCTCTCCAATTTGCAGCTGTGTGGCTGACCCATTTTTGTTTAGGGCAATGTGTCTTTGGTTATAAAATCATCGTTCTTTATAAGCCTCTTGCAGGGGGATAAATGGATGTATTTTTTTACTCTATGTGATGTTTTTAAGCAGATAGACAGACACTATTTGCCCAGTGGTTTTTTAATCTCCATTTCATGAAAAATGAAGGTATTTGGTCTAGAATTTCAATTTGATTTATATTCAGAATTTCTCTCAACATGTTTCAGTCTAGCTGATACCAAAACATGAACATTAACTCTAACCATTACCAAAGGCTTCCATGTGATTTAATAGTGAGGGAGGATGTTTGCTTTCCTCATTATTTCTTAATTTCTTGTAAACTGCATACCAAATTCACTAACTTTCATCCAAAATCAATTACTTTGAAAAACTGTAGGAAAGAAGACCTTGAAATAATATCCTATCATAATTTCTGTCACTCCCTCCAATCTTGGTGCTGTCTCTCATTAGTTGGAATAATTCCTTTACCTTAACAGTAGCAACTTTGTGAAGTAAAATAACACCAAACCACTCAGTCTATCTGCTAGGCAGGAGTCCTCTGAATTTTTGCTGCATACCCTCCTGAAGTTCTTTATTTGGTGTGTGTTTATTAACACTAGTGAGTCAATAGAGCTGGGAAAATGGGAATATTTCTCTGTTTCAAGTCATCAGGCAATAATGCTTTTTCTCTTTGGAGGCCAAGATCTTTAAGAATGGACTGAATGCAAATCAGAAGCGAAAAGGATTTGATCCTCACTTGCCAAGGGGAGGTTCCCATCTTTTCTCACTGAAGCAAATCAGGATTTTTGCTATTGACTCGCTTGAGAAAAGGGTCAGACCTTAATTCGGGGGAGGAGAGAACATTTAGCTCTTTTGTATTGTTAGCTAAAATAAAAATGCTTCAACTTGTGACCATCTGAAGAAGCAGCTTAATAAGAAATATTCTCAGTTTTGCAAAGATGTAAACCCCTAGAAATTAGGGGTTTTTTCCTATCACAACAGCAAATCTACATAGGTTAAGGAGGTGATCTAGTATCTCCCATACCCCATGGAAGCCAAATCTAAACTCGTCTAGGCAACTCAACAATACGCATCTTGCTAAGAAAAGAATATTCAAAACTTACAGGTTGTCAAGGTTGTACCTGTTCCTACCACCAGCCTGGGGAATCTCGTGGCAAAGAGCCAGCCAAACATAACCTGACCTTCATCTTTTGCCACCAATGTACATGAACAACACACTCCTGGTACAGAGACTGCATTCTGATCCAACCACTTGGACAATACGCTTTCCAGTAGTTTCTCTAGTCAATCAATCTTAGTTGTCACATATTTATGCTGAAGTGTTTCTTTCATTACCTGCAGGACAGAACTAGGGACTCTAATGCCACCTCAGGGTGAGGTGGGTTACATGACAGAAAAATATTCCAAATTTTTACAGCTGCTGAGTGCAAAATTGATACCGGTTACCTTCCAGTTTGGGCAAGGTAATTGCAATATTTATTTTCAATGTGCAGTTTGTTACTTTCTCCTTCTAGTCAATCTAGTTTCTCTTACTCCCTTCTCCTTTTGCCTTTGTCACGGGTAATATATGTAATGTGAAGGCTGTGTTTAATACCAGGATTTTGCTGTGCAGGGAGATGAGCACTGAACAAAATGTATAAAACAAAAACATAAAGTAGCTCTAATGAATTAGTTTATAAACAAGGGAGATTAAGACATATTGCAAGAGGAGATAAAAAAAGAAGAAATCCTTTCAAGCAATTATGAAGCATAGACCATATTCATACCATCCAACTCAGTGTAATATAAGAGCTCACAAAGGAAGTTGGTAGATAAATGTGCATGCACAGAGTTCCCTATTCTGACTAGTCCCAACAAATCTTGTCAGGAGTATCTGTAGCTGTCTTATTGAAGTTAAGAGTCCTGCCAGGTAATATTCTGGTGTGGGGATCTATGAGCTGGTGTTAGAGCAGTCATGGTCTTCATTGATAACCAGACCTCCAGTGGACATCTCTTGTGATTGTCATACCTACATTTCAGAGCCTCTGCGGGTCAGGAGGCAGTGAAATGTTCACCTATATGCAAGTATAACACAAGTGTACAGCTTTATCAGCCTGCCTGTTTTAAAAAGACTGTGTCCCATCAAATTGTTCAGCAGTTTTTAAGAACTTGAAGCTCTAGTTGTCAGTAAACACATCAAGTGGGTCATGCAATGTAACCTGCAGCTCAGCTGCTGGCAGGGGATGTAAAGCTGCATGAAATCTGTCTTTATCACTGCAGGAAGATTTGTGGAGTCACTGCTTTCATCTCACGGTAGTTACTGCATTGACTTTTTTAAAGAGCAGATAGTTTTCTCTGGCTTTGGTCACTAGCTCCTGAGATAAACTATTAAAATTCAATGTGGTTTTGCTAGTTGAACTAGCTAAGGATGCTTCCCTCTATTTGCTCTTACAGCTCCTGAAGAATGTGTGATTCAAATTCCATTGGGATTTCTCTGTTATCTTTGCAGTCAAAAATATCCCTATATTTTCTTTCACTTTTCCCAGAGCAACATAAGAGCTGTGTGCTAACGTGTGCTGCAGAAATGTGCTTCAAATAAGCAGATTGCAGCTGTCCATTTGAATAACTTGGATTTATTTCAGCTACAGTTCCAACATCTTTGATTGTGTTTTCCAGTAAAGTTCATAGGATCTTGCTTGCAAAGAAGTAAGCTGGTATTGCAAACTGTCCCGCAAAATCTGAAGTTTCTTGCATATTCTTACAAAAATAAGTCAAAGAACTAACAAGGTTTGAAGTGACAGCTGTGGGGCAAAATGTGTAGTCTGTTAAATCACACAGAATTGCCACACTGAACAGTCCCACACATACACAGTGTGTAAATTGCTCCAGGAAAAGCTACTAATCACAAAAAGTACTTATCTACCCAAATACAGTTTGTAATCTGTTAAGCGCGTAAGGAATCATATCTGTAAAGGCCTCTTGCTGTAAGACAGAGGCAGCTGGAACACAGACACCGAATGGAATAGATGTGTGTGAAACACCTTGTCTCCAAGGGGCTGCTGAGCACCGCATGGTACCAAGGATAAAAATAACCCAAGTAGAATGGAGACTTCAGACTCTCCATTAGAGCCAGAACTCTCCAGAATCGTGGAAGACAACGGAAGGAAATTCGGGAGGCACTTTTCCCTGTGTTTGTAAGCAAGCAGTGCCTGTGGGAATGAAGACATTCAGAAGGTAGCTTTGTTCCTGACGGTGGCTGGTTCTCAAAAGCTTGTTGCAGCCAATAATTTTCTGTTAAGTAGAACAGAGGCTGACTGTGAAGTGGTAGTGCAGAAATGTGAGGAACCCTGAATTCCATGTCAAAATGAAACATATGTGTAGGATTGGCTCAGAGTAAGCAGAGTCTTGTAATTTTGAGGACTGTATTACAGGAAAATGGATCCTAATGGGAGCTGGGAAGAAAATTCAGAGAAGCTACTGGAAAACCCAGAGTGAAGCTGAACAAAACTCTTGTAACGTTCTGACTAATGCATGTCAGTGAGGAACGAGGTCACTTGGCACAGTCTCCAGAGTGAACTCCACAGTTCTTTGACACTACAGGATTGATTTGGTATGCAAAGAAGTCACCAAAACCCCAACTCCAGGTAAAAAGTTATGCAGACCTCTATCTTGGATCAAAATGAGAAAAAGCAGCTTGCATACATTGGACAATCAGTACTTAACATATGGTGACCAAAAAAAAAAAAAAAATCAAAAAAGTCAATGGGTTTCACCACATCTTTAACTGATTGCAGACATTCCCAGAGTGTGGCCAGCACAGGCCAAGGATGACAATTATGCCTTTAGCTCAGATGAACTCCACACAGCAGCGATGAATATGAAGACTGCAAACCTGAAAGTAAATATGACAGCTATTATTTCAAAGCTGCACACCAACACATAAACCTCTGTTCCCAGAAACCATATTAAAAGAACTTAAAGAAAAGCTTCAAAATAGAAGACAAATTGATGAAGAGTGCTATTTACACATCAGTCAAAGGAATATTTTTCTATAGCAGTGCTGTGTGCACTATCTTGCTGCACTTGGAGACCATCACACCAGAGGGATACTTGTGGTACAATATGGCACTGTCACAACAAATGACTCGCTGCTTCTTGATGTTTGTATTCGTGTATCAGAGGAGACAAACAAGTTCAGGTGTCAGTAGCATCACAGACTAAATGGACATTGTTGTTAAGGTAGGTTAGCAGACAGGCTCGGACGCTCCTGGAATCCCACATTATGTGAATACTGCTCGCTTGTCATTCACAGGGAGCTCTGGGGAATACCTGCGTGACATCTGGGCTGTTCAGAGATGTGTGCTCTGCCCTGCCTGGGCAGTGCTTAGTGCACAGGAGAGAGTGGAAATGAAGCAGTCTTTGCCAAGGGCCTTGCTACAGAGTAGGGGCTGAACGGGGAGCTTGAGCTCATACAATTAACTATTTCTACTCTTCTACAGTTCTTCAATCAGTATTTTCCTGTGGCCAGACTTGAGGTTTTAGAAACCAGATCTCTTATGCAACTGAAGGAGAGCAGTGACTAAAGTTCCCCTCCCTGAGCTGGACAGTAAAGCTAAATGGAAAAGTAGTCCGCTTATTTTTTTTCTCCAATATGGAATACTTCAGTGAAAACACATTGGAAATTTTGTGTCTTTGTAAACACCTGAAAAGTAGAAGACCAGTTTTCTTTTTTCAGTTATAAGTTTTGGTTTTCCACTCTTTTGAGAAAGATAAAAGTTCTTTTTGGCTACAAAAGAAATTGCAAGAGAAATCATTAGCAGAGTTTTTCACCGAGCTCAAATGTCATTCTTCAAGTAGCTCTACCTTTTTTCAGCTTTCTTCTATGGCAATGTTGAACCAGGCAGTTTGTAAAGTTTGCTAGCTGTTGTCACTTGTGATAGGAATTGTCCTGAGACATTGTATCTGTTCAACAAATCCACTTCTTCTTTTAATTAGGATTGATGTACAAGTTGCATCCAGGTGTTGAATCAGTCTCCAGCTGGCTCTGAACTTTTTGAAGCTGTTTAGAACTATTGCAATTCTTTGGCTTGTTCCTCCAACATTACTTCCTTGCTGGCAGTGGTGGGTTTGAATGAAGTAGGCAGCTGAGTGAATGTTTAGTGAAAATGATGTCTAGTGTAACAGAACCGATCAATGTCCATCTCTTTTTAAAGAAGTGTTCTCTGGAAGGTGCTGTTCAGCAGAGCACAGCTGATATAATGCTCTGGAAGGCATATAGGGTTTTAAGAAATGGCTGGAAAGAACATGCATGTGCACAGCACAGCTTTCAGTTACGTCCAGAACAGCCTCTCCATGCATAGCCACAAAACCAAAAAATTTAAAAAGCCCTAAATAAATTCCAGGCCTTAATTTAACATCACTATCAAATGCACAGGGCATGTTGAGGTCATTGGGCTCATCAAATGTGTATTCTGTCTTAGTTTGCGGGTCAGTGTGAAGGTGTTTTGACAAGTAAAAGGCAAATGGCCTGTGATGCACCTGCCTGAGAAAGCCTCTCTCAGGTAACAATAAACTGATTGCAACTACACCTCTAAGGAGCTGAAGTTCCCTCATTATAGAAGGGAAGAGGTAGCTGCCAGGTTGTTCACACTTGAGAACCCAGATTTTTTTCAAGTCTTTTCTTCACTTGTTTGTTAATAGCCTCATTTCTTTAGCTTTCCCCGTGAAGTCCCACTCAATTTTTCTACTGAGGCAAAAAAGGTGGAAGAAGTATGAATAAAACCAGTTATTGTATCTTGCTACCATTTTTTTCTGCATAAAACGTGGGTCATATGTGACTCTAAAAGGCAAAGATTTGGGCATAATAATTAAGTAACATGACTGAATGCTAGGATTGGGTATTTAATCACATGGGAATAGTTGCATACCTCATTGACTATGAAAACATTCCCTGTGTGCTTTTTAGGGTGTGCCACATTTTGCAAAGCATATATTATTCTGTAAATATTAATGGTAAGTAATTTAAGATCAGTAGTTGCCTTCTTTTCAGAACAACTCAGACAGGATGGTTGCATTTCTGCCTTATTGGACTCACTCTTTTGGGACCATTTACTCAATCCTTGCTTGCTAGATTAGGAACTTCTTGAACAAATATAGTTCACTTTGTTCATCCTGATATACCCTCACAGAAGCCATTAATTGCCCAATGAGCCCAATGGACAGTTAATGGATATTACATCAAACTGGTTACATATGAGGCTTCTAAATGGAGCATAGCATGAAGTTTAAAGAATACACAGAGGAGTGGTGCTCTGATTTCTACATCCAGATTTTTCACTGATTTGAGTTAGGATCCTGAAGACCAGGCCTAGCACAGGGCTACAGAGTGTGACCTCCTCAACACAGACAGTCTGACCACCTGTTTAAAACATGTTAATAGAATATATAAAACAGGGAAACCTTTGGTCTCCACTGGGGCTTTGACCAGAGTGAGGTCCTGTGGCAGGAGCAGGATGCTCAGAGGAGCTGCTTGGAGTACCTTGAACACATTTAAGCAAAGACTTCAGTTTGGGGATTCACAACATTAGGTTACAGCTGAGTGAGATCCTGCTTTTCAGTCGTTCTTGCAATACTTCCTGGAATCAGATCTTAGTCTTGGTTACTCACTTTTGCCATCTGTTTGAGTGGAGTATTAACTCCTTTACATACAGAATAAAGTATAAATATATGTATATATATATATATATATACAGAGAGATCTATGGAGTCTAATTCATAATCTTTCCACTTGTTTGAATTAATTCAGAATGAAAGATATATACAAAATATATGCTATTTCTGATGCAAAATTAGCAGTGGTTGTTTCATTACAAACCAACTAATTATAAATATGTTGCCCTTTTTTTATCATCCAATATTTCAATTGACAATTGTCTAATTCTTCTTTCTCCTTTATCAACAACTTCTTGGTCGTCACATATGAAAGGCTTGACCATTTTGTTCTCCATCAGGTTTCACTCAACATATACCACTATGTTTCCACTTAAATATGTAGATATAAGTTATGTATGTAGATGTACATCATGCTAAGACCAAAGAACACAGTAAAGAATAAAGCACAATATTTTAAAAAAATTTTAAAAAACCCCCCCTTTCATTCATTAAATATGAATAAATAATTTATTGCTTTTGAGTACTGAATGTCACAAAATTCTGGAATCATAGAACATCTCCATTGTTTATGGTTGAGTAACTTTTCTTTTCATTTTTAGCTTATTAACTGGAATAACGTAGATTGACGCTACAGAAATTTACATATGGAAATAACTTTACACAAAAGTAATCTTGTTTTGTTCAAACAGAGCTAGGAATTCATAATGTTACCCTAGTGCATATTCAGAAGGAGCATGTTTTCTCTTGTATATGGAACATGTGTCATCCATTGTTAAAAGTAGAAAATATGTGCACATACATATATGAAAAGAGATAAGAAAAGGAAAAATATACAAGTTGAAAGCAAAATCCATGCTTGGCCTTTAGTCTGCTAAAATAATGTTTGTTTAATACATGTTAAACAAAAAAAGCCAACCATGTTATCTTACATTTTCCTATTTCCCTAATTACCCTCTGTTTATCCTCATCTGTTTTTAATTCTGAGTTTGAAAACCTGAAAACTTATCTTCAAAATTGGAATTATTTATCTCTATGAGATAAATACTGGTTTTGTGTATTGATGGAAAAAGGGGCCTAAAATACACAAGGTGTGATAAGTGGGACTACTGCTAAATTCTTTTCTTGGCTGCCATCCCACCAAATGAGTCATATTTAGCCAAGATTTTGCCTTTATTACACGCCTGGGGCCAGTACCCTGGAGATTCAGTGGTTACTCGGACAGAGAAGTGAAGGAAAAGGTAAGGCAGAAAAAAAGCATACAAGTAAGGTATCTTTTCCAAGTCCTGCTGGGAGACTGCAAGAGTGAAAGCTGAAGACTTTTTTCCCCTCGCCCTCCTCCGCCCCAGTATCTGTCTTTTGCAGGCTGAAAAATGCACTTTTTATGGTCTCAAAAAAGGAAAGTGATGGTAACCCCCTTTTTGAGTAGTCCTAAAAAAACCTGTGACAGCAATCCAGGAAAAAAAGCAAAGATCTCGTTTAGATCCAGCATCTGTGAAATAACAGGTTTGGGACAATATACCCTAGGTGCTCCCCACCTCAGTCCCCCAACATCCAGCTGTAATCCATGCTGTAAACAAGAGCAATAAGGATGATAGATGCTAGATATAGCCAAATTCAATAATTAGGCTAATCATATCATATTAATTTTTCTGTATTCCATGTAATTGTCTCTTCCAAATGTCTGCTCATGTATCTGTCTGGGATTCAGATCATGTTATTGTTTCATGTCACTAGCATTTGATCTAATACCCCAAAGGTTTTATTAATGGTTAAAGGACTAAGTGAATTGGCCACTTAACCAAATGCCTACATTTCAGCAGCTTCACCAGATGACCATTTTGCCCGAATGACTGTGACAGGAGCTGGAGCTACTGCAGCTCCCTCATTCATCATTGCTCATTGACCTTTAACTGCAGCCAAACTGTGTTTGAGTGTGGTTAAGGTGTCCAGGGGGATTGTGTGTTGCAGGAGAAGAGGATGGAGTAGAGAGCAAGAAAGGAGAAGAGAGGGTTATTCTCTTCTTAGGTGACATTGACCCCCCTCTGAAATCAATCACAAAAAATACCATGACAACAAAGGTGTGTGGACAAGAATATCGCTGTGCAATTCAATGCTGGGTCTTGCTATTTGAAAAGAATATATATTTCTCTATTTAGAACACCGAAATTAATAATCTCTGTTACTGAAAGAAAGTTATGTGGGAGTAAAATAGTCCTTGGGACTAGAATTCTGTTGCCAGCTTAGCTCTCTGCTACACAGTTTTGCGGCTAATCTGGGCACACAGAAAGGGTTTCCAGCTGCTCTGTGCTTTCCCTGTGGAGGGATTTTATTGAGTGCTTGTGTATATATGTGTGGCAGCACCTCTTTCAAGCACTGCATGCAGCAGCCAGGGAGGCTTATTGGTGGGTCTGGTTTGTTGATGGGGTTTTGCTTCATTTATTTGAGGGTTTTGTTTGTGTATTTGGTTTTTTCTTTGTATCCCAGAGGAAACAGCTGGGGAAAAGATTTTGGTATAGACCTGCAGGCTTCTCATGCCAGTTTATTTGAGTTGTTTGTTATGTTTGAGTTAATATATCCCGTGTTTAGAAAATGTGGACTCCTAAAGAATGTAGATGTGCATGAGAAACATTAAAAATAAACAAATATTTCAGTAATACCACCCAAATTGTCTTAATGTTGTTGGATAAAATAAATCAATGTGGGTATTTTAAGTGTGACGAACCAACACTTGGGAATATATTGCTAAAAGGAGTCCCTTCAACATAGGCTATGACCCACTATGTTACTTGAAGTCAATGAAAATACATTTGCAAGCAACTATTACTCACACACATGGTCTTCAGTGCTGGAACTTGCACCAGCAACCCCCAAATAAGATAACATCTCCGGTAGTTGTATTAAAGGTTGGGTTTGTATCTACTAGGAAAAAGATAAACCTGTTTATGTCTAACAATGTTAGCCTAAAAGTGTAGGATTTTAATAAGTAAAAGTTCCTGAAAGCAATTATGTAAAATCTCCATCTTTAGTATGGTTTTCATTTACCAAATAGCTTCTTCCCAAATTGCTCTGTTTGAGCTCAAGGCTTCGAAATTTTGCAAGAAGCAGTCATTTTTCACATGATTAACACACAAAAGGAGCAGACAGGCAAAATGGCATCCTCTGTTCCTTTAGTACTTTTAAATAATTAGTCCATTTGGTTTCAATGTAAAATACATTTTTCAATTTCATTGTAAGAACACGATACATTTATGAAAAAAACCCTTAAGTACAGTCTTTTTCTCAAAATCAAACTATCTGTTTCTTCCCTTTTTTTGCTCTTCTTTACTAGGGTATTTCTGTACCCTACACCAAAGGACAAGAATTAATCACCTGTTTCATGCTGAAAGCTACATTTCACTATATTAACTGGTTTTTTTGCATCACTTACAGGGGCAAACCCTGAGTTGGTATCAGATGATCTCCAGTGAGGTTAATGAGCTGGTCTCTAAGTAGAGGCCTGCAGATCCAGGCTTGCTTTTTCAAGGCCATATTACTGAAGTTGTTTATGGTATAAATATAATTCACAGATTGCCTTTCAATTTGTTGATAATTCTGCCACTGTAACTGTTGCTGTCTTAGTTACTGCTTTGTATACGCTGATCTTCTAAACTGCTGGTTTACTTTTCCTTTTCTTTTTTTTTTCTTCCCCCCCAGGTTTGATTTCACTTCTTACTATATGCCAAAGGCTGGCTTTAGTTACTCATGGATGAATTTCAAACTTCTCAAATAATTCCTGTGAATTTTGTGGCCCAAAATCCATATTCCTTAGCAGCAGAGGCTTTGCTTCATTTCCATGTACAGGTTTTTTTGCGCACACGTTGGTTCATTTGCAAATATTGGTACCTTCTAACTAAAGACATTCCTGAGAGACCAAGGCTTGTTTTTTTAGTAAATCATTATCCTGGTTTCACTTACAGAGAGGAGTAGGATTCCATCACCCCAGATCCAGTGTCACTGTAAAGTCCATGCCTACAGTTCCAGTGAAGAGCCAGAAACACGCTGCCTGCACTGATTCTGCTTGTGTGTTTATACTGAGCATAACTGTGATTTTCCATGCTGACATGAGATTCAGCATTCGGGCTGTGGAAGAGGCTGGAAAACCAAGGCAGGAGCCCAAAATCCAAGCCAGCACATGGTGCCAAGAGAGAATGAACTTGGAGGCTGCAGAGCAAGACGTAGGTATGCAAGAGGATGTATTTCCTTAGCAAATGGGTTAGGTAAACATCTGTAGCCTGTCAGCTGGATAGGAAGGAATAAAGAGCAGTCTTTTAAGTTTATCCTTAGTGCAAACAGATTAAGTGTAGCTTGCTGTTATTTCTGTCATCTACATCTGCGTAATCCGTGTCATTGCAATTGGTTTTCATTGTTGGAGTTTGTAAGTCTAAGTAATCTGCTTTTAACTTTCACCTAACTTCAATGAAGAATTATTTCAAGGTCACTATCTAGCACCAAAACATTCTGTGGCTGTCCTCACAGCCAGAAGCCTGAACCACCCTTACACACACTTGGCATTATTTCTCTCTAATACTTAAAGGCAAGAGGATACACGCCTATGTAAGACGCAATAGTCTGTGTTGAGAGTTAGTGCAAACCTAAGAATAAAAATAAGTCTTTCTGTGACCAGAAAAACTCAGGCATGTGACAATTAACAGAGAGTGTGCCTGAACATGCAGAGTCCTGGCAGAGTTGGTAGCCACCATTCAGGGCACATCAACAACGCGTCAGTACCCAACATTGATCAGAGAGCAAATCACCAGCTGAAGATGGAAAGAGTGCATACCTGCCATCATGAGCTCAGACTGGAAATGAGTAAATGTGGAGAAACAGTGAAATTATTTTTCCTTGTCTTGATTGCATTTTATAAACAAAAGCCTTAGAAACAAAATCGGCCTATAAAACCCTTTGTCATTATTTCCTTCCTGTTTCCGTTCCAGCCCAGCTCGTGCATTTGCAGGCAGGTGAGCTCTTTGGAATAATCCTCCCATGTAAGAAACTGTGGGTGCCATGAAATATTACTGCAGTCCAGTTATCTCTGAAATGCTGATCTGCCTGGCTAACGTGGAGCTGAAATTCAGTTATTCCCTTTGACATGGAGTCAGTTGTGAATTTACCAGACGAACTTCCTTGACAAATAGCTACCACCCACTCAATCCATCACTTCAGGGAAGCTAGGCTGCCTCACACTTTTTCTTTCCTGTGCTTTTATCTTTTGTTCTGTCTCTCAAAAATATCCAGGGGTAAAACCCAACCCAATATTCAAAGGTATGTGATATAGAACACCAAACAAGTAACAGAGATATTTTCAAATTGCTGTTATTACACAGTAATCATGTACTTCAGAATTTCCTCCTTTTTAGTATAAAAAAAAATCAGATAGAACTCTTCATTAATATTTTAATTGGCATAAATGCTGAGTTCCCAACTATCCACATGGTAATTTAGACTTCTACTGTAGCTGGTGGGAGGTGGTTTATTTTTCTTTATGCTAATACAAGGATCTCACTTCCTGCAACAGGAAAGCTGCAGACAACAGTTGCAATGCATGGGTGAAAGGCACAAAAGGAAAGATAAAATATATATGGAATAATTTTTCTGAAAACTAGAAGAGAAATATATGTTAGTCTGTAATCTATCATGTCAGGCAGATTAAAGCAGCTAATTAGCATTTTCAGTGAATCACAGAATGGCTGAGTTTGGAAGTGACCTTTGGAGATCGTCTGGTCCCAAACCCCCGCACAACAACTCTCAGCCTTGTCTTGTCTAAGCAGCCACTGATGGAAAGGCGCATTTTAAAAGAATTAATGTGTAAAAAGGAATTTTTCCATTCAGAACCTAGCCTGAAAAGAGAGAGGGGATTTTCAGAAGATACACAACATCTTGGAAAATTAGGTAACCCATAAATTTCCTAACCTATACATGTGGTACCTTTACCCAAGCTCTGGGGATATCCATGAAAGCCACCATCCCAGTGTTTTTTCCTGGGGGCCATAGGCACTACTGTGGACAAAGCATAGCTGGAAAGGGCTGCTGAGGGAAAGCCTAGTCCAGAAGAAGGTTTTCCCTTTGGTCCTTGGCACATGAGGAGAGCAGGATGTCCTTGGTAAAGCTCAGTGTATTGCAGGACCGGGGCTTGAAGACAGGGAAGGACCAGGCCCTCGAAAAGGGCTGCCAGGGGAGAGGAAAGGATGCCAAAACTGCTCACCTTAGAAAGCCCACAGCTGACCCATCCCATGGAACTGCTCTCACACAATTCCCAGACCAGGTGCCCCGGTCCCTTGTGCCAGAGGTTTCAGCACCAGCAGTCTTTCCCTGTGCTTTCCTCAGGAATAATGAGGATTGCTTTACAAAGTATGTGAGCTTTGTCACTCCATGGTTTTCCTGTTGTTTGCAGCACTGCTGTTGTTTTTCAGGTTTTTTCTTAAGGGAATAAGGCTGATAGGAGCTTGGGGTTTGCCTGGATGTCTGTCTCCTGTCTCTCTTTTTTTTTTTTTTTTTTTTTGAGCCCAGTGGCAGATTTCATCCAAATGTGACAGAGGGTTAAATCTGTCCCAGATAATTAAGTAACAAATGCCATGAAAATAGACAAATGGGTAGAGGATACAGATGCTGTAAGTGCCCTTACTGTGGGAAAAGCTGCCGAGTGGTATCCCACATCATCAGGCACTAGAACAGCCACATGGGAAAAGGCCCCTGTAAATGCCCCAAACACAGAGTTTGCTTCAGATGGGTTTGTGTTTCATGCATGCCAGAGCCAACCACTTGTAAGACAAAGTTCTAGGGAAAGCAGGATTAATTCCTTCTGTGCACAGCTAGCAGCTATTGGTTTTCGGATTGGATCTGCCTCAAAAAGTTCCTCGGACTCAAAGATTTACATTTTTAAGAATGCTATTATCTACCTGTAAGCAGGTATGCTGAAGTGCATATGATTTAAACAGGAAAAATGCCAGTGCCCTTATTCTCCCCACAACCGCTTTACCTGCAGTGAGATTTGCCCTTCAAACACTTAGAAAAACGGGCACAGCTACAACAGAAACAACAAAACTGTACATGTAAGGAGAATTGAATCTACAGCCTGGGCAAAGCTGCATATGTTTAGTGTGCAGGATTCAAGAACAGAGAGTGAAGTCCAGCTGAAGAATTAGGAGAATCGGCACATACCACGGCACAGCGATGCGCTATCCATGATGGAGACGCAAGTGTTCCCCCAAGCTGAAGGGGGGGAAATGGCTGAATGTAGCAAGATCAAGAGCTCTAAATATTTTAAGTTAACCACTTTGTTAAGTATTCAGCTATCATGACATCCTGGAATTACACTGAATGAAAAATACACAGGGAAAAATAAGGCAGGAGAGTCCTTCTGTGGCCAAACATTCCAGCTGTGCATGGCTGCATCTGAGGCACAGCTGGGGGACCAGTGCCAGATGGTCCTGGTCAGTTTTAGGAATACAGTAAATTCCAGCATTGGACAAATCATCTGAAAATTTAGAAGATGCCAGGAAGGTCATTTGCAAATGCCTTCCTGGGGTTCTGAAGCCAATCACCCTTGCTCCTAGCTTTCTGATATGCTAAAATCTTAGGATGGGTTTTGTGGGCTTTTAGCCACAGTCCAGAACAGTGGAGGTTAGAAAATAGACACCTCTTGGCTCTGTAGCCCATAATTTGGGGAGTGGTTAAGATCTGTGGCTCAGCTCAAAGTTCAAGAGAGGGAGTAGAGTCAAACCTCCTTCTCTAGTCCAGCTCTCTTTGAAGAAACATTCTAAAATAAAAGTCTTTTCTGGATAGCCTGTGCAGAATTTATTACTAAGCAGAGACTCGGTTGTCTTCATAGTATCAACCGTACCTTCAATATTCTGTGCTATTTCCAATATTGCTGCTAAAGGAAAAAAGAGAATAACATTCTCCTTTAAGTCTCTGTTTTAGCTCAGCTGGTTGTGCACCCTGGGTGGGTGATTTCAGGTTACCTGCTCTCTGTGCCATGACATGACTACGTATAAAGCACTGTAGTATTTTAGCACATGTTCAGTACCAACAAGCCAGCATAAGCAAGTGGAGAAAACAGAAGCCTAATCATTACTCCATGTTCCTGGTGTATAAAGAGAGATACTGTCCACCCACACAGTCTGTGATCAATGCCAAATCTTTTGCAAACTTAGAGCTTTCTTTCGGTTTCTCTGATTTACTCTTGTGCATCCTTCCTGGTTCCCACTGTTTTGGTGGTGTCATGAACTGACTAACCAGGAACTATTCCACCACAATGCACAAAAGAGAGGGGCTGGGGATGTAAAGCTGAGTCATAACTGACGAGGAGAAAGGTCCTCTCAGTGGGAGAGGTTGAGAACAAAACCTCTTTGTACCCTTCTGGGTTTCAAGAGACACCGTGGTGGCTTAGGCTTGGCAGGATGTCACCAGGCCGTACACAGTCACTCAGAAATGACCACCTAGGACCTATTTACCCCTGTTGCCCTGGCCTGCCCATTACTGCCAATGTTTTAAGAGCTGCTGCATCTCTTTCATCTTTGTGTGGGTGCTTCATAATCTTGTGAGCAGAGAATGGGTCTCTGTTGAATGAGACCTGAAATATGGCCATGGTGACATCACTTTGTTAAAAAGATGCCGGTATGAGATGCTCAGGAGATTCAAGAACATTTCTCTACTGTCCTTATTAAAAATAGATCACTTAAAACGTTGTGTTGGGTTGCAATCATGAATAGACATGTCTCAGCCATGTGCAGATAGTGGAGAAGATGCTGATGAAAATAATTCACCCGCTGCAGACACATTGATTAAGAAAAGGCTTCTCACTTTACAAAAAAAAAAAAAAAAAAAAGAGGAAACACAAAACACTGGGAAGGTGGGGCAGGGTAGTGGACATCAAAATCATGAATCTTAAAGCAAAAATTCATGACACAGAGCATGGGTAGGAACTATTCATTTCAAGGGCCAAATCTCCTAGTGATATGAATAAAGGATTATTGGGTAGGAAATCTGTGTAAAACAGTGGGAATGAGTGAGTGCATCCAAAATTGTTGGAATGCCGTTCTTGCCCTCCTCTTTAGCAGTTCCTGTAGTCCTGGTTACATTGTAATTTAGAGCATCAATTCCACCAAAAATTCAAAACAAGCTGAGAATCTGTGTTTCCAAAGGTACTTGTTACAGAAGACATAGGCTAATTCCCTCGTTTTTCAGTGCTACAACCTTAGAATCTGTACTATTTATAATGCAGATAGTCTTTGAAAGAAGCAGTTATTAGTAAGACTTTGTCTCATTTTGTCTATGGAAAAAAAAAAAGACAGATTTCTTACACTGGAAGTTATGATCAGGAGAGAAAATAATGAATTAAACCAGTCTTACTGAAGGTTGATATCTGCTATGTTAGAGAACTAAGGAAACTAATCTACTTCCTTGGGAATATACAATGGCGATAAAGATTATCAGCAAGGGCAAAGGAGGGGGATTTTTAATGTGAAGTAGCTATTAATTGCAGCTTGTCTGCCTTCTGAGGGGTTGTGTGTGCATGCAGACCTGTACATGTTTGCTTAAACTTAAAAATCTCACCGAGGTTTCATTTGTGAGAGTAACATATTTGACCCATAAGTAAATGGAGTCAGCCATGCAGGACTTTTTATTTCATTTTCTTTCTCCCTTCTTGCTCCCTAATTTCATATTGGCAAGAATATTTTGTTCCTGTGTGCCTCCTCCTAATCAGGGGAGGACAGCGGAGGACAATTTCTTGCACGTTGTGGTCCCTTATCAATATCAGAGTAAATTTTGCCACTGATGTCACTGAGGATGGGTTTTAGTTTATATGTAACTATAGTATTGATCTAGAAAGATAAAACAAGCAAACTAACATAAAATCTCACTCTACTAATGTCCTTTTATATATAGTCTTTATAATAGTAATAAATAGAAATAATAAATAAAAAATCCTAAATTGAAAAAAAAGTTTACTAAAACACTGGTTAGACAATATGCAACATTAATTCATATATGCTGCGAGAGATTATGAGGTCATATAAAAATCAGGAGGCTTTGAGATTATGAGGTTGGGCTGATAAAAAGTTCAATTTACTATTACTTGGTTTTAATGAGTACTTGGAAAGTCTGCTTTACTGCAGGACCTGATCTTCCTATGCAATGCAACATATGGAGTCTTTTGTATGGAAACTTAAGTAGGTGTGCATTGCAACAGGATCAGGAAAATTGTAAGTGTACCTCTTTCTTAGCAAAGAAGGCACTAATTACTATACATCGCACAAGATCGTAAAGGACTGTTTGGATGAAATAAATACTAAAATGCAAACTTCTTGTAAATATTGTCAAAAGCATCCTTTTAAATGTGTCTGCATCATCGTAGTCACTCAGCTCCACTTTGCAAGATTCTTGACACAGATTTTCTTTAAAATATACCAATATTATATATTTTGCCTTTTAAGGCCTGTACTTTTGATTTGCTCACCAGCTAGATACACAAGTCACATCCTTGAGCGTTTTAAGACAACCCTAAACAATGCCAGAGCCTCTTCTGGCCCATGGTCAGGCAAGAGCTGGAACAATAAAAGTAGGAAAATGCCTCACAGTGACATTTCCCTCAGCTGCACTGGGCAAGACCAAGGTGCAGTTGCAGAGCGAGGGCTGGGGAAGTGGTGGCCCCTGGAAGAAAGAATCCAGGCTGCTCTGGCACTGTGGCTTCAGCATTAAAAAAAAAAAAAGAAAAAAGGAATAGGAAATATTTCACTCAGGGATTGTCAGCCAGGATTGCTCATGAAGGTTTAGTTGTTCCTTTTACCCACTGGTTTACTTCCCTGAGTGGAAAATTTGGTTTAACCTTGTGTAGGTTTTTTAGTGCTGATGATTGGGTGCAAAACATGAGCACTTGCAGCAGCCTGATCTGAGAGGGCTTTGTGCCAGCTGTGCTCAGGCTGGGCAGTCCCGCAGGGGGCAAGAAAGAAGGAAATCAAGCCCCTGATGGTTCTCTTTCTTAAAAAAAATGAAAACTCAACAGATTCTATCAATTGAGCAGTGCCCCAATCAGGGGAAGTGTTTTTTCCTGACAGTAGAAGTCAACAGGGCAATCAAAACTTTATTTGGATCCTGTGCTCTGGAGCCTGAGATGCAATTGCCTTTTATAACTAAAAAAGTGTTGGCATTTAAAACCAGAAATACTCTTTGTTACCGTAACGCCAGTTTATCCGGACTGGGCTCGGTTGAGTTTGGGAGTTTTTTGTTTAAAGGAAATGTTGACAGTGTTGGGGCAGGACAGTTTGGATGGCAGGTGCCTCACACAGTGCACAGTATCCATGTTCATGCTGGTTAGGATAGACTTTGAGGTCAGAAATGGGCAAAGTTTAGCCCCATTATGTAATATAGAGGAGCTACCAAGGGAAGTTTGTCTTGCACTGCCCAGGTTACTAAACCTTGTTTTTTAAACAGGCAAGCGATCTCCAGGGATGACTTAGAGGCACTAGAGAAAACAGTGCACTTCAACATTACTGCCTCCTTCACTTTTTGTTGCCTGTGAAGGCGCCCATCAGGGCTCATAAGACAGACTATAAATAGGGGAGGAAAAACCGGGAAATGCTCAAAACAGACTACGAGCAAAAAGAGGAAGAAAGTATTATGAAGATAACATTTACTTCAGCTTTCCTGCATCAAGGAAAGGGATCTAACAGAGACTGCAAATGTGTGCTGCAGTCTGAACCCAAGCAATCATTATGGGCTGATACATGAATTGGCTGCTCACGAAAGATGAACTTGTTAAGTATCCAACATGGTCCCAGAAATAGACTCTGAAATACATCTTTTGCTGATATTTTTTTCCTCCAGCTTGAAAAGACAGAGCAGACTTAAACGTAGAAGACTGGTTAATAAAATATACTTGAAATATTGAAATGAAACAGGAGGATCTTGGGCCGAACCGTTTAACTTTTGAAGTACAAGAAATAAGTTTATTCATTACGATGATTTGCTGCTCTTCCTGCTCCAAGGAGAGTGAGTCCAGACTGTTCTTTCTTGGTTTTGGTCTTGTTCTTTGACTGGTATGAGACCAATGGTGAATTTTTGCCAGTTTTGCAAGATCACAGAGTGAGTGTAGGCCATATTTAAGGGCAGAGAGGTCAGTTCAGGCCCTACTTAAACCTCTAAGTTGTGTGACCAAGGAGCTGATGAAACAGCTGAAGGTGCAAGTCCTGCCACGTGAAATTTCTGGAAAGGGAGGCAAGCAAAGAGGACACTGATCTGCTCACCCAAAGTGCTGAGTGGATGTGAAAGATGAAAGCCCTAGCAGGAGAAATGCCTTTCTGCCTTTTTGGCTGAGCTTCTAACAGTGAGCCACGAAACTGTCATTCAGCCCCTGTCAGCTGCAATACGTAAGCCGCATGCAAGGCAGCTCCACGCAGCTGAAAGGAGAGCTGCTAGGTTGAGGAGTCAGATTTGTAGCCTGCCATCAGGGTGGCCAAACATGCGTTGCTGAGGTGTGAATTATGAAAGAGAGTTTCCAAATGTCCAACGGGCAATAAACATTAATATAAACTAGACATGGGCACATGCCAAATAGCCCCAACTCACAGGGTGTTTGGATTGCAAACATTTGATCAGGATCCAAACTTTGCAGCTGCCCTTATCTCTGCAGTGGCCAAGCCAAACCCTCAGGGTTTGTGGCCACCTGGCACATTCTGTGATCCAAGGATGCAGTGTCTGATTACCTGCTCCTTTGCCACTTCCAGCTAACAGTTCTTTTTATCAACCATCCCCTGTGCTTCCTGCCTTACTCTGGTATTCTTTCTCTGGCTTCATGATTTGTCTCTCTCTTATTCATACTGGAAGTTCTCCAAATAAGGGACACACTTTGTTGTGAGCAGCTCTGGGTAGAGTTATGCAATATTGTGGAAAATCATCAAGGGAAAGCATGGAGTCTGAGCATGAACTTTGCACCTTCCATGCAAGGCTGACAAAGGGCACTAGACTGGTGTACTTGTGAAAGAGAGGTAAGAAGTACATTTAATAAAAATTCCCAGTTCAACTCATAAGACCTTCTGATGTTCTAAAAGACATGGTTAGCAGTAGACGCCTGTGGAACCCAAGCCAGAATCTCCTACCATTTCTGGGGTCAAACATCAGACTCTGTGACCATTTGTGTTTTTTCTTTCCACCTCAAATCCCACTGATTACGTTACAGATAGAGGTTGCCAGTTTATTGCACGTGCTTTTATTCCCTGGGATGTAATCCACAGAGAGTCAACTGGACCTGCCAAAACACACACTTGACCCCCTTGTTTCACCTCCAGCAGCAATAGCCATGGAAGGACTGGTACAATCACCCTGCTCTCTGTGAACTCGCCTTTTTGCCCTGGGCTTTGGCAAGGGACAGAATAAAAGCAGACCTTGCCCTAAACCTTAAAGCCAGACCAGCATTGTCATACTACAGTTTCAGCGTTTTTTCTGTCTTCTGTAAAAGAAACACTCAGGAATGATGCAAATTTCAAAGAATGCTGACTATCGCTGAATCTTAAGAGGTTAATTGGCATATTACTAGTCAGTAATTAATAGGTGCATATACAGATAAGAAGTGGAGATTTTATTGCTATGAAATTTGTCCATTAGCTACACTTCACACTCATCAAATCCAATGTTGCTGAAGCAGTAAGACTATTGATCTACATATGGATTCTTCTTGGGTGCTTGTGATTGGTATTTAATACTCTCATCTTAAAACAGAGCAAGGGGTTGCTGAGCTTGCACCTGGAGTTTTCTCAATTTTCTCTTCATGCTTAGTGGCTGAAAAACACAGAAAATTGTATGACTATTTCATCCCTTGTTATAACTGTCTCTGGTTTTAGCTGAACAGGTTTCTTGAGTCTAAATTTCTGGCTGTAGTAATTATATTGTTGACTCATGTTTGTGTGAGGAAAAACTTTGTGCATTCCACACTGATAAAATATCTCCAGGGATATTATCTGAATTTCTAGGAAATAAAAGGTTAATAATGTTGTCTGAGAGAGTCGAGTGTGATCTTCAGTTTCCAATTTTTTGAGAAATAGCTCTGTTCACTGATATTTAAACCTAGTGCTGTGGCAAGTCTTTGTATGTGATCAGCGTAGATAATTTCCCTCCATTTTTTTCTGTTCACATCAATATGGGAACATACCAGAACAAGTTTTCTATACAGACCTTCTGGATCCGAAGTATGTCTTTCTTTAGAATTTATTTCTTTTTAAAGACAATCTGGATCTAAGACATCCCTGTGTGTCTAGACTCCCAGGGATAGTCTTGAAAGTAGACCCAGCTCTGCTCTGTCAAAGCCCTGCAAGCATCAAGGGCCTGCCAAGATCATCAAAACACAGTTCCTTGAAGTGTGGGTGTAGGTATGAAAATTGCTCCGTTAATACCACCCAGTTTTATGTCTCCACTCACGTGGGAGTGCAGAATATGTCTGACAATGTCTTCAGCTGTTCAGGAATGAGCACTAACCCGCTTGTGTTTTCTGCTTGGTTATGGGATTGGAGTGGGTGGGAAGGATTCTGTTTCTTTTTCAGCTCACATCTCACAAATCTGCCAATATGTTGTCATCATCTTCTCCACTCAGACTCATGCAGGAACCCCAGTTTCATTGCCTGTTCTCATTGCTGACTGTTTTTTGGGGTTTGGAGGGCTTTTTTTGCCTGTGGTGGGTTTTTTGTTTTTTCAGGGTTTTGGTTTTGTTTGTTTGATTTGTTTTGTTTTTTAAATTAATTCTTTTTTGTTTGATGCAAGGTCCAGAAGTTATGGGCTTCACAAGAGCTCTCCTGGCACAAATGACCCTTGATGGACTCACTGAGACTATGGGCAACATTAGTTGACTCCATGACATAGACTCCATTTATATGGAGATGGCAAGTAGGCAAATTACAGTGCAAATCTACCACAATGCAGCTTCAGTCAGAGACAGCTCCAGGTTTTGCAGAATCACCTACTGAGACCCCAGGAAAGGTTGGAGGGTCAAACTGTGAGCTGTTTCACTTTCATCTACTTGTGAAGGCGGTGAAATTCTTTGTAGACATTTTAACGAATAATGCCTCAGAAATATATTTTCCCCTAACATCCTACTCCTTTTTTCTTTCCAAGTATAAAAGCCAACAACAACTCAGCATGCAGGTTTTAAGTTGACTGAAAGGAGGTAGTAAGAATGCATGTTTCACCCTTCCAGAGGGGTCATTATGAAAGAAGTGAGGTTAAAAATAATGTTAACGTGATCAGCAAAAAAATGAACTCTTCGTTTTTCTGCATCTTTTAAGACATTCTGAAACATCCCTGTGTGAGCCTTTCTGTCATTCTCCTCCCTTTCCCTTTTACCCCACATGCAGCCTCTACATTTCAGAAAAGGAAAGTTTTTGGTACCTCCTGCTATAAGTGAAGGAAGGGACTCTCAATGCTCCATCAGCTCCATTTTAGAGTGAATTCTGGATGCATACTTTTCCCTCCTCATTTTTCCCTTTTTCCCTTTTGCCTCTATGTCACCATGAAAATCAGGCACACAGTTGTAATGGTTGCAGAGATCTTGCAGGATCCACCTCTCTGCTGCTCTAGTTTCCATCTTTAGTGAATCCCAGCCAATTTACAGGAAATTTGAAATTGCTTTGCTGGTGCCCTATCTTTAAAAAGCAAATGTTACTGAATATTTAAGAAGTCTCTTTTTTTCTATGAAATTGTTAACAGATTCAGAACTATCTTTGTTAAAAATGCAAAATACACCCTGAAATGCTTGTAAACGTGTCCATCTTGACCTGCTTCTCTTGATGTCCCGCATGGACTGTGGGGTTCATGATATGGTGCTGCCACAGGAAGCTTCCTGCTGAACAGCCTTATTACAGAAGGATGCTCAGCATCACCTTAGAGGCAAGTTTCCTTTGGGTATCTCAGGCAGACAGCAAGATGTACTTGCCCATTTAGGTACTTCTATAAGCATTTTGCAAGCCTAGATATCTTTCAGCCTCTTATTTTCAAATGCTGGATCCTAAATATCTGGAGAACTTGAAAGAAAGGATTCCCCACCCTGAGACTTCAGTGTATGATGCAAATCAGTTTAACAGCAGAGTTGTGTTTTCTGGGTTCACCACACAGGGTTATTCTCAATAATGAACTGATGCTTGCTGACTCTGAAGGCAAGCAGAGACACAACAGTGGTTTAATGGTCATCTCCTGGATTTAGAATATCCTGATTCGGAAGGGACTCACAAGGGCCGTCTGTGTCCTTCGGAATGGTATGGAAATGTCATAGCTCAGGACAATAGAGCATCTGCATTATTAATGGACTTATTACCATAGTTATTAGTACCATGTCAGTAATAATCTTACTATCAAAATGATTATGATAATTATTATTAATATAGCAATGAGCATAAGTAACAACGATAATTCTTAATGTTAACATGGTTATGAGCTCTTTGTATATTCTGTGAGGTGTGCTCTGGTTTACATAGGATCTTCTTTATTTCATTCTCCCAGATATTCTCAGTCCTCTTCTGCCTTTCCTCCTGCCCCCCACCCCTTGTAGATACTGTCTTCCAATTCTCATATTTAACCCTTCCTCTTTGTTGTCCCAAATATTGCTCTAAGCCTTGACTATTCTCCAACTCAAGGGAATGTGAGTCTCCAATTCCACAGGATTTTTTCCCAGCATGCCATGACTGTCGGAGTTGTGTAAACAGAGCTGGATTTACAGCTCATGTGGAACACTGACCTGCACCCCCAGAACTGGGGTAGGAATCACAGAATATGCTCAGTTGGAAGAGACCCACAAGAATCATCGAGTTTGTGGTGACATGTTAATGTTCACTCCTACAGAATTATAGAATCACAGCATGGTTTGGGTTGCAAGGGACCTTCAAGATCATCTTGTTCCAACCCCCCTGCCATGGGCAGGGGCACCTTTCAGCAGATCAGTTTGCTCAGGGCCCCATCCAACCTGGCCTTGAACACTTCCAGGGAGGAGACATCCACAGCTCTTCTGAGCAACCTGTTCCAATGCTTCACCACCCTCTGTGATTTTCATCCTAACCTCTAAACTAAACCATTGCCCCTTGTCCTGTCACTAGCATGAGTATAAAAAGTCTCCATCCCTTCTGTTTATAAGCCTCCTTAAGGTACTGGAGAGCCACAATGAGGTCTTCCTGGAGCCTTCTCTTCTCCAGGCTGAACAACTCCAGCTTTCTCAGCCCATTTTCATGGGAGAGGTGCTTCAGCCCTCTGATCATGTTCATGGCCATGATCAGCCTTTGGACCCCCTCTAACGAGTCCATGATCTAAGAAGATCAAAAGATCCTCTTGATCCCTTTCTCTAGAAATCTCATGTGAGAATAAGATAAAATACAACACAACAAAGCAGAATAGTACTACTGGGCATAATTAAAATATGAATAAAAGAATCAGCACCTTATAACAATTAATATTAAGAAAATAATTCTTAATAATTAAGTAAAAAGTGAAGTTTAATGTGGTTACTGCTTTGGTTACTTAAAATTTTTGTTTATGCTCTACTGTGTGCTAGCTGGACTTTGAAGCTACTAACAGGATTTGCATTGGCTTTAAAGTATAATACAACAGCTCATGAAGTTGCACGTGAGAGGGACAAGATTCCTGCTATTTCAGTGTTTACTGTTTCTGTTCTGGGATAAACTGCATATGAATTATGAGAGAGGAGTATGGCACCTACACCCTGAGGCACGTCCCTTATTTTTTAACCCTTAGATCAATAGCAAGAATTCTGTACCTGCAGAAGGACCAGCTATTGAGCTTGGAGCTTCTGAGACAGATGCAGGAGAAGATTGATCCTTTTTCCCAAATGCAGCTCAAAACTGCAAGCACAAATTGCATTTGCAAAACAAAATAAGCTATCCCTTGAAAATTTGACTTCATGCTTTCCAAGGTCACACTATTGTGGCTATATTGGTATTGACCACTTCCTCATCACATTCAGGCCCACATCTAACAGAGAAGCATGGTCAGGAGAAAATAAGAATAATGGATTCTAAAACTAATTTATAACAGTGCTATCCATGAGCACCATCTTTGCATTTCCTAGGTGTTTAGAGGTCAGGGACCTTGTCAAGCCTGGCTGTTGTGTGGGTAATCCCCAAAAGGGAAAAGTGGAAAACTTCACCTTTCCCAGTGAAAATTCTGCAGAGGAGGCTGCCACCACCGTGACTGAGTCCTTATATCGTTGAAAAGGACAGGGAGGAAATGAGATCTGTAACAGCAGTGCCTGGCTCCAGCAACTGTGGAATCTTGCCATGTGTTCTGTGCGTCGGTTATATAGGTCTGATCATGACATATGATAGACGCCAGAAAATAGGCTCTTATCATCATTCCACAGACAGTCTCTCTTTTAGTATGTGCCCTGGGCGTGATCCTGACAGTTTCACTGGCACAGATACAGAAGAAAGTATTTGCTCTTCTCTGTAACCTATTTACAGGGATTTCTTCTGAACTCCCAGAATTTCCCCTGGAGTAGGACAACCCCATGCTGTTCTCAGTTAGCGTTATGAATAACATTTTCCAATAAAAAAAAGTGTCTGTGTTCAGCCTGAACGATTTCTGTCACAAAACATTTGCCAAATGCAGACCAGGGTTTGATTTGGAAGTTTGAATTTTGGGGCAGCCTGCTCCTAAGCTGGTGACCTTAGGAGCCCAAGGTCATCAGCTCAGCATGAGCTAGCTCTTTCCTGCTTGGCACATGGAGCAGAAAAGCCCAGGAAACCTTGGCTATAAAGTAGGCCACAAACCTTGGAGTTTCAGGCAGCTGTACAACAGAACTGACTTTCTTTGCATCAACGAAAATGAGGGAAATGGCTTTTTATTTTTGAGTTAATGTAGGCTCCGGGGAAGATATTTAATCTGGGAAGTATCATATGTCTTAGGCTTGGAAAAAAAAGAATTCTCAGAATTTCTACTTCATAGGAAATTGTGAAATCTTTTAGGTTCTGGTTTAATTTTGATTAAAGTGAAATTTGGAAAAGACTATTTTTCACACACACCAAAAAAACTACTTTACCATCACTTCTATTTCTGCTGCAAGCTAGGGATAATCAGGCAAAGAGGTGGCCAAATAAAAAGAATAGCTCTGCTACTAATCTCACAATGATGAAACTTGAGAAAAGTTCACAGCATCATTGATGTTATTGTAACCAGGATTTGAAAGCAGGATGGGAAATAAAGTCATTGCCTTGTCAAAGAGATGTAAGACTTATATGAGCTGTATATTTGCCCTCTGGACAGTAGGAAAGCAGTGGAAAGGAGAATGGAAAAAGTAGGAGCACTTGAAAAATATAACGGAAAAGGAAGGCAAATAGGTAGAACTATAAAACAGTTTTGGTTAAGAATTTAAATTTCCGTTTTCCCTTACCCAGTCTTGAAATACCAGGGTAAATTTTACAGAAGTATTTAGGTACATATCGCAGGAATCTCCACTGAAGATCAGGAGCTGAAGGGTTTCTGAGCATTAGAAAGCTGCAGCGCCTGGTCCAGGGGTTCCTCTCGGTGCAGTCTTAGATAACCAGAATCTATATCTTCCCCTGTACAAAGAAAACAGATTTATCTAGCCAAGAAAAAGGAGCCAAGTTACCCACTTGCCAGTGGACTGGCAGACCCTAAATACACATACCCTTGTGTGCTCACATACAGCAGTTAGGCAAAATCCATTCGGCTGCACAAAGTGGTCAATAACATCATTGCAAGCCAAAGGGAAACAAAAAATTTGTCTTGTGATAAGTTTTTTATTCTAAATAAAATGAACCTGATCATCAGGTGCTTTTAAAGAAATTCCTTTTATATGGAGATGGAGCCCAGTGGGAAGGATGTAGACATAATACTCTATGCGAAGCTAATTAAAAAATTTTCATGGGAATATGGAACCTTCCATCTTTTTTCTGCCTGCTCTATTTTAATGAAATAGTGGTTTTTCTTTTTTCCACTTTGTGGAATATGGACCAGTTGCACAAGGTGTTTGCTGCTCCCATTTTTCCGTTTCCTTTGGCTTGCACGAATTCCTCTGAGAACCAGATTTGCAGAGCACCGAGTCGGGCTCGGTGTGGCCTGGCTGGCCAGCGGGCTGCAGCAGCTGGCCCAGGGCGGTGAACTGCCTCCCCTAAAAGCTGGTGTCTTGAATTACTGAATAAATTCATCAGTTTCTAAAGATAGAGGTGACAGAGCGACAGCTCTCAGGCTGGGCAGACGAATTACTCTGTTATATAAGAAACTTGGCCTTCTGGGCAATGTCAAAATTTGCCTGCAAAATGTTTGGCCAAAGATCAACACTAAACCGGAGCTGTGATAGCTTCACTTTGTCTGACCTCCCCATGGCTTTCACCTGTATGTGGCAGTCTAATCTTGTCAAGAGATACATTTTAATCACATTTTAGATTTTATAATCATTTTACATTTTACCCCTAGTGTCCCTGTGAAAAGTAGGCTGAGATAGTGTTTAAAAGAGGAGTGAGCAAAGAGGAAGGAGAAAGGTACCAAAACCTGTAGTCTGAAACGGTTGTTTTAAATCCGATTGCTTTAAACTCCTTGTGTGAATGTTGATCTTTCCTGGTGCAGAAGACAGAGAAACACATTTCGCCTGCCTTGCTCAGACCTGCAGCTGGTGGGATGAGCATTGGCTGTGGTTGCACACTTGCCATGGGGGAACGATCAAGCCCACCAGGCCTTGGAGTTGCAACTACAAAGATCTGAACTTCAACCGAGGGAGGAGCTTTTTATAAAGAGACCAACATGGACCATGCTGCTGAGAGCTCTTCACTGCTTCACACTTGTACTCGAGACCCTCAGAACAATAATCGATTTAGCACTTAGCACAAAGTGTTCACCAGTTTAGAAAGTCGTGATTTTCTTTGAACACTTTGTGCATCGCATTACTACTACAAATTCCAGTGGAAAATAGAAGAGAGGAACTAATGAAATGGTTAAAGAACTTATTCATTTTTTTTTCCCCTCTGTAAGTCTGATGGTGTTTTGTAAGTTGTCTTATCTTCTGATTGTAGATTTTTTTAGCTCTGGTCTCAGATTTACCTGTTTTGACATATGACCAGAGAAAAACATTTTGTAAACCAAAATCCTTTTTTTTTTTTTTTGTCCCCGAAAATGGCCTGGGGGACTTATGACATAATCTACTGTTATTTAACACACTTTTTGGAAGTGTGTTAGGGTAGAGACCCTTTATCTTTATAACATAGAACAGCAAAATATTTATTAAGAATAACCCTGTTATGCTTCATCCCAGGATTGTGGAAATTATCTTCTTCCATTATGCTCTTAATAATGAACAATGGACACATTTATTTTTGAACTGCAACATATAACTACAGAAAAATCCAACTGCCTCAAGCGTGGAAGGCACAAAGCTCTTCAAAATCGTAAAGTAAAATCCACCTTCAAACAAAATCCCAGCGCAATGACCTTGGTCTGACTCCAGCTTTCATTCTGAATACGTTGGGAACCAAACCCTGGTCTAACAAAGAATGAACTCGTTACCTTGCAAATGGTCAGTAGAAGACTTTTCCCTCACTGCTGTCTTATTGAAACCTTCGAGTGTGTGAGCAGGGCAGCCTTTGTGAATCAGCCCTATGCCTGACTTACAGAGGTGAAAGCTGTCCTGAAAGAGGGGAGAGAAAAAAAGAGGTAGCTCGGGCTGAGCCCTGCTAGACTAAAATAGTGGTTTTAAATTTTCAGAAGTCAGAGTGCAGCTGATTAAATCTGCAGCTGTCTAGGTGAAAGCAAGTGATTGGTGGATCTCGGAAGATTTGGGACCGGATTCACCCATATGGTTTGAGTCACTCTGACAATAGAAAACAGCTGTAAAACTGTTTCCCTGGCCAGAAAAAGTTGGGTTTATGGTTGCTTTGCGTCTCCAAGCATCTGATGAATACAGTTCTTTGTCTCAAAAAGCATCTGAAAAACCAGATGCTTATCTGCATTTCTCAGCTAAATAAATTGTGATAGTAATTTTGTGGTGATAGCCCTTTGTGAGATTTTTCAGTAATTTTTGATATTGAGTAATTAGTCAGAGAATATTTGAATACAAATTCTCTCTGTGCCAAGAGGAGGTATTATCTCTTATGGACTCTATCTATTAAAAGGAAGGCTCTGCTCTGGGAAGCTCACAGCCTAGGTATAAAACTGCAGAAGGACAATTAACGATCAGTCTAGACAGAGAGAACAAGTCAAACAGGGAGGGAATAAAGCTTAAAAAGGAAGAGTGACTGAGCACTTGCACGCAGCTCATTTTCATGTCTTAGTAGGTCTGCAGGGGGTTGTTTGTTTTTTTATCTGTTTCTTTGATGGACTCAATGGGAAGACTGGGGCTTATAGATTTTATGAGACAAGTATTTTGAGAAGAGACTTTAAAGAATAAGGGGTGGAGGCAGAGTAGGTTGGATCAGGAAGGAAATTTCAGGCAGGGGGTCCCTGTTGAAGAAGGCACCAGAGAAAGAGCTGGCAAAGCAGATGCGTGCAACTGGAGCCAAGTAAATGAGGCAAAGGTGAAAGGATGGGAACAGAGTTCATTCAGGAGACTTTCCACACTTGTACTTCCAGTCACACTTCAAGCTTGAAATGCATGTAAAATAGAGAGTGGGGAGGTGCTGATGTCGGAAGGATTGCAGTGGCCAAAGCTAACTCAAAATCCTCAACCTTCAAAAAAGACATATTCACCATTCTGAATTGAGAGCTTAGAATAGAAATTTCCACTTCCTTGCACTGGGGGGTAACAGCATTTTCAAATTCTTTTTATAGATTCCTTTGCAAGAAATCTGCTGTGTTTTCATGTTTACTTGAGACCCCTTGCACACTTGTATTCTTTGAATGCAGAGACTTTGGAGACTGAGACTGAAAGAGGTGCTTTATTGTTTGCTCTCTTTCTCAGTCCCTCTCTTTCTTCCCCTCATACACATATTTTTTTCTTTTTCCCCCCTCCCCCCTATCTCTGAAAGAAATATTTCCAAATGTGCACTTTCTCAGTCTTGTCTGAATGCTCTTTAGATTAAAGGTCAAAAATACAATTCTTGTCATTGTGTAGATACCAAAGAGAATGATAAAAATGGAACAGTATCTGTTCTGTGGACTACATTAAAAATAACCAAAAGCAACAGCTTTAGGACTGATTTAAGAAGTCATGCAAATGTGTAAAATCTAACAGCCTTAGGACACAGTTTAACACTTTGAGACATGCTGCATACTTTTAGAAAGTTCCTTTAAAAGCTGGCAGGAGATAAATCACCTTTTCCAATTATTTTGAAATTATGCAAGCTCGGCACAGTACAACTTTTGATCAGAAGTACTTATTGAAATGCATATTCTTCAAATATTGCCTCTCAAGGTCACACTCACATCTAGAGCACAACGGGCTTTCAGTCCACTCTGGTCTGAGGGCTCTCTGCCCTCCCGCCGCAGCAGTGGGGTTTAGACGAGTACGACGAGATGGGAAACTCTAATTGCTTTCGGGACTAGTACGACTTTGCACCCATTTTAATAACTTTACGTTATTGAAACGGCAATGCAATGACAAAAGAGGCAAGATCAGTGTTTGAAGGGTTTTGCATTCAGGTATGGTTGTTTCTTTATTCTTCATAATCGTAGGAACATGACAAAATTTCATCAAGTTATTTAAAGCACTACCTACTAAATGGAATGCAGAAGGTGAAAATAGAATAAAATCACACAATCACAAGAAAAGCCCACGTGATAAATATCAATTGCAGGATATTCTTCAGCTGTTCCTGTTGACACACTAAGCAGCGTTATGCTCTTTGCCAGTATTGGATACACATCTATTGATCATGGGAGCAGAAAAACCCCACCCAGTCATTAAATAATTCAACAGACAATGACATGCTAGCAGTAGAGGAAAAACTTTAGTGTTTTCTTAGAAATAAGCATGTATCTACATATAAGGTAATGTATTCTCTACTGCTGAGAGTTTGTGAGAAATCAACATTCTCTGACTGATGGGGGCACTTCTGAAAGGGTTATTCAGTGCTTAAGAGAGTACTTGTCACTTGCATAATTTTAATAGAATTAGCAGACTGTCTGATAGGATTACTTCTTCTCATGATAATCCATCTTCTCTGTAGTACTGGGAATTTTTAGCGAAATATGCTGCTACTGGTTTAAAAATATTTTTCTTAAGCCTCATTTTTAAAAGTCATTGTGTCATTGAGCGTTATTATTATTAGATATAAACACTTGCCGAAACCCAGAGCCACACAGCCCCAAACTGGGAGAAATTTGAGACCACAGAGCTTTCCATTTTGAAACTACCTGTCATTAATTATAATTAATTTTTATTATTTATTTTTGTTGTTAAATCTAGATACAAGCAAGAAGAAGTATAGAGAATAAAAGAGCCCTGAACTATTTATAAAATAGACATGACATTGGAAGTGCACATTAAAGGATGGGCAAGGAGAAATCAAGTTAACTTCACACTAAAGAAAAGCTAGGATAAAAGGGTAGAGGATACTGGAAACAAATTCTACCTGGCAGTGCAAGTAAAATGTTTGACCAAGCTGAGTACCCTAGAAGATTCCTGCCTTCCCAGGAGTCTTAGAAGCAACAGATTAAGAAAGCAGTTAGTGGGGCTCAGGGAGAATCAGCCTTGAAAGTTTTCTGGGATCTGTCTGAAGCTTTATTTCTGAGACTCTGTGCAACCACATGGTGGGGAAATGCCTTCTTGGCTAACCATGGAAAAAGACCACCATGGTACAAAATTAGAACCAGTGCAACTTCTTCTGCAACACATCTTCTGGTACTGATTTGCAGTTTGTACCTAAAGTAGAAAGGGGAAAGCAAGGATCCATCTCTGCCTCACTCTTTTCCATCTGCTATTTTGGATCATAGGAGTTTTGGTGAGCAGGAGTAGAGTAGCCTCCAGTGCTATGTGATGCACAGCTGAGGCAGGACAGGGAAGGACAAAAGTGGAGCTTGTGCTGTCCAGTAATGGCTGGGACTCTGATCAATACTTTGGAGGAATGGAGTGTAACAATTGGTACAGAAGAAGGCAACTTAAAGGACCATGGAGATAAAAGATAAGGAATTAAATGGAGCCCTGTGGTATCAAAGAGAAGATAACAGAGTTTTCTGGTACCCAGAAGTAAAGTTTCCATGGTTACCTCCCTATGGGAATACAGAATACTCTTCTTCCAGGTCTAATACCACTGCCAAGCTGGAGGGTAAAGTAGTAGTAAAGTTCCTTTGAGGATTTCTCCAGTGCTGGCTTATTGGTCAGTCCTTGTCCAGATGTCCTTTGAGGTTTAGATACAGTCTTCCCTCCCAACTCACATCATTAAGACCTTTAAGAGAACTCATTTAATTTGGACCGAAGAATTAATATCAACCTGGAGTCTCAGAGCTAATCTGAGGCCGAGACAGTACTGACCACAAAAGAAAAGGATCTTTTAAAATCTTCTCAACATATGAACATGTGAATCCTTCTGGAGTATCTGCTTGGATTTACTAGAAATAGTTTCACATGCACATCCGAAATTTGAGATGTAAAAATTCTGGCATTGTTGAAAATCATATTTATTATGAAAAGCTACATTAATTTGTAACTGATTTCTGTGTGACCTTGCATGTGTACACAAAACCAAGATTTTTTTCCTAGCCCTGGGGAAAACTATTTGTGTAAGAAGGGCAAGAAAAATGGTTTGAAAATGTATAAGTATGTATACTACCTCCAGGGAATAGAAAAATCTCAATTTTTGTAGTACTAATTTTTAAATGTGTAGCCACAGAAAAAGCAGAAAATGTCCCTTGTTATACAGACATAATATGTCATACTTACTAGATATTCCTTGGTACGCTCTTTTCTTTAGAGACCATCAAAATGTGCAAAGAGAAAACAAATATAAACTGGGTGCTGAAGACAGAGACAGGTGAGGTTCTGTTTAAAGTGTAGTGAAAAATGAAGAGAGAAAGGACACTGAAGGATTGCAGTGTTTATTATCTTGCTTGGACTAATGCACACTTCAGTTGTAAGTGGCGCATAGCATATAAATGAGATGTATTTGCAACACAGATCAAAATGAAAGAAAAGCAGGAAGACTCTTCTAACAGAGAAAATGTGGCCAGGATTGCCTGTACAGCATCCTCACTGCAAGGTACCTGAAGGAAGGAATCTGTTCAATTAGAAATCAACTTCGGTGAACCCAAACACCAAGTCTCTGGGAAACCTGCTGGAAATCTGGATGGTGTTAAGGTCTTATAGCACTCGGGCATTTTTGCACCATTTCTCAAACATCCGTTTTCTCTGGATGCTGCAGAGTGGAACACTCTGAATTCCTAGGGGAAATCGTGCTGGCAGACCCAGCATACTCAGCAGAGAGTGCAACCCCGGTGCCATCAAAATCGGGGAAAGGGAAAGCTCCCTTCAGTCTTTCTCTCAATGTGGCTTTACTCATAAGCCCCTGGACAAGGTGCTGTGAGGCTCTGGGCATAGCAGTAGGAAATATTTCGAAATGAACCAAAACAGAAATGAAAAAAAAAAAAAGAGGAGTGAACTGGTGAGTGATCCCATGTAAACACAATGCAGTACAGAGAAGGAGCAGATGATTCAACGAATGGGAATGGGACACGGCTGGTTTGGTGAGTTCATGCAAATATCACAGAAAATACAAACAATGGTTGTGGTTTGTGTCTCTTGTAGTCCCTTGTTCCTGAATGTAAATGGACCCCCAGTAGGTAATTTTATGTACTGTGCATAGGGAAATGGCAGCCTGCAATGAGAGTGAAGTGTTTTTAGAAACTCACACCAACACTCTTCCTAACAGTATCAGTTGTTTGGCACCATGACCCTGTAGAAAGGAGGGGAGATTCTGAGTGACACATCTGCAAAATGAAGGGCACTTGTTTCTGAAAAGTAAGTGTTTCGAACTGGGGAGAAGTTACATGCTTTAAATGCAACAACATTGACTTTCTGTTTATCCATATGTGTCTCAGGCACAGAAAGGGCCTATGGGTGAGGGTCAGCACGTTCTCCCCTCTGTTTACCAGTTAACAGAACTTCATTTATTTGCAATCCTGTTTTCAATTAATTTGGGAAAGAATGCCAAACATATGGGGCTTTTGGTAGGTTCGAGTTCTTGATGAGTTTGGTTCACAATGCAGTATTTGTGTCACCTTGTTAGAGCACAACCTTCTCCAGGGCTTGACTCTTCTTTCTGCAGCCCATGGTGTGAAAGAAGAGTCTGCAAGGTCAGCTCACAGATTCTAAGACATTCTATTTTTTTCCTTCAGCTACTTTTGAAACTTCATTTTACATCTGAGTGACTTGTTTTTTACATGCATTCTCTCTCCAGTAGTTGTGTGTTATTGCAAATGTAATAACAAACATCAGCAAACACAAACAGGTTATTAAGCTTTTGAAGAAAACCATTGCTGTTTCTCTTTGTTCCTATAACTTTTAAAATGCTATCTTCTTTGAATTTGCTTTTGTTTTAACTTAATTTTATACTGAAAAGATCCAGATATTAAACTTTAATTAAATGTTTATTCTAGATATCTAGCTGTTGCTTATTTTACTGGCTATTAGGTTGTAGATAACTGCAAGTGAGCATTTATTTTCTAGTTTACAGTATTTAGTACATGAGTAATTATTCCAACATACATGCATATGATAGTAAATTAATATATGAACAGACTTTCCTGTGGCTATATTTTTGTCTGGTAAATATATCCTCATGGTAAGGACTTGATAGAATACATAAGGCACAGAACATGGTGTGTGTTACTTGCTCTCGGGTGGTCTGCAGCTCAAAGACCCTTGTCATTTAGTGAAGATACAATACAGTATTCTTCCACAACTATTTACATTCCCTGTTTTTCACAGCAACTTCAAATGCATACATTAGGCATTTCTTTCCTCTTGTCTTTTTTGATCTCCCTGGAGACAAATTTTACTACGGTGTCAAAATTTAATACAATCCACTCATCCATTAGGCACAGATCTTATTTACAGAAGTCTTATTTGTTGTAGAGAGAAAGAGAACATATTCCTGAAGAACGGTGATGGAAGAAAAGGAGAAAAAATCATGAATGGCAACCTTTAAAATAATAAATCATTTGCTCCTTTATCTCACCAATGCTTTTGTACAGCTGGGGAAATTATTAAGAAGATACTATAGAAGAGAGAATCTGAGAAATCCTGCAAAATTCAATGTTATTGTTTTAGGGCTTTCTGAGGAGAAAAGTTCTGCAGTCCTTTTGAAGCTCAGTTATAATTCAGCAGGAAGAGGCACGGAGAAAGGTTTTCAATCCTCATTGGACATGAAAGTTACAAGAGGACTGGATGTAGAGTGAAGATAATGAGGCCTTTTTGTCACTGATCTAACCAGGGAAGATGCTGCATACAATTTTAAACAAGTACTTATTTCAACCATATTTAAGATAAAGTCTTTCCCAAATTTTGACTTGTAAAACCAGTCTGGAATTTCATGGAGGGAAAGAACCCCAGATGTTCAAAACCAAAAGGAAATAATCAAAGGAACTGTAGCACTCTTTGCAGTGGTACTTTCCCTTACAAAGACGCTTTCCTTTAAAGATCTCAGAGCACTGCAGCCATAAATCAAACTTCATGATGACTATGCAAAGATTTGTCTTGATAAGGTTGACTGTGCTGGGTTGGTAAGGTTGAAGTGCATGTTTTGACTTTTGCAGCTGTCAGATGATATTATATGCCCATACAGGAATGATGGAAGCCCAGCTGAGGGTCATACAACTGTTTTGACACTAACACAAGCAGACGCTCCATTTTTGATAAGTTTATTTTAAGGTTTTAACAGTGAAAATCCTCAAACATTTAGTTTTGCAGGAACTTAGAGCTATTGACTTTTTTTACATTTCAAAATAAAAAGGAAATGAACTTTTTTCGTAACTTCCAGGTACTGGAAAAATTGAGATTTTAGCAAAGGCAATTTTGGTATCAGGTTTTCTGGACTTTGACCCTGGCTCTGTAAATGCCATTGCATATATTAAAATTTAAATACCTAACTACCCAATATGTAATGAACACACTAATGATCTTCATTATATGTTTGTTTGCAGATATTTAAGAAGTTGTTGCAGAAATTTAAAAACCTATTAATCTGAAATGAAAACAATATTTCCTGGCATGATTTTGTAATTGTATGTAAACTATACATCTACCATGTCAACCCACAAGCTTATGCACAGGGAAACCTGAACACACACACTGTGGCTAAAAGAGATGAAGCAGTTTCTGCTCTTTATTCCTTAGTGAAACGAGCTATTTTAGACAGGTCGAACAGATTTAATTAGTCACGGACATAATTCATATTTCTTTATGCATTTAAGATGTGATTACTGAAAACTGGTCAATATGAATAAGAGTGTATTTAATACCCACCAGTGCTGAACTGCAAATTTTCATATTTAAAAATCACATTCAAAGAGAAAGCAAGTGAACATATTTATAAATAGTACATACAATTTCCAAACTATCCTGGGAATAACAATTCTTGCAATATACTTTTTTTGTACATGTGTCCAAAAGTAGTAGGATTTGGTATTTTACTTCAAAAAGAGCCCCTGAATATCTAAAATTGAACAAGAGTTTGCTTCGTAGGTGGGTCAAGGTTTAGGGACAGAGTGGGCAGTAACAAATGGGCACTAATAACAGTAAAGATGGTTCCATATCAAGCAGAAAATTACTCTGATTGCACATTGAGAATATATTAAAAAGGTGTGTGGTGGAGCAGGTGAGGACAAAGGGGGAGGAAAAGGCAGGTAAAGTCAAAAAGAGAGAGGAAGCCATCATCACAATTTACATGGACCAGAAGGCAGCTTATGTACAACACAAAGTGGACAAAAACCTCATATACAAGGTCAGGAAGCACAATGAAAAGAATGAGGTACTTGCACAGACACAAAAATAGTCTTAAACATCAAAAAACAGGGTAATTTTGAACTCCAGAAAGAGAAATGCAACTAATGGACCTCAACAAAGGTAATCGCTAAGGATGAGTCTGTTCAGTTTTTATATCAGTGACCTAGAAGAGGTAATGCAGCTTGGAGACAGAGCAGAAACCAGAGGGAAAGACCAGTTTTCAAGTGAAAATTGAATTAGGCTGGAAACTGTGGTTTAGAGCAGAGCTGAGACTATTAGTGACAGAAATGAAATACACGCATCAAGCAGATGTGCGATAGAAAACACTAATAAAGAGAAGGATCTCAATGAAGTAATCTAGAATAGAAATTTTGTTTATTAGATTCTAAAGTGAAATAACTGAGAAAATTACCATAAATATAAGTTAGAATAATATTTGCCAGGAGACAAATATTACTGAATATTCAAGCAAATCTTTGAATGCATGTTACAAATATATTTATGTAAATATACCCACACTAGTAAAGCACTCCAACTATAAAGGTAACTATCAGCCAGCCCAAAATTTAAGAGAGTTAGGCAGCTTTCATTTCCTTGTTAATAAGATAGAGTTTGTATGTGATACTGAATACATTCAAAACAGATGTAAGAAAAAAAAATAGAAAAGTCATAACTTTTTCTTGTACAAACACTTTAGGTTATCATTCGAATACATGAACTAATTGATTAGGTAACCTCATATTTTTTTGGTTTTTTGGCCATTCTTCATCAATATTTTCTTGTTCTATATTTTATAAAACAGTTATAAATGTAAAATCTTTTCACAAATTTTCAAAAATTGAATGTTAAATTATATTATCCATGCTTTAACCTTTTAGATCATTTGTAAAACTAGCATATTTTGATGCTGCAATTAAAACATTTTAAACAATTAATACAATGTCTCTATTAATCTGAACTTATATATATAAATGTAACATATGTAATTCACATTATGTAATTTCTGCACAAGATAATATAAATTTTCTTCTCCTGGAAGCTTCTAAATCATGATGAAATTTTCTGTACTGGAAACTGCTCTTGGCTAAAATCTTTTCTTTTCAAATGCATAAGCTGAAAATTGTTTCACTCTTTGACCTGTGAGCCAAGTTCCCCAAAGCTTGATGAAAATTCAAATGGCTGAGTTATAAATATCTCTGAAACTAGGTTTATAATGGAAACACAACCAGATCCTTCACTAGAGCAGTGCTCATGGGGGCTGTTAGGGCAGTTTACAGAGCAATGAGTGCCAAGCTATAAGTTAATGAGGAGAAGCAACTGACTAATAAAGCACCCCTAAACAAGAAAAGAACATTAAAAAATGCAGGAGCTGAAAATTCCTATTGGGCTTTCCGTTAGCTGTGTCTCTATATGCAGCTTCTTTGTTTCTCCTTCTGCTTCAGGAAACCATTGCCTTGGCTTCCTATATTTTCATGTGCTGAAGTCAGTAACCACACTTTCGTAAGGCTGAGGAAGGGGCGTGTGTGAAACCTAAAGTTAGAAGCCAGTTGTCAAAAAACAATTTACTATTCTCATCAATCTCAGCCTTCCCTCTTTTCTCCGTATTACATGACTGGGAATGCACCATAGGATGACAGCAAGATAAAATTAGAAATGGCTCCATTTGACTTTGGTGCCTTTTCACAACAATTTACTGCTGAAAATTTTATTGTTACATTTGAACACAGTATAGAGTACAGGTGCCTGTGGCAGACAATCAGGGCTTGAGAAAAGAGTGCATAAAGACATGGTTTCATTAATATTAGGATACGGGGACAATGTGGACAAGGGAGACAATTCCAGTCATACAAATGTATCTCTAAGTAGATTTAATGCATGCTATGACTGTCATTAGACAGTCAGCACTCACTGTAGGAGAGATAACAGAAATACTCCTCTCAGTCGAGAGATGATTGGTGACAGCTCAGAGTGATCGGGTTTTTATTTTCCAGCCAGAAGTGATTGCACTCCATTTTGGAAAAGATATTTAAAAGATTGGGTGAAACTCACTGGTAAATAATGGTGCTGAAGGCAGATGCATGCACCTTTGAACTCACCTTTATTGTTTTACCCTGGGACATGCGTGCTGCAGGAAGTGCTAAATGCATCCCATGTCTTAACTTGAGACATATGCATCAAGAACAAAGCAAATGATGAAGTGTCCTCCTCAATAATTTCATTTTGTGTTCTTGTTGGCTATGTGCATGCTCTTCACTGAATTGCATACATATACTTCTTAGAGAGAGTAATAAAGAGATAATTTGGACAAGATGCCTGCTTCGTAAAAAGATACATGTAGTTTTCATGTGTCTGGCTTAAATTAGTGAGTGGTTTCAGAATGTGAAATAATTCACTGTGTATAACTTCAACCCCTCCCAAATACTATTAGTTGAAATGTAGTAGCATAATGAGCCTTCTTAAAATTAGACCTCCTTTTGGGATCCTCTGTCCTGTGCTTTCCACCTGTCGCCTTTGCTTGCAGGATTGCTGCCAGTTTGGTTTGCTGTCTCCACATCTCCTTCTGTGATAGTGAACTGTGATAGAGGACAGGTAAAGCTAATATGAGGATGACTGTGTTGTTCCACAGTCTTGGCTTAGATTGCAACAAAAACACAAGTCTTCAGAGCTCAGGAACTGAAATCCCTTTGGACAAAATGGGGTTGTGCTAGAATATGTTTTCTCCAGTCTAGGCCAAGACGTGGTTTGTTGTGGCCTCCTTTCGTGTGCACAGGGAATGAAAAGCAAAAATACAGAAATAAAGCAACATGTATTTCTCAGTTGTGATTGATCAGATCCCACATTGCACTAGAGGACTTATATTTGCAGATGGAAAGTGTCCCATGATTGCAACATCTACTTGTCTCAGCACTGCTGTTATTTAGGATCCTTGTACAGCAAGAGACAGGACACCTTGCACTCCTGCTGTGAGCTGTGAGCTGGATTTGTCACATCTCCAGAGGCAAAGATGGTCACAGGCTCCTGATATATAAAGTGCTGTATTGGATACAGAAGGCAGAACTCCTTGAGATAAGAAGTTTGACTGAATTCCAGCACAGCTTTTACACTGCTGTGTCTATCTGAAGTCTGAAAGACCAAGATGCAAGAGCCTTAGCTGTTATTACAGATTCTTTTCATTTTTCATCCTGCAATTATTAGTATAATGGTGAGGAGAGAGAAGAATGAATCCTTCAGCATGTGTGCTGAGCTCTTCAGACACAGCGTGTTCATAGCCTTGCTCTATGTACTTCATATGCCGCATAATTGCAGTGGAGGAGAAAAAAAAAAGGGAAAATTGCACATTTAAACTAAATTAAATTCAGAACCTGTAGTATGCCGGGTCACAGAAGGCATGTACACATTTAAATTGGATGGCTGCTTTGGAAACCAAGTCGTTCTGAAGTACATCTACATGTTGGCTCTTGACTCCATGCGGCTCCATTAGGTAATGTTTTAAAAATAAAGCCACTTAATGATGAATGTTCATAAATGAAAAATGCACATTCCCCATAAAACGCCTGTCAAACAGCGGTGCCCATCTATTTTTAGCACACACACAAAAAAATCACATTAATCCATATTGTTGTGAAACTTCTGATCTGCCCTTGAGAGTCCTTCCTAGGATTTTAAATAATGAGTCTTACAAGGCAGCCTTTTTTTTATAAGTTGCTAATTTTTTAATAGGTAGCTAAAAGGTAGAGGAGCAACAAACACAGAATGCCTTAGGTTTGGGGTGCTTTTATAACAGCAAAGAATTTCCTCATCTGGAGCTGTGTGACTAACTGTTCAGAGTTCTTAATTCCCTTAAGGAAATTTAAGTGTTGGATTGACAAAGATGTGCCAATTACAGAGCCAAAATTTCTGCAGCGACAGACCAGGCAGAAGGGTTCTCAGTAAGGGACCACTGTTATTAAATACACTGTCACAGAAAATTAGGCCAAAAGCAGATCACACTTAAAGAGACTGCACAGTAAGGCACACCCTTTTAAATTAGACCGTCCTCCTGCACTCCACAGAGTTTGTTCTGTGCTGGAGTTTAATTTAATTCAACACCACTCTTGCTGTAGTCAACCTTTTGGCTTCCACCATCTTTTCTCCCATGTTTTGCATCTTATGGAGACTATTTTTAAAGTTAATTAGCTTATCCAAAATAAAGCAGAAAGAGATGCAAATCCAAATCTATCATTTAAAACCATGTGAAATAAACTGCACAGTGTTAGCTGTTAATTTTCTACTTTAGCCACTGCTTTTCTAAGAAAAAGGATTCACTTGAAAATTATTTTGAAGTCTTTGTGTACATAAGTCCCTCAAAACACTTTTCACCCCTCTTAAAATTAAGCAGCAAATATGGAAATGAAACATTAGATAATGAGAAAGTAGGCAACTACAGGGTGGTGGAAACATGAAGCATCCTAAGCAAAATAATTTTACAAAGACCAAATCTTGACTAACAAACAAGTATCTGCTGTCAGAATTCCACTTGGCCACAGCCCTGTAAGCTGCTTGCTCCACAGGAGCAACCTTTGTGCTCATTAAATATAAAGGAAATCTTCCAGACAAGAAAGTCTGTTTACTTAAGGAATATCTTAAGAAAATCTGTGAATACCATGATACATGATTCACTTAATAGGACCTAGCAAAACATTAGGAAATATACAGTAAGGTGGATTATTACCAATTCATCATTCCAGCCAATGCTGGTGACCTTTGTGCCAGGCACTGCACAGCCAACCCGAAATATCCAGTTTTTGTACCTAGAGATTAGTAATACCAACTAAATAAATAGGTGTAGACCAGGAGAAAAAACTTAGTTGAAGTCCTAACTAACTACAGATTGGAAGGAAAATGGCGTATCCCAAAGCTCAGCAAAGGGACAATTTGCTGACTATGCTGTCATGGGAATTCTGTTTTTATATAACTACCTTTCCTATGGGTATAATGCAAAGAAAGCCTTGCCAAAATGCAGACTTCCTACCATTTACATGCCAAACATGAAAACAGCAGACTTAGGCTGGGCCTCCTATATGTTAGCAGAAGAGAAACCTGCTAGGAAAATGTTCAGGGTCAAGAGGAACAACAAAGAAAACTCTTCCAGAATACCACAATGAACCTTTATTTTCAGTTTCGGAACCATCAGGTTGCCTCTTATAGCCAGTGTAACTTGACAACATCTGACAACATTCTTCTTAAAAAAGCTGGAAATGAATGGTCTAATTGAAACTGCTGTGAAATAAAAGCAATATTTTGAAAACTTTAGTCGACAAGGAGTTATCCGTGGTTTGTCACGAAACATGTATCAACTCAGGTTCTATGCAGACCTGTCCAGCATCTGATACTGAAAAAAGTTTTCGTCTGTGGCTCTTGTAACAAAATAGATTATTAAACTTTCAGACAGCACAAAAGAGAGTAAATACTTCTGAGCATAGGATTAGGAATCAAATGATTCTTGTCAAATTATATAAACAGTCTGAAATACGTAAGAAATATTTCAAAGGAGATGAGTGATAAGTATTCCAATTAAATAAGCATAATCAACTGCATTCAAATATAGGGGTTGAAACTTTGGGGCATCACTCCACTCTGTTCAACTTTTGTGCCCAAGACTTGCTTACTGCAATTTTTTTCTACATTTGAATACATTGGGTGCTGCTGGGCTGCTTTAGATCAACTTTTCTTTTTTAACTTGGGACTATTTTTGGAAGGCTGAAAAATGTCCAGGGAATACAGTCCACTTGCATTCACAGGCAGGCTGTTTGTATATGTTTATTGATCAGTTTAAAAAACACAAAGACAACAAGAGCAAAACACTTCTGTATCTTGTCAACTCCACCTGGCATTTACAGAGAAAAGTCCAGATGTGCTAGGAAATATCTGGCCAAGTGGCAAGCTTGTGTGTCTTATTAAGCAGCAAAAATAAAAGTTTGTTCAAATGCTTAAGATTTTCCATTGATTTTTCTGGCAAATACCTGCTCTACTATTCTCATTTCAAAACACCAAATCGTTCACCCTAGGAAAAGGATAGATCAGCTAAAAATGTATTCCAGTTTTGGAAAAGACACCATTTTAGGTCAACATTTGATCTAAACAAAATTCCTTTTGAAAAGAAACAAAATGGGAAGGTACTCCAGGCAGACAACCTGACAAATCATGCATTCCTCCCTGCCAGCTTAGTTAGTTAGGTAATTAAACAGTGGTGGCTATATCCTAATGATGTCACCTGAATTTTATTTACATCCACAAGTTGAAAAGTTAAAATAGCCCACTGGAAAAGGAACTGAGTACTGGACTATGAGCTGCAAGCAGCAACATGAACACTTAGCATTAGACAGCAATTGATGAGTCCCCTATGCAGGGCAAAGCAACAGAGGCCGATCAGGACAAGCAGTTTCAGAATTTTAAAGCTCACTGGGTAAATATTCTGCTTATTCAGTGCCTGCTAACACAGAGATAATTGCCAGTAGCTGGAATGAGTTGAGGAGTTACAGTAGATAATTCAATGTGCTATACAAATATATGTGTTCTTCTATTATTCATACCATGACATTTGTTGGTTGTCTCAGGAGTACCAAGTGAGGCTCCTATGGTTCATGAATTACTTGAATTATGCATGGTTATGGGTAGGCATTCACCATGTACAAACTGGTTTTGAATCATGCATTTCCTGGGGGCAATATTTCTCATGGTAACTAGCAAACTTTTTTAGGTCTTTCAGAGCTTGCTGCATATTAGTAATTCCTACTTGTGGCAGTGATCCTGGCACGCGTGTTCTGGTAAACATGGGAGATAATGAATGTACACATGTTGGTAGACTGGGACCAGCATTTGTATTTACTCACATTCAAAAGGCTATCTACCTCACTGGGAATTTAAATTATGACATCAAACTGCTAAACAGAAGTCTGCTGTCCAATTGCCACCATAAATAGCAGTCCACAAGAGGGAGGTGGCAGTAGATCATTTTTTTTTACATTTGGAACTGTGCAGTAGTTTCCCAGCTAATAATCCTGCCTTGGGAAGGTAACTTATATTCACAGCTTTAGGCTTTTGTTTCTAGGTACCTCTTTACTATGTTTTCACTTGTTCATTTTTCTGAACAGTACTACCCATCTATCAGGGAAATGTACATGAAAACCCATCAATACACCATTTGCTGCATAAATACATGAGAATGGCTCTGCCAAAGGACATACTTTTTCTAAAAACGCTAATAAAGACCTTTTCTTTCTCTTGGTAAAAACCCCATTTTTGTCCCAGAATCCATCTTTACAAAAGTAAAAGCTGAAAGGAAACTCAATGTTGCACAGCCTGTTGCTGTGCATGGAACATTTCACATCATTGAGTGTTGTAATTTCAAGTTTTTAATAACAGTGTTCATAAAATCATGACACAGACAGAGTGTTGAAGCTTTGGTACATTCTTCTACCTGGCTTGGGCAGCAGAGTAGCCCCACCAGGAGCCTCAACTAGTCTGAGAATGGAACAGGCTGGTCCTGGGGCTGTCAGGCTTCCATAAGAGAGCCAGCCCCCCTGCTAAGTCTGCATAACCCCTGTGTTAAGGCTTCATGTTCAGCAGAAAAAAATTGGGCCAACACTCTGCATTGTGCTGGAGAAGCATAGGTCCGTATAATTCTGTAATTTTATATATATATATATATATATATATATGTATATATAGGACAGTTACTCTGAACATACCATGACTTGTTGGCAATAGGTACATAAACTTGCTTTATTTGATAGTCATTGTGATAAAGGAAAAACTGCTCTCTCTTGTAAGACAGTTCTCTAATCTGTGTAATAGCACATAATTATTGAGGCCACCTCAGAAAAAGAAGGCATAGAAGCTCAGCTTGTAGACTTTCTGCATGATAGATTTTCAGGCTCTGAAGTTTATGACCGTTAACTTTGGAAACATTTTGAACAGTCTGCATTTGTATTTGCAATTCCTAGTTTCAATAATTGCACAATCTTTTCTCTACACTTTGCATTTTTTTTTCACTGGTTATGTGCATCTGGAAGGAAGACCAGGTATCTGAGAGCCAATATCTTTGTGCACTGAAGCTGTGTATCTTAATTTCCTTTAAATTCTTAAAATTTCACTAGTCTGATGACATTAAGAGAAGCTGTTTGTCTATTATAAGGTATTTCAAGCAACAAGTTTATTTAAAATTTCTTTTCATTCATATTCATTTTTCCTAAATTTTTATGGGTCTCATCTATCTAGTTTGAAAAGGTATCTCTGCAACAGAAATGTTCAGCAATAAATAATACAAGTAATTGTGTATTTTACTGGAGTGTTCTTCTGCTGGTTGGTTACTAGGAAATTTTTTTAATGGTTATTTTTTATTTATGACTTCAAGACTGTATCTCATTTCATCCTTTTTTTTTTTTAGTTTTTATAGCTTTTTAATAACAGGGAAAGAACTCAGTATCACTACTTGCAAGTGTATCAGAGAAGGGTTTTTTTCAAATTCACTGTAAGCAGATGCAAACTTAATTATAAAGTGTATTTCAAATTACAGAAAAAATTGAGATATAAGACCAGGATATATTCACAGCAAGACTTTAAAAAAACCCAAGACCTAATAACAAGTGAAAATCCACCATCTCTACTTCTTAAAGGCGTTACTCAGCTGACTTTCACTTCTACCTGCAAGTTGGAAAGACTTTGTATAGGAAAATAAGGAAGATGCCTTCCAAAAATAAAATTTAAATGCTTCTCTATTATAGTTAGCAGCAAATCACATTAATTCTTCTACTATTCATTGTGATAATGATATTAATCAAGCTGCTCCCTGGACACTCATGTAGTTGTAATATGTAATTCCGTGGAAGCTCCATTCCAATTTAGCAATAATTAATGTTCACTTATTGCAAAGTGTTACAGGAAAAATATATTTGTGGACTTTACGTAAGACCATATTCTTGCACTGTGAAAGAGGCAGAGTAGATAAAGTATGAGCTGGAATAGAATTCAGGTGTAATGAGTAAATGCTGTTGTACATAGAGTGCACTTAATAATCTCACGGTGTAAAAACTCAAGGCACTCAGAGCTGTTATATTTTCAATGGCTTAATCAAGAAAATGTTGAGAGACACTGGCATTGCGGTTGGGATTAATGGAATCCCTCAATGTCCTCATTAAATTTAATAAACCTGTGTAACAGAAATAATAATAACGCTTCACATATGTATTGCATTGCTCCTTTTATGAAGGATCTCCAAGCCTGTTGAAAGCATTCACGAATTGAACATTGCCATCCATCTCCTTGGAGTGGCTCTCCTCTTCCTGCTGCAGGAAATACCTTCTGGGAGACCCTTGGGAGAGAGTCCTACAGGTGCACACCTGGGTCCAGGGAGATGTGTGTGTGTCCCTGCTGCCTGCAGCACCACTGGCCATGTGGTGGGCTTTACTTTTTTGTCCAGATTCCTTGAGACATTTTATTCAGTCATTTCCTAAGGTCTTTGTGCCATGAATCAGGCCTCTTTTCTATGATCCCATTTATATTTTCGAAAATTAACAACAGCATTTTTCTACATCTTGTAAGTTTATGCTCCTCTAGGTTTTCAGCAGTACCTTTATCCTGGTATTTATTTCATATTTTAAACTGTATCACAGACACATTTATGCTGCTCAAACCCTGCTTTGCTTCACTGATACAGTTTGCTGAAGAAACCATAAAACCAATAGTCCTGGAGTGCCCACTTCAGAAAAGCGATACTTATTTTTGCTTAACTTTCAGTGACCTGGAGACCTTACTGACCGGTGGCCTGCCTTATCAGAGCAGCCAATTAGACAGCTTTTCACAGTTTCTTCAGCTGTTCTGCAGCAGTAGCAACTGCTACTCCTGCATAAAACCTAAATTGTCCACAGGTCTAGGATTTTTCTTTATCTGGTGGAAACTGACCACTTATTTTTCAAATGTACTTCAGCTTCCCAACTACTAATGTGTCACTTTTAAATTCCCTCCTCATTTGTTAAGAGTCCAGCTCACTTCTGCTTTATTCATTTTTGTCTAAAATCTGGAAGGTATTGAGCTGTTCCCTTTTCCACTCGCTTGGGCAAAGAGAATGACTGGGCACTCCTTTTCAACAGAAGCCTTTGCATGGCCAGGGAACTGCAGATCTGGTGGGAGCTAATTAATCATTTTCTCTCCTCACACTATGTATGGTCCTTTGCCTGTTGCTGAAAAAGTTACTGAAAATGAATAGTAGGAAGAGGACTTAAAGAATTTCCTTTTTCTCTCTGAAGCTGTAGATTTTTGCTTTGCATTGGGTGGTGAGGACAAGAGTTACGCCCAAACCCTTACTTAGAAGGAAGAAAGTCCAACTATGTTTACTATTAAAGGGGACAGGTCTTCTTCTGAGCTGCTGTGGAAAAGAATATTATGAAACCCACCTTGATTTGCAACACTCTTCCCAGCAATATCACATTTCGCCTTAGTTCCTTTGCTACTATGAACCCATTCTGCTCCCTTTCTACCCCCAGCTTACCTTTTGTGTTGACTTGATTCTTTGTTCTTGCTTGACACCTCCTGTCTTTCTGCCGTGCCACTCAAATGCACGTGCTCCTGCCCTTTTAACCTCACACAAATAAGTTTTTTACTATCAATAGCGCTTTGCCTCCAAGCTCTACTCTTCACAATTCAGCAAACAGAGATGTACCTAACAAAGAAGACAGGAAAGGGTGGGAAGCCGCATCTCCAAGTTTTGCTCCCAGGTGAAATATGTGTCCTCACTTAATCGTGCTCTGTAAAGTTCTTTGAGATCATTACATTAAAGGAGCTATGCCCTAAGTGTAGGGCACAGTTAATTATATTACATTTGTAATCAGGCCATAAAGGAGAAACCCTTGAACCACAGCTATATTGTACCAGGCACCGCAGTCTGTGGATGTCTTGCTTTGAATTTTGCTCCATGCCAACCAGCAGTAATAGGTTCTCACTGTATCCAAAACTCCTGCAGTCTTTTTCAGCCTGCCCTGGCTATCAGCCCATCAACCATTCCACAAACAAACATGTATTTCTCCCAGTATTTATTTCTTCCTTCTTTTCATCCCACTGTGCAAGCAATTAGGTATTGAATACTTAATAAACCGATGTAGACCAGCCCACATAACTATTTTGCTTCTAATCAATTTATTCAGCTCACATTGAGGGTTTTATCATATTTACAATATCACAGCCGTTTGTGTAGGAGTAATAAAAGGTAAGGAGTAATTTTCGGGAAAGAAAATCCAGTTGCAGGTTTTTCCTGGTTTTGTTGAGCTTCGGTGTGTGTGGGTTCATTTCACCATTTAGGAGGAGAAATTTTGAGTTTCAGTCAGCAGAGTTCAGTTCCAGCATGGGAGGAACAGAAATGCATAATTAAACAAGCAGCAAAAAATTTGGGAAAATGTAATCAGACTCTTGAGATCTGTCTTTTTCCAGAAGCCTTTTCTTCTGGTTTACCACTCTTCGCTAAGCCTTGGAGAAGGACTGCACCCTGCACTGTTGTCCCTTCAAAGTTAATTTATTGTCACAAGGGAAAGGAACCACGGAAGACTCAGGGACTCAGGTCAGAGAGGCACCTGTGTAGCCTGGATGCTTGTGCAGGGTGACAATACCTTCACTGCTACAGCCTAAAGTCCCCACGGGGCATGCACACAGTTGGGTCTCTAGTCTGGGTACTGTGTCCCTTGTTGTATGTGATGGTGAGTACTTTTGCATCCAGGCAACCATCCAGCTCTAGTTGATATCTGACTGCAAATCAAACGAATAACTTCTTTGGCCTGCAGAGAAAAAGTATAAAAATATTTTCCCAACTAGTTAATTTTTGCCATTATTAGGATTGGTTGGCATAACTGCAGTATTAAGAGGCCCAGCTCAAACTCCCGGATTGAATCTCTCCCCCAATTCCCCCCAAATCGCCACTTTTGTCCCTGTGTTCTATTTCTGCACCATAAGTTATATGACTCAGAGTTGAGCATGTTGTACATGATATACTCCCATTACATGACTGTCATATTCTCATCCTGCCATAAAAATAAATTCTGTACACAGAAACTGTACACACTTATAGTGCAGAAACAACTGAGAGATTGTACAGTCAAATAACACATGTAATACACTTTAAACTATCTTTTGTGTATAAATTGCAGGGTATGAAAGCATTAATTTGATATTGGCTCAGGAGGAAAGCTTGAGTTCCTAAGACTTCTACATTAAGAAGCTTGATTTCTGCTGTAGCTGCCACATGCAACCTGCAACACATGCTTTGTTTCATTCCCAAAGGGAAAATTCTCCTCTTAGAGATTCAAGAGCAAAATGTTTTCCTTACAGGCACTTTCCCTCTAATTCAAGCCTTATTTCTCCAGTGATACACACATAATTCAAGTTCCAGAAAGACTGGTGCACTAATGGCGGACACACCTGGAAGTTTTCAGTTCTTTTACCAATTTCAGATTTTTTAACTCTTCATCTGACTATTGAATTTTTGGAAGGGTAGAATGGGTCAGTTCCAGCAAACAGCACAGAGGAAAGCTGTTTTCCAGTGTTTGCAAGGATTGAAATCAAATACAGATACAGCCATTACAGATTAAGTCCAATTTTCCAAATGCAAAAATGACTGAATTTGCATCTTTCAGGGTGACACCTGTAAAACTGCATGGCCTGTCATTTCAAAGTTCTTCATTATAACATAATGAATGTATCACCGCAGTAGTTGCATTGGACAATGATTCCCCTTTTAGGAATAAAGTTCGTTCAAACCAGAGTTGTGCCTTTCTTCCTGTACTGAGAACGAGATCCTCTTGGTGTAGCCATACTTGGCCCTGCCTTTTCCTATGGGGATGTTGACTAACCTTGCAGTGCCCACACTGGGCTTCTGAGTGGTGGCCAGACTCCTCCTGAGGTGGACGCTGCCCTTGCTCTTTTGGTGGGAAACATGGGCAGAAGTCCCAGAAGAACAGCCATCCATCTCATTTTGCATTTCACCAGCTATTTGAGTTGCAGCAACATAGCTTGTCAATGCTGTCACTCATAAGACATGTTCTCCTGTTAATGAGTGCTGTAGCATCTTAGCAGATTTCTAAGCTCTATTTTTGATGATGTCAGGTTCAAAGGGAGGTCTAAGCTTCATGAAGACAGAGATGGCTATAAATGGCATCTATTTCCCTGTGGCTGTATATACCTTCCCATATAATCTTTGAATAAATCTTATGATAAAGTTTTCTTCCAACTTTTTTCCACACTCTCCTTTATACATCTTGAAGACACATCTTTATTTAATACTGAGAGCTTTAGAAAGATAGGAAAAAAAAATCAAGATTAGAAAAGGGGAGCATGAATCTAAGGAGTAGAGGTTTGTGAACTGCTGGAAGCAAACAGGTCAGAAGAGCAAGAGACTCAAGCTCTCGGTAGGGTTAAATTGAGGGAGAAAGAGAGGGGGTTTGGAGAGGACACCAATTCTGATAAGCCAAGCTTTTTTGGCTGAGGAGGTGCTGTTCTTCACTTTAAACTAAGCCCAGCTTGTCTTTAACGACCTAATTCTTCTTGCTTAGCCTTGCAGTGCTCCAGCCCAGCCCTGAGTCTCGTGTTGACTGGAGTTTGCTGTTCACTCTCCAGGCTTGTTTGCTGCAGGCCCGGGCTTTCCATTTTGTTGATATGCTCATGAGCCCTTTGACCTTCCTGCTCTCATCACAGATGCTTAGACAACAGCTGATCTGCACAAAAGAGAGCTGAGAGAGGTAGGGAGCTGCAAGAGATGTGTTGGGGACTCTCCATAAGGCTCTGGGTGAATGGAGCCCTGTAGGGAGCGCGTATTTACCACAGTGAGGCTGAGTTACCAACAGAGGCTTCTGAAATCCATAGTTTTAACCTGAAGAGCAGAGTATACAGAAAAGAAATTATAAGTCTTAATGAATGGCTGCTTTGAGTATGGATTATACACTGCTAGCAATATGCCACTGTTTATAGCACATCATTAGCCTGCAAGAGCTGTAGTGCTTGAACTTTTGTGTTTGTTTCAAGAGTGCCACAGTACAACATTTTAGTCTTTCTGCTGCAGTAACCACTGGTTGTTACAAATCCCTTCATGAATGCATTATGGAAAACTGGGGCAGAGTTCTTCACTAGCCAGCCAAGTGCATGCCTGCTGGGGCTTTGTACTAGAAAACAGTGAATAATGTTTTTAAAGCCAAAGTACAGTAGAAACCCATTTTACACACATAAGCATGTTGCACAAGACTAATATTCATTGAAGTTCTCTGCTGGTATGTGAAATTTATGTCAGTTTGCAAGGCAGAAGTTATTTTTTAGGTGTTCCTTTAAGTGGATTCATTCTTATATCATTTCACCTGTTAGTATCCTCAAAATAACTTAGCTCTGTAAGTCTATTATTTTATTGAGTATTCATGTAAAAAGGTCTCATTGTACTTTTCTCTATGATGTGGTGGACAGAAAAGGCCTCTGAGGAGAGGCAGCACATGTTTAATTCTGCTCTGCTTTACTTATTGGTATTACCGCAGGCAGAAAATCTTCCTGTTTGACAACCTCTGACACCCTACATGACTATTAGTTGCATCATCTTTAGCAACACACCACTGACAATGGGACCTCTTTAAAAGGATTAAGATCTTTGCATTTTTATCATAGCAAAAGTGGTGATACCTGGTGGGTTTGAGGGGACATCCCTGGAGTTGGAAGCCAATCCATCTACCAAGTCCAGACACCTCTGTAGAGACACGATGGATAAATTTGTGCCTCTACCTTTTGCTTCATTAAGGAGACGGGAGGTATTAATGACAGCAATTATGTATTCTCAGTTAATTTAATGCATGACAATATAAGAGACCACAAGTAATTACATTATCTGAGAAGTTTGTTAATTTTTTTCGGTACTTGAGGATGTAAGGTATGGTGTAGAAAACTGATCACATGATAAGCAATGAAACACCCTATTGTTAAATAGCAGCTCAGCGAAAACCCTCCTAAAAAAGTGGTTGACATAGCTATTTGTTTGGGTATTTAAGAACAAGGAGGAAACAAACATGTAGGCAGCTGAATGACAGAAAAAGCAAGGAATTTGGTGCCTTGTGGTTTTTACATTCTTGGGCCAATCTAAAATTGAGTTGAGTGAGGACGCCTTGCTAGCAGCACTTACAGAGGACGTTGTTGCTCTTCCTTTTCACCATTCCATGTGGTTTTTCTCCTGCTGTCCAGCTAAGAAAAGAAAGTAAATGACAACCTTTTTTTTTTTTTTTTTTTTAAGAGAAAGGAACAAATAAATGTAAGCTCAGGCATTGTCTTGTAGAAAAGAAAAGGCAGCAAAGCAAAGGGAATTGAAAAGTAGGAGGAAGACAGAAGAGTAAGGAAAAGGGATTCATATTTAACAAAGGAAGGGGTAGAAAAAACAAGAAGTCTGAAAACAAGTAACCCCAGAACAGCCCAGCTATCAATATTTAAATAACTAACCTGATTATTTTATCATCTCATGTGTGAATCCTACAAATAGTTACCCATTTGCATTACACATACCTATCCTCTCCCCTTTGTAGGAAGCAATGACTGAAGTCCCAGAGGAGTGATGCAGGTTTCATATTTTAAGCCTATTCCTGGCACTAAATAAACAAACTAAATGATTAAGAGGATGATTTTAGACAAACAACTAGAGCTGGGGCTACAGGCCAGGAAGGAGATAAGCATCACTCCATTATCTTTGCAATTATAACACAGAATTTAGGTTTTCCACCCACCTTTTTTTTTTAAACCACCTCTCCATATCCACAGTAATAAGTAAAACGAATAACAAGAAGATTTAAAAGAAAACTGTGTTGCCCAGCTAGAATGGACAGTTAGGATCAGTAATGTATAGTAGAAATTATTTTCTCTGTAAATCTCTAAGTCGGAGAAACACTGTTTAATGCAAAGGACCCCAAAAGAAATACAGTCAAAACCAGCATATGTTTTCCAGCCATTGGAGCTGCATTCCTGTGTCAGGCTCTAGAACTATTAGCTGCAGAAAGGATAGGAAGCCATTCCAGTTTTGAGATGGAGAACGTGTTTTAGAGAGCATGGGTGCCTAAGACAGTCAGCTGGACTTGCTTATCGAGCGCCCTTTGAAACCTAATCCATCCATTTGGGTGTCTTAAACATTTATCTTTGTTTTGAATCCAACTCAGCTAGCTGAAGTCACCATTATATTAATATAGTACAGCAAAGAACATTACGCTTTATTTATTTAGAGAAAAGTAGCTGATTATAAAAAGTTATATATTGTCATTGGTAATTAGGTCTGGAGCTGCAAATTGCATTTCAAGAACAATGTATACCAAGTCAGTGAATAATACCCAGTAGATACCCACTATTCGCATTTCCCTAATGAGCTCTGGATTGGTTAAAATCACTTTTCAAGCCGAAACACTGAGTTTGCAAAGTTTCCATTACTTTCTCAATACAGGTATCATGGGTACATCAATATCATATTTTACAGTTAAAGATGTGGAACTTTCCTTCTGCCATTACAATAACTGCTTTACAATTTTGATGATTGCAGGAAATGAGGAGGAATTGCAAAAAAAAAAATAATTTGAGGAGCGGGCAGGAGGAGAGATTGAGAAGTCGAGACATTTTGATGACAGGCAAGGGCTACTTGGAAAATCTGAGGTGTAGATGGGAGATCTGGACCCCGAAAGACGCTGCAAGACAGTGTTTGGCCTGAGACATTTCAAATTTCTGGAAAAAAAAATTCATTTCAAAAATCTAGAAAGCCAGATGTGTTCATTCAGGCACACACAGTATAGTTCTAGACTATTGAAAATCCTTGTTATGCAGGTACAGTAAGACACATCAGTAGCAAAGCGCTGGCAGAGGCAAATAACTTCTGCAAAACCCCCAGGTTTTTGCTGCTGACCATAAGTAGATATGCAGGACTCTTCTTCTATCACTCCTGCTACAGGCAGATTTGAGTCAGGGTTGCAGACAAAACTGGTTGCTGATTAACCCATTTGACCTGTCACCTGAGAGACTTGTGATATAAATTATTACTTGAGCTTTTCAAACAAATAACCGTAATTTCTGTTTAATTGATTTTTGACCTAGCACTGCAATTATTCAATGTTAATTTATCTCAGAACAACAGCAATTGCATGTGAACTGAAGGATGCTGTAAAAAGTTATGTGCACAGGACAAAGACTGCAGTTATTAAGTTAGCTTACATTTGCACAGTAGACAGATGAATAATGTTGCCTTTTTCTGCAATGTAATTATCAGAATCAACTAAATTCACAAGGAATACTTTGAGAAATACATGGGAGTTGGTGCTGCACAAAGCATAAAAATCCTCGTTTGAAAGCAATTCTATTTCTCTGGGTTTAGGACTGTTTTTTATTATTTATTACAAGACCCAGGAGCGTGCTTGGAATTTTACAGAGCAATGAGCAGTAACAGGTCCTGGCCCTGAGCATAACAGAACCCAGGAGAATGAAGAAAACAATAATGCACAGGAGGCCAAATTTTCTTCTTTACTCCTAACAATGGTTTAAGAACAAGGTGGTTCAAATTCTGTCCTTGATATTCAATCCATGGTTTTGGGGTAAAACAATCTGTTAACCATTCATCATCATCAGAATTGTCTTACTGATCTGAATATGTCTCTATTATGCTGATTATGCGGTATATTAATCACAACTTCTATCACTGCTATTGCTATCCAGAGCATAGCAATCTATATTGAGGCTTTTGCACAGGAAAGATTATATTTTTTTTACTATTGAACCCGAACTATTGCAAAATGCAGACAACTACCATATTCTCAATTGGGGTATAGAGGGAGTTTGGCTTCTGCAGAATAAATAGAAGAAAGAGGAGAAGATGGACAGTGACAGTCTTGAGTTTCTTCTCCTCCAAGTGCAGAAGAGTAGTCAGTGCTGCTTAAGAAAAACAGTATTTACCTATGGAACAAGGTGTAAGTCACTCCTCCAGAGTCTGATCTATCCTGACTTTATGTCATGTTAGTCACACCACAGGAATATCTTTCTTTTTAACGTTTCTTCAATGGAATAACTTGGGAAAAAAAAAAAATGAAGCTTCATTGCAAAAGGGTGAAAAAAATGCTAAATTCAATGACATCAATCATGGTCCTGACTCGAACAATAGACTTTAAATTAACTGATAAAGGATTCGGTGATGCCCTTGAAATCAGCTGTCGGTCACAAGCCCATAATCTCTTCGTGGTGGGATTGAATTTGGAGAATGGAAATTACAGGTGTAGTTGAGAACTGACCTTGATGCTCAGGCACTGCCAATATCCCACTTTTAGATTTACTACCACGATGACAACTCTCAGAATGTGTGTACTGGTGAGGAGAAGGGCTCTGTGCAAGGCCCTTCATTCGGCCTTCCCCTTACAGCTCCTCTCAGGGAATTAGCTGCACAAAAGGTTCCCACATCTTATTGCCACTGCAATTATATAAGAATATAATAAGAGCTCTTCCAGTTTGGCTCCTATACCAAACGAGGAGGCCAGGGTCAATTTTACCCACACTGGCCAATAATACCCACAATTTTAGCCACACTGTTTAACTGCATCTTCTCTGTCTGAGTACTGGATATGATTCCCTGACCTTGTGCTCGTAACATTCACAGTTGAAGTGCCTTGGTTTGGGGTTAGAAAGCTCCTGACACTATATCAAGCATGAATTGTCCCAGTAATGACAGCAAGGCAAGGCAGGAACATCCAGACTAGTGTAAGTGGAAACATGAGCTTGAGAGAGCTATTAATGCCACCTGCATTGGCTGCAGCTTGCCCGAAAGAAGCTTTCCATAAGTGGTCCATAAACACAACAGTGGTTGAACACTTGACATTTACAGCTCCCACTACATTTATATCCAAGCAGATAAGTATGGGAGGTTTGGGTTTGTGGTAAGGGAACTGCTTCAAGGAAATTAAAGTCTGAGTGTGAAGCAAATGTAGAGAATGTAGATACATCTCATTGGAAATGCTGTTTTCTGCAGAATAAGAAATTCCAACAAAACCAGGGATAAGTACAGTTCAGGTGCTCAGAGCACAAATGCTGAGAGAAGAGGGATCAGAGAACAAAGCTGGGTTGCAGTGTCTCATAACTTCTGCAACTTTCTGAAGAATCAGCTCATCTGTCTCTTCAAGTATTTAAAAAATGCATCCTGCTTACAATGATGTATAGAGCAGAAATAAAAGGTCTCTACAGAATTTTTTATTTTTTTTTTAGCACAGAGAAATATATAAGGTGCTAAATATTTCAGGGCAAGTCAGGAAGATCAATGAATGGATTTATAACAAACATCCATCTAGGAAATCATTCATCAGTGATACATGGGGATGTAATTGCCACTAAGTAGGACAGCTAGCTGAAAACCAGGACATGCAGTGGACAAAATTAAGTCACAGAATATCAGTCGTGGATGTAGAAGAGAAATGAAGGTTGCCAAGACATGGCAAATGGATGTGATCACAGCATTTACCTGGACAAGATATATGAGCAAAGTACAAGGCAGAGAAAAATGGCAGTAGCTCTCTTACTCCATCGGTTGCCTTGTATCAGCAGCTGCTCCTATTAATATGTTGCTATCTATGTTATCCATAATCACAGTTTTATATTTTCAGTTGATTTGCAATATCAGATAGAGCTTCTGTGTAAAAAAGAAATGTGCTCTCATTAGCACTGTTGAGAATATGTTGTGGCAGAGCTTTGCAAAGAGAATTGCTGCTGGGCTTCTAGTGTAGCTGCTACTGCTGTAGCAGAGTGGTGAACTAATGAATTAATTCCTGTTTTGAAATATTCTCCATGGGATCACTCATAAAACACAGACCTTGTTTGCACAAGGAACAGAAATAGGTAACAGTCACCTGCCCTGAATCTCTACATACTTCACAAAACTACACGTACACTGTTCTCTCTGTGCCGTTTTTCACTAGATGAATAATTATACTCTGCTAGTATAAGCCCAAGTATGATTACTTAGAAATTTACAGAGAAAAGGAGAGAAAGAAGTGACAACTTGATGGAATGACAAATGGGCTTCAGTGGCCTCAGAAAGTGTCAGTCAGTTTCCAATTATTTCAGCTGATGAAATCATGTGTATTATCTCCGTGGACAAAGCTTGGCTGTCTGGTCTAGCTGTGAGGAATAAAGAGAAAAAACCAAGAGTTCTTATTTGGACACTATTAATTACATACAGATGCATGTGTATATTCATATATAATGCGTTGTATCCCACCCTCAGAGCTGCAATCTGTCTGGTCCCAGTTGTGCTGGCTGGGAAGACACTGCAGATCTAGATACAGCCACCAAAAGACAAATCCTGTGGTCCCATTAACATGCTCAAGTTACAAGCACCGGAGACATCCACAAAACTGGATTCCTTTGTTTGTTGCCTTCAAAGAGACAAAAATAAAGCTACCTGTAGTTAATGAATGCCTGAGGAATATAAGTGTAAAAGAGAGTTTGGTGAAGTAATTCTATGAATAAAAGTCCTCTTGGGCAAATGCTGCTGTTCAGGGCTCAGAGGTAATGACTGAGTGCAAGTGAACAGGTCAGGAAATATGACTGTGAGTAGAGTCTGGAGGTAAATATGCCTGGCTGCCCACCTGACCATGATGTGAGATGACTGAGTGACTGATTCAATATGGTTGAGCATGAATAAAAGAGCACACTGATTCAATATGACTGCAAGGACAGAAGATCATGTGTGTGAATGATTATCTCACTGACTGTACAAGTAGAAGATGAGGTGAAATGACAGGAGCAAATGAAGGAAAATGGGAACATCTGAAATTCAGAAAACACTGACAAAATGAGTTGCAGATGGTCCATTGCCGATAATCAATGGGAAATCCATATTGGCAATGGACTTGTGTGTAGGATGGAAGTGTTTAACTGAGTGCATGAATTTGCCAAGCCCTGCACCTGACTCATCCCCAAGATCCGGCAAGTTAAATTGTGACATGAAGAGTAATTGTAAAGAGTTCTTACTACTAACTTGTTTTTGAGAGGACTTTCTTCAACAGAAGCTCTCCTGACTTCTCTAAAGTGACTTTATAAACACACATGCAGGACATAGGCAAAGGGCCAGCTCCTCTAGACATCTTTGCAGAATGTCTGGTTAGTAAAACTGGAACACGTTTTGAAGGAGAGTGGGGAGAGGACACTTCTTTCTTCTAGGGAATTACTAGATTTATAAGCTTATCGATTCATTAATATATATTTCATTTCAACTTATCTAGGTAATAATCCTTATCCTTTTTTGCTCTTTCTTGGACAGCCTCTTGTGCATGTGGGTGCAGGTTATTAAATATGGCTATAAAATACCACTTCATTCATTTTCATCAACAATTTTGTCCTCTGTTGCGTGAGGAGAATTACAGCACAAGGCATAGAAGTAGCAAATAAAATCCTCTAACGCAGCTGTCTACCTGAGTAAAGTGCAGTGTGGTTCACAAGATGACTTGTCTACCCAACAGATTTAACAAGACCAGAATAGCTGAAGAACCACAACTCTCAGCATGCAGTTACTCTGAATGAAAGTAGATTCGTGCTCTGTATGTGAATTTAAAGGCATAACTACCTTAACACTGATCTATCCTCCCTCCATACGTTTTACAACACCACAATTACAGTAAAATAAATTCAAAACCAAGTCTGTATGTGTGCATCTGTGTGTCTTTCTACCTCAATATTAAAACAGAATGAGTAAGCAAACAACTGAGATATTTCTCCTCTTTAAAATTTGTAACGCTCTTAAATAGATTTTGTCCTCTGCATTTTCTTTAACCTGAAAGGGGGTAGGAATTAGGTACTTTTCTTCCAAATTTAAAACCTTTCTAAATTTCTTTTAATCCAGTTTCATCTTGCAACAGCAGCTTTCAACATTTCGCAAAATATTAATTGCTTCAGGGTATTAAAATATGCTATACACCCTTCTCAGGTTTGAAAGACCAAAAAGCAACTTTTCTGATTGTGATTATGTTTAGATGCCATTAGCATGTTCAGAAATTACAGAACTACAGATATTCACATGTGTACAGGAAACCATCTACTTCTTTTCCAATGCCAGCTGAAAGTGGGGATGGAGTAGCCTACAAACATAATTTGCTTTGTATTTCAGATGGTTGCTTTGCTGAAGACCTAAAGGGATGGAAGAAAATCCTGCCTGACACAAGACAATGGCATGTTCTCAAAATGAAAAATAGCAAGAGCAGTGGAAGTTACGTACACAAAACCTTCTGTTCCTGTCATAAATTGATAACCATGTCATTTGGGATGGGAAGGTTATCCTTATCTCTGGGGTATTATCAGTGTGTTTCTACTGATGAAATGATTATGAAATTTGAAAAGATAAGCAATCATAAATTTAAAATTATAATACTGTTTGTGATATTAGACAGGAGGCAGCTACTCTCTGGGAAGCTTTGTGGACCTGTTACAAATGTTAGAAATAGCAACAATAAAAATGACACAGGAATACATTCACTTTACATCAATTTTTTTCCCTTTTGCCAACTTTCACATAACATAGCAGCACAAATTAATAATATAAAAAGACCTAATTCTCTGATCTGGAGACTAGGAAAAACGCAAATGTGTATTTCCAGCACATTTTTGCAACGTTGTAAGTGCTTGTCTGGTGTGGTCTCTTCCTTCTTCAGAGAAGGCATCCATAGAAGGGGATGCCTTGCCTCCTTCCCAGGGCAAGGACTGAAATCCATGCACTTTGTTACAGGCCTGTTTGCTTCTGCGAGCTGCAGATGGTCTTCACTAAACAGCATTCAGATGGCATAAGTTTCCCCTGTATTTGGGTCTGGAAAAAGACCCAGGTTTTGGTGGTCATATGACTGCATTGTGTGTACATGTGTCTGTCCCTCTTCCTTTTCAAGTCAAGAACATTTTATTTGTATTGTAATTATTGTCCCTTCTCTCAATATTGCAGCATGAGCATTTTCTCCCCTCCACTCCAGGGGCGTTTTCCTAAAAAACGCCAACCAGGCGTTTGTTCTTGACCACAGCTCTGAGAAACTCGGGCATAGTCCTGGACTGCTGCATATTTAATTTCATGAGGAGCTTGAAGGCTGCAAAGCTCTGAGTTAAACTTGTGTTGAGTCCATCCTAAAGGTGACGGTTGCATCAGCTGCAACTTCAGCAACCCACAAGGAAAGACCTCACTGGCTCCCCCAAGCAGAGTTGCCTGGTCCCAGTGAGGACCATCAAATTGCTCTCCAGTCCAGGGGGAGTGACCGTTCACCACCCCACCAGCCTCTGGAGATGTTTATCTAAGTGTCCTCAGGCTATCCTCATTTTGTCCCCTGCTTCTTGGGCTGTCCTTCTCACCTTTTCCTGAGCCCAGACACCAAGGGGCAGTTTCCAAAGTTTTCTTTCTAAAGATTTGTAAAGCATTTTGTTTGTGCCATTGTGACTCATCTCCCTTCTGAGGAACCTATCTCTGCTCTACTGCAACCCAAAATAATGAAGTCAAATGGCACCCAACCAGAGTCTGCTTAAAAAAGCTTGCAGTTGCCCTTAGAAGCTACCCATAAAAATAAAATAGAGAGCCATTTAGACAAAATAAAGCATATCAGTTGAATTATCTCTGTCACTAATACTAAAAGTCACTTATCAGTTTATACTGCAGTAGGGTGCAGGTAAAGGTATTTCTTCTCCACTCTTACCACTTCTGTCCCTTCCGTGAGCACGTTGCATTTGCAGCAGTCCCAGACTAATCCCCTGCTGGTGGGGACACAGAGATGGATTGCAGTGGGGGCGAGGGGTGAGAGGGGTAAGGAAGAATAGTAATGCTTTAATTCATAATTATGTCATTGGGCCCAGTCGGAAAACTTACATCAACTCCATTATCGACAAGGACTGCTTCAGGAATAGGAATTATTCTGTTGTCACATTCGTGGGTCAGTGAAGGAGACGGAAATACAGGAGCAATAAAATGCAAGGGGCCTCATGATTTTTTGATTAGATTTTGTATTATGATTGCGGCAAGTTGCTGTTTAATGGCCAGATTTTCCTTCCATTTAAGGCAATGGGTCTTTTCTGCTGATTTCAGTGTTATAGATTCTCAACTTGCTTGTCACTTATTGGATGATTTCAGATTTTATATAATGTCTGTCAATTGGTGTTTCAGCAAGTTTTTGGTGATCCATCAAAAAGACCAATAGGCTTTTACCATCCTGTCAGCTATTTTATTACCTTCCTTTATTTTAAAATATCCGAGTTCACAAATAATAATTTTCTCTCTCTCTCTGTTGACAGTGGGGACACTTACGACAAATTTTAAATAAAACCTGTGACTGTGCAGCTCTGTTAAAGCTCAGTCTGGGGAGAGAGCAATTATGTCACCTTATCTGGGACGTTTCCTTTTGTCTCTTGTTCTCCTTGATGATCTTACAGGGAAAAAAATTTATGAAACATTAAGAGTCAAAACAAGCCCTCAGAGATGCACAGGAAGGCTGGGACTAGCAATTAGACAGCACATTATGCGAGTGTAACTAATCACAGAGGTAGCTTTCCTTCACCAGCAACAAGACATGACCAGAATTGTTGAGACTCTGAGTCCAACACCTTAAATCCTGACAACATCTGTTCTGACTAAAAGTACCAGCATTGTGGATAGTCAGTGGCCTGTCTGATGCTGTTAGTTTAAATGAAAGCAGACCTTTCATCCTACCACTACATTCATGCTGTCTTTTCTTTAGGTCTTAGCAACATCTGCAAAGAGGCCATGAAATCAGCTTTAGGACATCCTCATATTTGAGTACTGCAAATTCAGAAAGCATTCCAGCATTTCAGGTTAAGTTTTGTAACAGTAGCTCAATAAAGAGGATGTTGAAATAGCATTCAGTTTCCCCTCTGATGTGAACTAACCATGCTTTGTCAAAAATGAGGCTTTTTGAAAGTGTCTCATTTTTTGTGAACGTCCTGTGACACAGATGGCAATTAGTGGTATTTTTCTGAAAAGCGCACTGAGTGGTATTACTCTGCTTGTGTGTTTGTTTGTTTGTTAATAGCTGTTTCTGGGCTGTGAAGTAAGGAGGAGACATAGCTTGAGGACCACGTCCAGCCTGAAATCTACCTACATAAAGTGATGATGAGGTTTAGAAGAAAAAGTGCAGAACTGAAGAACACAGTCTGACATATTTTTTCTTCTATTGTAATGAATGATATCAAAGAGCTCATTTGTTCTTTTCCATACTGGGATAACACAAGTTTTAGTTAATGTATATGAATAATGCAGTATAAAAAAACTCTATAGCCAATATGTTGCCTCCAGGACAGGTTGCCCCGAGAAGCTGTGAGTGCCCCATTCCTGGAATTGTTCAAGGTCAGGTTGGATGGAGCTCCGAGCAACCTGGTTGAGTGGAAGGTGTCCCTGCCCACTGCTGGGAGGTTGGAACAAGATGATCTTTAAGGTCTCTTGCAACTCAAACCGTTCTATGGTTCTACGATTTTATGATTCAGTGGTTAAGCAAAACACAGTAGAGGTTGCAGGACTAGAATGTATAAAATCAGATGTTAGGTAGCCTAGACTTTCAGCTGAGAGAAGCTGCAGCAAAGGAGTACAGTCCCCCAGTGGGGGGACTTACAAAGACCTTCTGGGGCCTTTGCTGGAAGCTGTCAAGGGACAGACCCCTCATAGGTTTCCCCAGGAAAAACCAGTCCGGAGTCAAAACAGTGGCAGTCTGAAAAAACTGTGGGCATCACATCTAGGAGGCCTGCCACATAGATGAATGAGGGGTTTCTCAAATTTTTTGAAGTCTAAAAGCATAATTTGAGCTGAACTGTGTGATTTGAGTATTAATAAATACTTTTTAGTGCCATTTTTGAAGTAGGTTATTGAAACTTTTCTTCATGCCTTCTGGGTCTGGTAGAGTAGTCACTTAGATAAGATGGATGGTATCTGTAGCTGTACTTCACTTGGGGAATAATTAGTAACATTCAGCTTCAAAAAACTGAAGTCACCACTTCCACCCCTGCCAAGAGCCAGAGCCTAGGCAGGGAGTCTGGAGGAGCTGCCTCCCAGGGAAAACACTGCTCGTGAGCAGGAAACTTCATCAAAGGGAAAGACCTCCCTTGGGACTGTCTGCAGACTGCAGTTCTCTGCGCTTCTCAGGGTGACCTTCAAACATTTGTGTGATGTGGGGAGATCCCACTAGTGATGCAAGAATTATTCAGTAATTTTTCTACTCACTATAAGTGTCTCCCTCAGCGAAGGGGGGAGCCCTGGGTCCATTCCCCTCACGCTCCTGTAATACCCATAATTTGGGTTTGAATGTACAGTGCAGCGTGACTTCTACTGGAAGGTGTCCCCGCCCATGGCAGGGGAGTTGGAACTAAATTATCTTTAAGGTTCTTTCCAACCCAAACCACTCTATGATTCCATGACCCTCCGTGTGGCCACCACGTTGCCCCCAGCATCACCTGGGCTGGGACCTGTCACTCTCCACTGGAGGAAAATCCCAAACTGCTCCGGAGGGTAGACGGCATCTTACGTAACTGGCACTGCGGGGACAGGTGAGGTGACTTCCCCCGCACTGTGTTATCACTGTGATAAAGCCTAATGCCAGCTGACACTGCTCTGCCAAGGTTAAAGTGATTCGTGGGGCTCCGTTAAGATGGTGCTCAAATGTCTTTTCAATCCACAGAGCTTTTAAAATACAACAAAACCACCTAACTTTTCATCTACTGCCAGAGTATAGCGTTTTGTATCCGAGGTACTTTACTGGGTGTGTACATTAATGCTCTGTGCTCATCACAACCACGGTATCTTAGCTTAAATAGAAGAGTCGTAAAAATTATTTCTAAACATAAAAGTACTCTGAAACTAGGATGCATTTAGGGAAGGAAACACTCTGTTTATCTCAGCTCTGCGAAATATACACCAGACCATGCAGTCAGAGGCAGTGATGGGGTCCTGCTCTGAAGCTGCTCTGCTCTGGTCAGCTGTTCCGTGGCTCTGAGACTGGAAGCAGCTTCACAATCTATATTGGGCAAATGTAACTGTAAAACTGGAAGTAAATAATACATAGCATCTCTCCCGGGGGATGAGTGCTACGCACACATAACAATACTTCCAGCTGAGAAAGCCATTCCCGGTGTGCCTCTTTAATGGAAAGAAACTAGCACTTAATACAAATACTTTAGTAGCATGCACCCCCGTCCTGCTTAATCTTAGCAAGGCTTCTTTTTCCTCTTTTAAATTCAGAGCTTCAGTTCCCTTGATCCAAGAGGTTAAATACTTCAAATCACATCAGTGCCCTAAGATTGTGAAGGGCCAGCTCAATGATGACGACTCCAAGTCGAAACATTAAGAATGCAAATTATCAGCCAAGTGACAACTGTTAAGCTGTATTAAAAAGTATGTTGCTTCTGCTTAACAGACACACAGATAGAAATGATGCTACTGTGAAATTTGCGGGGGTAACACAGTTCAAAGTACAGAGAAAGCATTTGTTCTCTTGTCTGTTCAATTGCTGTTTTGAAAACAAGCAACAGTATCACCTCAAGAAATCTGCAGCTGAGATCTGTCACCAGGCAATGTCCTTACTAATAAATACAGGATGTTGATGAAAAAAGAAAAATAATAAAAGAGCCTTTTGTGCTATAACAAAATCACCTTATTAGACCAGTTTAATACTTTCTGAGTTATAGGTGGCACTAAATGTCAGTTAAAGTCAAAAGCCTCTGGCTGATGACTGCTTGCTAATGCCATATAAATTCCAAAAGCTGATAGAGCCTGTCCAAATAGTTCTGTATATCACATTGATTTCATCTTTTCCTTCTATGAGGATACTATCCTAAACTGTATAGAAATTCATTTGCTTTAAACGTACAAAAGAGATTTTTTTACAAAGTCAACAGCCAGCATGCAAGGAAGAGAACTTCACCCGTGTCCCTTTGCTTGCTTTTCAATGGTGCACCTTCTGCTTTTAAACCTTCAGCCACAAATATGGAAAACTGACAATGGTCTCAAATTCAAAGAAAATATACCAGCAAAAATATGTCCACTTTCTCCTCCTGCCTCTGCAATTTATTGCTGCTGGAGGTCAGAGACTTAAATATTATCTCTAGGGTTTGTTTTTTTTTTAAATAGCTGGATGATTTTATGACACTGCTCAGATCCTACTCTGGCATGGCACAGTTCACAGGGTGAATTATATTTTGGCTGTCTCATGGCATTTCACCTTTGACTCCAGTAAATGCAGGATCTAACCTCACCTTCTTCTTAGTAATGAGGGTAATATTGTGGCTCCCCCAGAGTGTCCATCCTGAATGTGAAGCATCACTTAGCCAATCAGCCATGGTAAATCCCACATCCCTACTCCATCAGTGTGCTTCTGTAGCCGTACAAAAGCTGCTGAAGCCATCAGTGCCAGCCAGTAACTGAAACCAGTGATGTTACTCTTATCATATTTCTGACACTTTCATGGCCTGGGAGTATCTTATTTACTGATGGTCGTTGTAACTGTGGGCAGCTTGCAATCAGAAACCCAACCAAATATAAATACAGCAAGAGCAACTAAGGTCATAGAAAAATTGTCTTGCAATACGCAGATATAAGTACTTTTCTTGCAGCAAGAAAATCAGACACAGCACCACTGAGCCAACCAGAAAGGTTTTGCTAATGCCCAGGACTTTTAAGAGATTGTTTCTTAAAGTCATAAGAGAATGCTTTGCACTTTGGTATGGAAATTGGTCATACACAACTATTCTGCATACTGCAATACTATATATAAGGCAACTTACACTCAGACCTGCACTCCTAATAAGATGATTCTCTGGTGAATTACTCTCAAACGCACAAACCAGCTTGTGACATTTGAACATTTTCTCTCTGGCTATCATCACTGCTGCTTGCAAGTGGTCTTCCAGACAGAAATGGCTCACAGGTCTGGTGCAGTCCATTAATTTTCAAGACACTTCCTTTGGAACTGGTCCATATAGAACTGCCATTATCCAAAAAATATCTTTACTTTCTTGGCCCTTAGTACTTGGTAGACATTTTTCCTTGGCGTTTTGAACACCAAGTCCTGTGCGATAAAGCACAATGTAGCTCTTTTGGACAAGCATCTGGAATTCATCTGTGTAAAGAGTGAGCATAGACCTGTAGAAGATAGTGTTTGTAAAATGATTACCCGCCTTCTTGATCTAATAAAGTTTTATAGAACTCCAAATTCAAGTCAATGCAGCTCTGAAATAACGGGTTGCATTTATCATACAAAGTAACAACTAATCACAATCTATTTTATTTGCTGCTTTTCATTTGCTGCACCTCAAAGTACTTCACAAAGGAGGTAAATATCATTATCCCTAATTTATGAATGGCACTACTGGCAGACAGAGAAGTAAGACCAACCACCCTCCAAGTTTTTCATGAAGACTTTATAAGCTTTCCAAAACAGATCACAAAGAGCAGCTAAGCAACTGACATCCAACATGGCTCAACATAAAATTGTTAATAAACGCATATTTGGCATGGATTTGCTGTACTCAATCACCCACAGAGGAGGCCACCAGAAAGAGAGAGACCTCTGCTATTGTCAAAAGTATTTCCCTGTTCTTGTCCAGAGCAGGACCCTGAGGCAGGCAAGCTATTCTGCTCTGAAAAATACCTCTGCAGCCAACTGTGCCTGCTTGAATGCTGCAAGAGTGCAGAAGAACAGCTCTAGCCTACAGAGGCTGGAGTGACCCTTTTGGAATTGTAAGCAGTTCGTTCGGGTAATAACCAACATGTAATTAGAAGTTCCTCTAAGGAATCACCACCTTCCTTCTTAGCAAGCTGAAGCTCTACCCAACAGCTCAAGTGTTTATAGGAATGCAGTGTTGCACAATTCCTGACATTCAGGTAGTGTGACTTTGTAAGTTACATTGCCGTAATTTGGAGGAAGCCTGATTAAGGGACTTTCCCTTAAAGACTTAAGGGGAAGTCTGTGCTATCTCTAACCAATAGCTTAACATGAAAACAATATAATAACTGCCATTCTTGGAAAAAAAAAAATATTGGAATGATATCCGCACTGTTTCCTGCAGCAAAAACATTATGATGAGCTTTTTTTTTACAATTTTTAGACAGAAATTCTAATGTTAAACACTTCTGTTAAACTTCAGTAGGTTAATACAGAAGTCTTTCACACTGCTATGCAACAATTTTAAATTATGAGCATGAACAACTGTTTTTATCACATCCTCCAGGTATACAGTGTGTGGATAAGCTGTTTACACTGCCCCAAACAGTTTTGCCAGTGTACCTTCACCCTGATCAAGAATTTACTTATTATTCTACTCTTAGGCTTTTCTTGGTGAGAAACAGTAAGCTGTGCCAAATTTCCTACTCTGCATCGGTAAGAGCACTGTAAGAATTAAGGCTCTGTAGTTTTTCAGTTGCAGTAAATAATATGATTTCCAAAAAAAAATCCAGGCTGGGTTTCATTCCCAGGTTGTGTTTTGGCATGGTCACAAGCCAGCGCCATAGTCTGGCACAAGAAAGCTGCCAGGTTGAGTCGACTTTTGAACCTGAATTCCTTCAACGGGGTTATGAATAGAAGTGCAGCCCTAGAGTGGAAAAGAAGGCCCTGAAAAACACACATATGAAAGAGTAATTGTTGCTTTTGCTGTGAAGAACATTGGCTTGGAAAAGGCATCCTGCGTCATTGTGTCCAATCCCCTGCTGTCTTAGGCAACCACAACATATAATCCTTTTCATAAATTTATCAAGTTCCATCTTAAAGACAGTTAGGCTTCTTGCCCCCAATGAGAAGGCTGTTCCCAAGCCTCACTGTGCCGAGGGTTAGAAATATTCTTCTAATTTCGAGCTTACATTTATTCATGGCCAATTCAGACCCATTTGTTCTTGTGCCAACATTGTTCTGTAGCTTAAATAGCTTCTCTCCCTCTCTTGTGTTTACCACCCCCAATGAACTTATAGAGAGCAGGCTGTCCCTTTGGCCTCTCACTGTCATGCCATCCTGTTTGTGCATGAGCTGCAGTCCCCCCAAACAATGGATGAGCTATTGTTTTAAGAAGGTTAGCTGAAAATAAAAGCAGCACACTGCCTTGCTGTGTGGGATAGGCAAAATCCATCACTAGGATGTCAGGCGATCAGCGGAGCCCTCTGGACCTAAAAGCGTCCCAGGGTAAACAGAAGCATAAAGTCATAATAGACCAGTCATAATAGGGCCAGTTTAACACATTTGCCCAATTATCCCTTACTCCTTCTGAGTCTGAAAGAGCAACAACTGGTAACTGCAAAACAGACCTATTGGTCCAGAGCGGCTAGGCAGGGAAAAATTAGCATCAGCAACCAGGCTAAACTTATATTTTTAGCAATGTCAGTGTGGCTGTGGGAGGAGGGAAACGCATCCATGCTTTCAGGCGTAATGGGAGTAACTGGCCTGAGAGCCTGTGGTGCATCCGAGCCAAACATTTCCCTTACAAAGGCTCCTCTGTGCGTGCCTGACTTAGCTCGGTTGCAGCTGTTAACTTCCAGGAGGCAGGTCCTGAGACTTTCTTGACAGCCTCCAATTTCAACATTGAAAGACTAACCATATTTCTTAACATATGCCAGAGCAATTTAAAAAGGTTCTGGACCCCTTGTGTTTCTAGTTTGTGTGGTTTTTCCAGTGCTTTCACGATTAGGGTAGGAATTTCCAGACTATCATAACGGAAATGGCATTTTCTCAGTGAGAAGGATTCAAATAATGGCCATGTAAAGGTTGCAGTTTAATTCAAATGTCTCCTTCCATGTGATTTTATGTAATATATATATCATATCATATCACATCATATCATATATCATAAATTTCTATCGTATTCTATTATGTAGTGGGTTTGATAAGAGAGTTAGGAATGGTAGAGTCTTCTGTGCAGGCCTCATAGCTTGAGGACTGATGACCTTATAATGTAATTCTTGCCAGCATGACTACAGTTGCTGTTACGTTTATAAGTGGGTAGCTCTCTTCCAGCTTCACTAAAATATCAGTCTTTTAGGCAAACCACATTGTTAAGGGGACCTTTTTCTTTCCAATACACTCATAAAGGTCAGAAAATTCATCCNAACTAAAAAGAAAGCCTTAGACTCCCAAAATTTCTACAGACCCAGAGCAAAATCCGACAAGAAAAAGAAGGAGTCAAACACGGATTCACAAAAAGCGGCATGAATTTATTGAAATGAAGTGAGTTACAGCTGCAGGACAGTTCTTGCTTTAACACTTTAAAAAAAGGGTTTTGTCCTGTTGCAGAAACCTCATTCTTGACTTCATACACAAAGATGAAGGGCTTCTAGCACATCATTTCCTGGAAATCCCTTGTTTGCACATTGCACGTAGCAATACCGGGGTGAAAACGGAGAAGTGGACCCTCAGGATAACACAAATCCTTAACATTGTCTTTCTGTGCATTAGTCCTGCTGAAGAGCATTTGAAGAGCCTGGGTGGGGTGCACTGTTCTGCAGCACTTGTGTCAGCAGCATCATGGAAAGCCTCCTCCACACCAGTCACCCTGACCCATGTCCAGGGCATCCAGCAGGAGCCCAACCCCTGTAGATGGAGCTGGAAGAACAGAAGAAATGTTTTCTCAAGTTGCCTGCTCACATTTTGGAGGAAAATTGGTCCATGTGACTCCTCTTTACCAAAACAACATTTTGGCATAGGCATCATGTCTGCCACAGAGGCTAACACTGAAAAGAAATGCCCTGCTCTCGGTGTGAGTGCATCAGGAAGCGGAGGATGGACCTAACTCCACTCCCAGCCAACTCCTGATATTTCACAGTTTTGGTTGAAACAGATTTGCTGTTGTCCTTGACACATAATGAGACTCAACTTCTCCTCATGTATATCTCAGCAAGACAGATTTGGCAGTGGGAGCTGGTGTTGGGCTTCTCAATAAAATTAAGCAGTCTGGGTGCAATGGATGAGGCTATTCCCTTGAATCATCTCACTGTGATTCTGACTTCCTTTCGCAGTGGGTTGGAGGGAGGCCAGTGGTTTGTCAGGGTGCCTTGGGCCAGGAAGAACATTAGAAGAGAGAGCAGGGATTTATCCACTCTGTTGGAAATTAGTCCCTCAGTGATCAATGCTGATTTGCTGCTTCTCTGGACAGTCTTTCCTGGCTTCATGGATTAGATGCTGGTAGTGTAGGGAATAACAATAAAACCATTCGCTAGCTGCATCTGGTGCAGGGAAAGCTTTCCAAAGATTATTAGTTTAAGCATCCTAGAGAGACATAATAAAAGGGGAATCATTATTATAGTGTGTGTGTTTTAGGATATCCATTACTGCAGTCTTGGCATTATTACATAATTTAAAATAATAAAAACAATTATCCTTCAGGATAAAGGAGACTTTGAAGGCTCTGAGTTACAGGTCACTGCCTATGTATTTGTTAGGATAGAAGCACCCTGACATTTGGAGCTGAGTAGAATGCAAGCTCCAGAGATGAATTTTGGGCAGCCATAGGAAAGCTGCAAGACTTGGTTTCAACCTTACCCGCAGTAGAAGTGACTTCCACATCTCAGAGCTTGCCACTGGTGTCACCATGCTGCTGCACAGCTCAGACTCAGACTGTTTGTTCTCAGCTTTGCGTTACTCTGTAGTGCAGAGAAGTACAGAAGAGCAGAACTGGGTTTTCTCCACAATGGATCCAGTTTTCCTGCATAGATGCCCCATCAACACTGTATCTGCAGATGCAATCAGATACAAAGTTCAAATGAAGAATCCCAAAGTTGTTACTGCGTCTCAAAATCTCAAACTGGAAAACTCCTCCCCAAACTACTCGACTATTTTAAGACTCAGTGTTTGTGACCCTTGCAGCAGGTCTGAGAAGGCAGCACTGAAGTCTGACAGGAAACCAGTGTGATCTGTGACGTATCCAACTCTTAAGTTATAATAATTTTAACCCATGGTAATTGCTTCATGGATATGCATGTGGATGACTTGGGTCTGAGCGTGGGGGCTTTTTCCCTCACACTTTTTCCTTCGGTGTCAGTGACTTGCTGTATGACTTACATAATTCTGTAGGTATTGGAAACTGTAGGAACTCATAAGTAGGGGAATGCTCTTTCTGAGCCTTAGGTACAGATTTAGTTGTCTAACTTTAACACTCCAACTTTGTAAATGTCAGCTTTCACTTACTTGTCTCAAAAAAGACTTGGAAAACCCAGTCAATTCAAGTCAGTAATATGCCTAACAGACACTGCATAAAACGTGTTACTTACATGCAAAGTATTAGTGATTATGTATTATTTTGTCTATATTAAAACATATCAACACTGAACATATTGTCATAGCTACTGGAGGACGTGAGAGGGCTACACAGGCGACTTCTCTTTATAAAATACCATGTGTTTGGCATGAAAGTTAACTGAGGCAAACATTCTGTTGCAGTAGATGTCATACAACCACCAGTGTGTGGAGATGACCCTCTCCCACACTAACACAGCCTTGAAGGACTGGCATTATGGAAAGGATCCCAGTTTCAAAATGCTGGACCACTTTCATCTCCCTTGCACACTGCAAGCTCCTCTTGAAGTCAGTGGGAGGCTGGTCCTAAAAGAAAAGCTGCATTAGGAGCTGTGTTTTTCTTAGATAAAAGTTACATAGAGAAATCTCTCTCTCTCAATGCCTTCCTCTGCTTTCCCCAAGTATCAACAGCAGCAGCTATTTGTATTGGCCACACCATTATTTTAAACAGAAGGGACTGACTTGCACGCAGCCCACACACAATCAAAATCACCATGTAGCATAAAGCTGATGTCACCTCTTGCTGCTACTCACATAATGGATTTTGTTCTCAGTCTGTGCACCAGTACAATTTATTTCTTTTTTTGCTAGGCAAAATTGTTCCAAAAGAAAGAAATTACTGAATCAAAATAGTCTGAAAGATTACCAAAATTCAAATTGAAATGAAAAATACAAAGATGTTCACATGAATGTTCTTCTTAAAAGACTCTTATCAGCTTGATTTTAACTATCCATTTTTCTTTTCAACCTGTGGAACGTCCCTCTCCAAGAGCTAAATGTACACCATTCCAGGCTCCTTTTCTTTTTCCCAAAAACAATCACTTTGTCACCAAGACACATATGAGAAATTTATGCCTGTCTCTGCTTGGCATCACTGCCACCTCATGGATTAATGAATTCTGTGTCCTCTAATTCCCCCACATTATGCACCTCTGTTTTGTATGAGTAGCCAAATGTATCAAGATTCATTTTAATGAATGTGAGTCATTCCCCTTATTCAGAAGGCAGGGCTGTTATGTTGTAAGTAAGCACACCATTAGCTGCGCTAAAAATAAACAGGCATTACCTGCAGGAAAACCTATATAGTAAAAGTACACACTGCTAAGTACATAAAAAAAAATAAAATAGAGAGGCAGGGCCTAGAATGGTGTTTGTTTGCTACAGACAAAGGAAAGAGGATGGATTGCATAGGGAATCTGCTGTACATTTCCTCCAACAGGTCTGAAAGAAGAGTAGGACCTGAAGACTGCCTTACCATGACATTTAAATTCAAACCACTCAATGTCAGCATACATTTTGTTGATGCTCTACTATGCTTAAGGTAATTTAATTGTTAGTGCTGAAAGAAAACTAAATGGATGGCTTCTTTTAACACCAGTTTTCTTCTGTGTCTTGGTTGGTGTAGAGCAAGTATTTCCTGTGTGGTTTGACAGAGATTTCAAGGTTTGGAGATTCAAATATTTCAAGGTCAGCCCAATGTTGGTTAAACAGAAAGCATGCATGACTTCGCCATGTGGTATTTCTGTTCCATTATTTTCATGACTTTTAGTGTGGTTCAATGGGAAAGGCTCTGGTTGAGTCTCAGAAACCAAGCTCATAAATCAGTAAGTCAATCAACAAGTCTGGGGAACAATATGTTCTTCTATTTTAATTTCTTTGTGGGAAATGTGTAAATAGATACTGGCAATGAAGCTGGAATATAATGGGTACTTACAAATTAAGGCATCCAATGATTTATCTTCCCTACGTGCAGTGTAAAAAGAGGTTATGCTTTCTGATCTGTTAAAACACTATTTTTAAAATAATAAAACATCTTCAGTTTTCAAGGATGAGAATTGCCGTCTCCTGACTGGCTTCCAGAAGTGTGGGAAGTCAACACAAGGAGATGAAAATTTAAAGACTCCGGGCAGGACATGTCCACGTGACTGTTCATTACCAGAGACCTCCCAGCATCACCTCATGCACCACACAACAGCACAGCAGCCTGACCCGGGCAGGTATGGCATTATTTACTGCAGCTTCAGCCTGGCCCTGCAGCTCCCTCAGTGTAGGACCTCTGTGTGCCTTTGCCCAGGTGTTTCCCACTGTAAAACCCAATGATGAACAGGAGGCTTGCTGGTTTCTCAGCGGTCTGTGGACAGTAATTAGTTAATGTTTGCACAGAACTGATAAAGGCGGTCATAAACCACAAAATGCGAAGCATTTAGCAAAAGAAAGGAGAAAAGATTTAAAATCAATTTGTGCCTATGTCTTAGCTAATGAGTTTTTGGTAGTGTTTGAACAGCTAAAGTGCTGTCTGCACAACTGATCCCAAACAGCTAATTTAAGCCCCCTCACCGAAGTCCTTTTAAACAGACCAAACAATATGTATTGTATGCTGAAAATTTATTATGGAAAGAAACAGAAGTAATTTATAAAGTTACATCATCTATTCCAGGAAAATAATGCAGAACTTGTGATTTAGGAAGCCAAACACCAACCCTACATCAAAGAGTCAACTAAATGTTTACTACAAACAGCTGACAAATGGCAATTCATAGATCAAAAATGTCCACAAAACCGCTCGCCAACCTATTTCAAATAATTTTATTACTTTTTTGCTGTTGTTATAAAGGGCCATATTTCTGGATGACTTACAAATGGGAGGAAAAAATTAGCATTTAAGAAACCAATTGTTTGCAAACAGTAGCCTGTCCTGCCCTAAGGACCTGACTTTTGAGGTCCATTTGGGCCCCAAATGAAAGAAACCATAAGTGGGCTTTTCAAAAGCTTCTAAATATCTAAATGAGGTCCCCATGAATTTTTAAAATCTCATTTCTGCCTGTCCAAATCCTGGCATGTTTAAATGTCCTTAAAAGCTGACCCCATGTTTTTGTAGCGTGCAAGGCATTATCTGAAGGCTTATATCCATTGCAAGAGGCAGCTACAATTATTGTACCACAGTCGTGTTCCTCACGTGGGGCCAACAAGAGCAAACAAACATGACCAAGCAGCACAGCAACACAGAGTGAGTTGTGCTATTTCAGGCTGCTCCTGCCTTTGCCGTGAAAAGACCATTAGTTCGAGCATTACCTCCCATCTTCAACCTGTCCTCTGAAACTGCAAACTAGCTTAAGCTGAAATGTGGCCCAAATAGAGCAAGAACAGGGATCTGGAGAGGAATGACAAGACAGTACCTCAGACTGGAGTGAGGAAGCTTCGTGACAAATATTAATCAGATGCACCTTCAGACATGATTTAGTATTTGAGCTTCACTCTAAAACATGGAGCCCATCCTTCAACTTCCATAAAGGTACATGGTATTTCTAAAAATACAATTCCCAATGATGCCAACTGAAGAGTGTGACCTGAGTTCAGTCACATCTGTAAAGACTTAATATTGGATTTTTGAACTTGAAAGGTGTCTTCTCCTTTACAGAAATGTGGAGACCGAATGTGTCCATAGTTATAAAAGTGCATCACTCAATCCTACTCAAACTCCAGCAGGAAAATTTTTACCTGGAAATAAAGTGGTAAAACAACAAATATACAAGGAGTTTAAAAGCTGCCCACTTGTACCTGTAAAATAGACAACAGCAAAACTAATTTGGAGTGGGCTCTAAGTGCTTGGCTGGGATCACTGGTGAAAGAGATCTTGTCTAGAAAACAAAATGGCTGTCAGCTTTCCTTCGGAATGGAGTCATCATTTCAAACTCAAAAGTTGGGTACAGGAAGACAAAATCTAAGAAAATATAAACACATAAAATACCACAAACATCACATTGCAGAAAAATCCGGCTGGCTCTGAACCTTACTGATGATAATACAGAAAATGAAAACATTAATTAAAACCAAGCATCTTTAATGAGTTTATCAATTTTTCTTAACTTGTGAGTTTTCCAGGTATTTTTCTTGAATATACCTACAATGTAAAATGCTATTAGGTTCCGAACAAACTTTATATACAAATATATATCTTTGTATGTGAAGTGTTTTATATATATGAGCATTACAAAACCACAGAGTACCCAGCACATTGTGGGTGTTAATATCATCTAAACAGGTGGTTTTCCTGGACAAAATGGTCCATTCTCTGTCTCTATTGCAATGACTTAAAAGCTTAAAAAGAAAATCCCAGCAAAAATTAGGGCACCTGAATTTAAACTTGAACTTTCCAACCTATATTTGCTGTACTCTGGGAAACATTCCTTCCATTTAATTAACTTGCTGGGATATTCCTGTAATGCAAACACAGCATCGTATGCAAAACCAGATGATGTGGATTATGTTGAAAACATCTGCATTGTTATCATCACAGCACTTGGTCAGCTACCTGGTCACACTTTCCAGAGCAACAAAGGCTGGCCTTAGACTTGCAAAAACAGGCAGCTGCACAAGGTGTCTCCTTGCACTGAAATTACTTTCTGGCTGCTTTGTCAACAACGTGGCTTCCCCTAGGCAAGTCTTGCTTGCCCTTGAAAGAGTTGCAAGACTCGTTCTGTACCATAAATATGATCAACGGATAGCGGGACAGATTTACTGCGCCTCAGCCCTCTTCTAATCTCTTCCTACAGTATCATCAATACCCTCTGTGGCTAAAATTTCCCAGCACAACAGCATGGAGCTGGAAATGCTTCCATTTGCTCTCCTGCAACCGAGTTGGTGGCTCCCGGCTTATTCTCAAGGAGGGAAACTGGGGAATACACCCAGCAGGTGTGAGTGATGTGGGGGTCTCCACACCACCTAATCAGGAAGGATTCCCTGAGCATCCCCAGCTGCCACTGTGACTTTGTCAAGGCCTTTGAACAACACAGTGACATGGTAGAGGTCTCAGCTTTATGAGAGGAAAAACCATGCATGGTACAAGTCAAAGTACAGTTGTGCAATTGTGTGACACTGGTGGAAGACTTGGAAGGTAGAAAACATTCACAAATTCTGATTGCCCTGTGCTTCCTGCATTAACTTAGCTACTGTTTCCTGCTCTAAACCTTCTCTTTGGCAGGGCACTCCTTGCTCCTCATTTGCAGTAGGAGCTGTTGTTCTGTCTGGAATCAATTAGCATAAAAGCGCTATTTTTATTAATGTAGTTTCCTTGTTACAGTTTCTGCTGTGATTGAAGGCTTTCAAAGGTCAACCCGAGCATATCAACAGGAGGGTGTATCAGACACTGTAGAAATGCATTGACAAGCCCTTTAACAACTGCTCTTTAAGCTGGGCAGACAGTGAAAGAATTCCAGTATGAAACAGCTTGGAATAGAATATGATCAGGATGATGAAGTCTGTAATGTGCAACCAAACTCCAGCTGCCTAAACAGAAATCAAACCTCAAAGATTTCCACATCACGAAAGACATTTAAAGCCAATGTGCTGGATTAAATTACAAACTTTTACAGATGAACCCTTTCCTACACATTTTTTTAATTTCCTGGACTATGCCAGAGTGTCTTTGGATTTTAAGTGAAACAAATTTTATTGGCTACTTACTAACAAAATCAAACAAGTTTTGGTGGTGTTCTTCATACATTTGTTTCCTCATATCCATGGAGCCATAGTCCTTTTGCAGGTTTTCCCTGATGGGGAGGACAACGCACCAGTTTGGTCAGAAATCAAACCATGACTTCCAATGCTGAAAGCCGTTCCTTTTCAATAGTCTCTATGACACACTCTGTATTGCAAGCAACCTAAGCAATGTCCAAAGGTATTTGCTAAGGACTTCTTAATGTAAGAAGCCCATCTATGTTTCATATGTGGTATTAAATGTTCATCCTAATGTCTGCACTCAAGTGAGACAGGAGTACTTAAACAAAAACAAGCAAACAAAAAAAAGTTGATTTCTTTTATGAACACATCATGAAATAATTATAGACTCAAACTATTCATCTGGGATTTTCATTAATGGTTGGATTTGATGATCATAAAGGTCATTCCTAGCCTATAAAATTCTATGATTCTATGATCTTTCAGCAGTCAATCAAAACATAGGTGGATATTTTCCTAGAAAAATGTACAAGAAGACCTGTACAATGAAGTCTAGCAGGATGGGTGGTAACCACAGTTCTGTGTTTGGCAGTCCTGTGTTTGAGTTTGCCTGGTCACTAGATGAGACAGGAGCAGTTCTGAAAAGGGATATCCAGAAACACAAACATATGAAAACTTCACAGACCTAAGATAATAATCTAAATCCTTCAGCAGGCTATGTCATATCTATACTGAAGTATAAACTTGCTTCTGGTTTTTATTATCTTATATATATAACACCATTTATTATATAGGACAATTCTAATAGATTGGTAATACATAGAAGCCTTCCAGAGAAACTCTGCAGGCCAATCTTTAGCTTTCAGCTGCTGTGCCTATTTTTCAATGCTTAGACCTTGTTGGAAGTGAAGCCTCTTTAATTTATTTCAGATTATATCATGAAAACCATGATCAAGTCTCAGAAAGTGCCAGGCTCCTGACTGGCCACGTTACACTGTTCTTAAGTCTGACTTTGATACACATGTATAAAACCAGTTCAGTAAGGAAACACATTTTTTCTCATATGTTTTTGTTTATTTTATATAAAATAGTGTCTGTATTTAACCATATGATCCCAATTTTCGGTATTATTAGCAATGAGTTGACCAATCTGATGCTAAACAATTTCCTTGCTACATCATATATATTAGTAAAAATAAAAATAATTATAACAAAAATAATAGTAACACAATTGTCAGATAAATGGCTAATTTGCGAATTAATAGTTTGTTAAACCTTGCTCTTTTGGTTGTCCATTATTTGAAAACTAATGTCCTTGAAGCTATAACTGTACATTTGTTCTTAATTATTAACATCTGATCTCAGTAATCATAATGATTTTATTGACAATATCTGAATCATAAAATCAATTTGGTCTTCTTAGGTAAAGAGTTCATTTAAGTAAAGTCAGCCTTTAATAAGGGGAAAACATGAACACATTATGGAGCAGATATCTTTTTCATTATTACACTAAACAGCACACCTTCATGTGGACACTTCCATGTGGTTACAAAAACCCCAACCAACCAGCATTGCATTAAAAGGGTTATATTTATGATTCCTTCACTTCATCCTTTGAATAGTTGTATATATCAACAGAAAATAGCACTATCATGAAGAACAAGCATAGTTATAGACCACCAAGTAAAGGCATCTCTGCGAATATGACAGAGTGATGAAGGGTCAGCAAGTCATGGTTGTCTGATTGCTTCATTTATATAGACATCAGTGTCCACAAAAACTCACTGGTTTTGTGCTGGAAACATCTCTGTGAGTACAGCTGAAGTTACATGAAAGTGGGTTAATGTATATTCTGGAAGCAGTTGGCAAATCAAAGTGTGACAGTAAGTTGTTTGTATATTTACTCAAGGACCCAAAAGATAGAGTAGCCAGATGAAGTAAGGAAAAGAGAGGACAGAGCCTGAATCAACACCAGCCTGGCAAGACTGATAAGAAACAAAATACCATTGCAGATTACTGCTGAACTGATACACTATAGGAGCAGTTGCAGCTCTCCATAAAGCAGCCAGCCATCCTTGTGTCTGGGATAAGCCTCTGGTTTCCTGATCCATTCCAACAGATTTCCCCTCACAGTGCTCCACCTCACCAGCCTCTCAGCCCAGACGTAGCTTCATCTGAAGCCTGTCACGTGGTCAGGGGGACTACTGCAAGTGAGGAACTAAGTATCCCTCTGTGGAAAACCTGCAGGGAGAAAAGGTGATTTACATTCATATTTTTTTGCTCTCAAGGCAAAAAGTAGAATCTGATTAATAATAAAACTTATGTGACTTGTATCTGATGCTTATCTTTAAATCAGCTGCAATGGCATGGTGATTCCATTGGCATCCACAAAATTTGTTAATCACTGGAGATTTCACTGGAAGAAGACGGTATTTCAAAACATGCAGTGCACTTCCAGATTGAGATCTAGATACCACAGCCTATCCCTGATAAGTAATGAGAAATGGGACTAGAGAAATGATGACAACCTAAAAATCTTAGATCCGGTAGCATCATTGACTAGACCATCCTGAGCTGCTCATAATGGTGCGCCAGAGAGCAGTGCCTAAATTTGTTGTGGCTCTGGCTTGCATCCTGCTGATCTGTGCTGACAATTTGCGGACCCTTTAGTTCAGCCTCAGGTGCAGATACCACCATTTCTTGAAGTCTTTCAAAACAGAAAGTCTGTCCCTGCCTTCAGGTGTGCAAATGCAGCTTCTTCACTCTTCCAGGTGAAGCTCCTGGGGGTTTTCAGCTGGCAGGCAGTACTCTTGCTCCCTTTTTTTTAAACAGAACTGCTACCTGCAACTGCCCTGCCCAGGCGCTGTGAGTTCAGCAGCTGTAGTTCAGGAGTCCATGGACAGCACCGCCAAGCACCCTGTGCATGTCTTCCTATGGAAAAAGAAGTCCCAGAGGTAGTGAAGGTGAGATAAGAGTGTGTAGGCATTGAATATGGCTACATTATTTTCATACCTCCTGTGATCTTGTGATCCTAAGCAAGGTCCCTGGACTTCCTTATCAGCTGGTAGATGAGACTGTAGCGTGAGAGCAAAACCAAACTCTCTTAAGCATGTGATGTTATTTAAATGTTGATTTTCCAGTTCTAGGAATAACCATCAAGGAAAAAGACCCTAGCACTAAAGAAAGAAAGCAAGCAAGCATGAGGCAGAGGATTATTATATGAAGACATAAGTAATACACAGGTAAATATTGCATAATGATAGAATAAAGTTACATAGTGGCTACCTGTGAGTAAGAACACATACAAGAAACACCTTTTTCATTCAGAAATTCTGGCAGTGTAGTCTGTTACTTGCATGTTCTGCCATGAATGGAACACACACATAATTATTTTTAGTAGCACTTGGCTTAATAATAGTGGTATGCAGAGATTTGGTGCATAACATTTTACAATAAGTTGCCATATAATTTGAAAGTAATGTGATGCCTTCTGCTTCTTGTGCAATGAGCCTGCTCAGGCTTTGAGAACAGTTGGGAAAATTGTTTCTGCACACAATATTTTGCTATCTGTCTCCTACAGCTTCTGAAATCAACATGCAGTTTTGTATGCAACATCGTCTTGGTCGCAGGGCTGACCGTAGTAAAAGATACATTATTTTTGTTATAATCTTTTAGGCATCCCAGGCCTCAGTGGACAACAACAGAGCCTTTGTAGAGTTTTAGGCACTGGCCCCAGAGCTGCAATTAACTCAGAAAGACTGCAAAGAAAGGGAGGAAGATGAAGGCATGCCAAGGAAATAAGATGTGGATTTGAATCCTACATCTCAATGGCAAAGTGAGCCCAGATTTCACCACGTCACAGCAAGATCATTCTTGCTCGTGCTCTCACTCTCAGGATCATTTTTGTTCACCCTAAAATCACCTGTGAGATTCCCTCCAAATATTATATGATCCTTGCCAGCCGAGAACAGTTCCCTCCAAACACCATTATTTCACATACAAGTGATTAAGGGAAACATAAGGTACTTTATTGCCTCAAAGACTAGGACAGCTCCATTTAAAGCAAGTGGAGAGGCTTCCCGTGCCTTCGGTCACATCCAGTCTGATCCCAGGAGAGCTCTCTCTCCTTCTGCTGTTGTTTCTAGTGATTCTTGCCTGTTACTGCTACTGTGCCTTGAATAGGGGAGAATAAGTGAACATTTCCCATCCCTTTATCAGTCACAAAAGGAAAAGCAAAAGCAGAACCTGTGAAATGCACTCTCAGGAGAACACAGGGAAAATGTGACCATTCAAAATTGCATTTAATGTCCTGTGCCATAGTGTCACGTGTGCATCAAAGGAAGGGATGCCTGAATGATTTCATGAAGAAATCTCACCACACTCATTGCCCGAAAAATGGCAGGAAGCTTGAATTCAGTTCTTAGTACTTAAAATTAGCACTATAAGATCAGTAAGTAAAAAGCAGAAGCTGACCTGCTGCACTAAGATGTGCTACACTCCTTAAACATCATTTGCCACATAGCATTTATGTCAAAACTGTTTGATATATGCCCCAGCCCAAATTACCTGGGCGCCAGTCCTTCCCTAGCCGTCCTGCCATGACTTCTCCACACCCCATGTGGCTGGTTTTCCTCCCCCAACAAACAAGGAACAGAGGAAGAGGGTAGTGTGTGTATCCAAACCTGATCCTCCAAAGTGAGGGTGGCATCGGGATACACAACTTGATCTGTGATCTCGGAAGTACTTCCAGGTGCTGCATACTAAACATACCCAAAGAGCTCTCTGGCAGAAAGCCTAGATCTCGTGGTAGGGAAGAGCTGTAATAAGCTGTTGACGATGCATATATGGAGATTGCATATACAAAATTTTCTAAAACTTCTTTAACTCAGCTTCTTCCAGAGCATTGGACACCCCATATGTTTTTTCTTAATTGTTCCCTCAAAACAAATCATTGTTAAGTCCATACATATTTTGCATGCATCTTCATAGGGGAGGAATAGAACAAGCCCATACACAGCATTTTCAGGTTGAAAGCATCTAACAAGCATCAACTAATTATGCTATTTAGAATAAAAAGAAGAGGCACTCATCTGCATAGCTATAGACAAGCTAGTTACCCTTGTCTCCCTCTCAGTCAAATGGCATCTAGGCAATATAGACAAGAGTCTGGGGCACTATGCATCTCTTCCTAAAGCAGCCACCTAAAAGTAGATCAGATGTGTGTAACCTAAAACCACCTTTTTCCCTCTACTGTCTGTAAGGTGAGTCTGCTCTGGCTGCCTTAACTGTGGGACAATTTAGATAATCAAGCCTGATGGGAACAACTTTGTGTCCTATATCAATTATATTCAGCTCAATTATATCCATCTAAGAAAACAACCGTTTCAATAATTTAAATTGCCTGAAGAAGGAATAAGAAATTTCACACATACAATAGAATATATCCCAATAAGTATTTGTAAGAAATATGCTTCTCCTGTTAAATTCAGCTAAAGGATTGAATATTTGTTGTTCTTACTTGATTTTTACTTTCTAAAAGACCTGTTTACTCAACTCTTCGGGGATTTTGCTTCATGTTACAAATGAGAAGCCTTTAGTCCAAAATGCTGATAACATTAACTGTTTTAACTGCCCATGAAAGGCTATCTGTTTGACAGCAATCTGGTGCTCAAAACTTATCATCCCTGTATACTTTCAAATTATATCATCATCATTAGCATATTTCTGTGCCATTTAAATATCTTGTGTATCTGCTTCTTCTACAAGAAATTGTGTTCATTTGTTAGGAAAAAAAGAAAAACCTTACAAAGAGGAGTCATGAAGAAGCAGCTGACATGTAAGTTAGTCATACTTCCTTGTGGCTTGTCTCCTAAAGATATACATGGACAATCTGCTCATAAAATCCCCAGGCACGCTGTTAATAGTGAGGGACACAAAGGCTGTAGTCGTTAAACTTTTGGCCAAACTTCTCAAAGTTTTCAGGAAACAGATATAATAAGCTAAGTAGTAATGGTTCAGCAATAAAGAAGAAGAAACAACCAAGAAAAGAAAGGCGGTGTCACACAACAGTTTGGTAGCAGATGATTCAAGGAAGCCTCTTTGAGCTAGGGCTGTAGCCAATGCCACAGCGAGCAGCACCATTAGCCATATGGGAGTCTAAGATTTGGAAGGATGGTTCCAAGTACAAACCCACCCCCTCATCTCCTGGATCCTAAGGGAAAAGGGCAGCAGAGCGTCTTGATTTCAAATCTTACCCAGTTTTAAGGAATATATAAAATTTTTCAGTCTTTGTGTATGAGTACAGCATTCCCACAGTGAGCCCTCTGCTCCCCAGGAGCATGGAAGAAAGAGTGACTATGACTCAGGATGATGACACTGCCTTGGCACTGGTGGAGGCTTCCACAGCAAAGCTCAGAGGTGATCCATGGCCCTTTAATACAATTTAGGGCAACCACCAGACGTCTTAAACTACAAGGAGAAAGAGTCATATGAAGCAGCAATGAGCCACTTTGTCGAGCAAGAACAATGAACTGTCTATACTGAAAGCATGGAGAGTCCTAAGATTTCCAGGCTATCACAAAATCCCTCCACAAGGAGACAATTAGCTTAGCTCAGTGTGTTGTTATTGCTTACACACAGCCAGAGATAGACAGATACATAAACAGTGCAGCAAACATTTTCTCTCACACAATGTATTTGTCCTTACATGGCAAATGAGGGGGGCAGGAAAAAAAGTGTAATCTTCAAGGAGAAACAAGTTTGGCAGCGAGAAGAAAAGGAGATGAGTAATACTTCTGCTTCTGCTTTTCAGAAGGGTTTATTTGAAAGCTCCGTTGTGCCCAAAGTGTTGACTCACCCATGACACTTTTCAGCATCTACATTTACCCTGAAGCAGAGCAAGCTTCTATATGGAGGTGTACAACAGGGTTGCACTGGGGAGCAGTGAGGGGTTCATATAGTTTGTACGTGGGACTATAGTTTGAGGAGCTTTATAGCAAACCTGCTCATTCTGCAAGTTAAAAAAAAAAAAAAAGGAAAAAGAAAGGAAGAAAAAAGGAAAAGAGAAAATTCACTTTCACCTCAGTCTGGCAAGCTCAATTTAAAATATGGAAGCCAAAATGGGTTTAGTCTTTCCTGCACAGGATTGCTGGTATCAAGGAGCCTGAGACAGAGAGGATCCTAGGAGGAATTGGCCTCCTCAGCTCAGCCTCTTGGTCTGTATTACTCATCAGGGCTAGTAAGTTTAAAGATCAGTAAAACTATTTTCGTAGCCAGGGTCATCAGATGTAACTCTGAATGCACACAGGCAGCAAAACTGGGGGAGACCTTGCCGTTTTGCATAGTCCCTTTTCAAAACAGAGCCACACCTTTTGCAGTCCCTTGTTTCTTACACACGTGAATAGACTTCTGCCTTCTCCCACTCCTGTTCTGCACAATAAAACTGGGTCCTCTCTGTGGATTGCAAGTAAAATCCCACCTTCTACTGGGACAAAGTGCCTAGAAGAGTTCAGAAAATGGACAGCCATTTCTAGGAACTGCTCTGAAAATTTGCTTTCGATGATTTTAGCATACCATGCATAATTTTTCTCTCACTATTATTTGTTCTTAATAATACTTTGTTCCTTCCTGCAAGTAATATAGTTTGCATTTAATTCACTGAAGTGTTGAATGTTGATATGTTTTCAAGTGTTTCAAGTAAAATAGAAACCAACAACTCTGAGATTAGGAGTCATCCTCAACATGAAAAACTCAGAGCCTAATCTTCTGACTACAAGAGCATATGAGTAATTTGACAGAATATTTGGAAATATTTTGAAAGATCTGGAAGTATTTTGGAAGTTTTCTTGAACATAAAACACGATACTGGAAATTTATCTAAATAATGCGAAATCAGAAATATTATACTTATGTATCTGCTCTATTTGTTCTATCAGGATTAAAGAACAAATAATGAATAATCAAAGCACCACACCATGACTAGCAAGAGGTCATGGACTAAGTAAAAAATTACCATATCTATAAAAACCAAAAATAGTTCTGATAACAATTTGCCAACCAAAAAGGGAACCAAAATAGCAAAGTATGAGATAAAAAATGAATATCTAGATGAGATCAAATGTCAAGACAGCATACAGGAAAATGAAAGAATGGGAGGACAAGAGCTCCCAATTCAAGCTTCCACGAGCATGTATGCAAGAGCTACAACTATAGCGTGTCTACTGGATCTTACAACAGTTCAAACAATATAGACTGAGTTAATAATCACAAATATAAATTTGCTATCCAAACCTGAAAGAAAATATCTAACCTCCTAGACAGAAACATTATCACATTTCATCATTCATTCTGACAGCAGAATTATAATTAATTCACAAAATGCAGATTTAAAGGTGGTGAAATACATATATAGAGATCTATAGATATATGAAAGGCACTCAGAAAAGAAAATATATTCATGCAATACAACTAACCACTGGCAATAAAAGTCTCCCAGGAGGTGTATGTAAATCTCCTCTTTACTGGAAGTCTAAAATGAGAGGAAAGGGAGGAGGCGTGAGTTACTTTTTCTTCATGCCCTTTCCCAGAACACCTGCCAGTGAACACAGGGACTCAGGGATGAGCAGGCCAGAAGGTGAGATATCCATACAAGATTCAGCCTCAACTCTGAATGGCGTCACGTGGCACTGCGCAAAATACCTGCTCCAAATCTCAGGATAGAAGTGCATAGCAAAGTTCCCAATATCAAATATTTTCAAGTTATTTCTAGGGAAGTACCCACCAGCCTGGGAGGTTGATTTTTGGGTATACAACTACAGTATAGATCATAATGTCTCTGGACTCAAAATACAGCATTGCCAACCTGCATGAGATCAATTTTGCCTTTTGGGAGCAGCTTACACCATGCTGAAAGCTGGTTTGTATTTAGAGGTTAAACTAGTGTTAGGGAAAATACATATTTTCTTCCAGTTTCATTTCCCATAATCACACTGGTCCTCCAATGAAGATGTTGGTGAATAGAAGACAGACAGACTGATACCCAGGCAAGTGAGTCCAGCCAGGCACTTGAAGACAGACTTAATAATAAAATTATATCTATTTAAATCAGCCTCTCCCCACCAAATTAGACAGCAAGCCTCAGTTTTGACAGGAAGAATGAATGTCACTCATGCACAAGAGATAATACCATGTATTACAGTACCCTCTAGTGACTCCTACCACAGCTGGGTTTCAGCTAGTGCTCAGCACATCCCAGGATAGATCCCACCATGGCAAAAATGCAAGCCCCAGAGTGCTCCAGGGTTGCCCTTGAATGTAGGAAAATCAGTCTACAGCTTTCTTTCTTGGGAAGACTAACACTGAGTATTCAGTGTTCATTCGTTTCTTGTTTGCTCCAGGGTCTGACTTTCTTAATTCCAAATACCCAGCTTTGAAAACCTATGTGAGCTAGCAGCTAGACACTCACTATTCTTTGATCTCACAGTATGAGCTTCCTACACAGCAGGAAGCCGATATTTTTTCATGTCAAAATCCAGTCATATCTCAGAAGGAAACAAAAATAAGCTTTTTCTTCTCTGCCCCAGTTTTCATCACAAAACCTTTGGCCCCTGTTGTTTTCATAAGATCTTTCCTCCCTGTCTGACACATGAACTGTGGGAAATCTTTCCCAAGTGCGATTAAGCCCTTCCCATCAACCCATTCCAAAAGCTGCTTTGGATTCAGTGTCCCTCTATTCAAACACTCCCTTCCCCTCCCGTGGGCTTAAACTCAGGAGCTGGCAAAAAATATTAATATCACCTGAATGGCCTGGCCTTGAAAGGTCATCTTCAAAGGTATTGTAACTCCCTTCTTGACTGGTGTTCTATACAGCAGACTGGAAAGAAAAGGAAACTTCAGCTAGCTTTGTGCCTGATTTCCTTACTTTTTAACCGCATTTCTTTGTTATTCCAGTTTCTTGAAAATAGTCAAAGACGTTTTCTGACTTAGATCACAGGTAACACAAAGAGATTGGTATTAGCAAAGTGAAAGGGTCTAATATCTGTAGGGTTCCATGTGTGCTATATATTTTCAATAGTTGCAAACTCCACCAGTAACGAGATCTAACTGCTTTTCTCTTCAAAGCTACAGACCTAAGGCTTTGAAACAGTTGCCTTTTAGCTAATGGACCATAAAGCCAGTCAGGGTTTAGGCAAGAATGTTTTGAGGGTGAAGAAGAGCTTTTGGGAGAGAGTTTCAGTCTTTCTTCAGAAACTTTACATCTCATGGCTGAACAGTTGTTCGTGCAGGCGCAGCTGGGAAAATGTGCCGAGCAGGCTGTCGGAGAGGCATAAATGCTTCTTGAATGGATTTATGGATGGATACCTGAGCAGTCAGCACTACATGATGTGGTATTGAGTTATTTTAATCCTTTAGTCTGTCCACTTACGCCTTTGGTCCCATTCCCAGAACGGCTGAGTCACCTTTATGAACTTATGGCAGACAGAGGCAGTGACTGGGAAGGGAGCAGGATGCCAGTGCTTGAACCCTGAGCTGGGTCTGCCGATGCTGCGTCCCCACCATTCCCGGAACCGTCAGGGAAACTGTGCCTGGTCTGTTTTATCTCACAAGCCACTCTGCAAAACAGCTCCACACACCAACCTCCAGGGCATGGATACAGCACCTCCAAATTCTCCAGGTCCCCAGATATCAGCAGGGATACCAGGAGCTTTTCTGAATTTGGTCTTAAGGATGAGCAGACAGCAACACGACAGGCAGCTCTCATGACTCAACCTTGATACTAGGCAAATTGAGTAGTCAAATAATTCACTGTAATTCACCCTAGCAATTCAAAATACCACACACTCCTGATTCCCTGGCAAGCTACATCATGTAGGATACGATATATTTTTTCAGCAGTTTCAAACTGCCAAAAATTTGGTATTATTTCTCAAACAGGAAATAAATTAATGAAGGATATGAGAGGTAAATGAAAACATGTCACAGAATGAAAACATAGTTCAAAAGCTCTTAATAAATTAAAAGTTACAAAAAGCAATTTACAGAGTGTTTTATGTATGTCACTACGATGAGGTTTTATTGGTGTGATATCATAATTTGGCTGTCTCTGATCCCTTTCTTGGCAGCAAGAGCTCCAAAGACATTATGTGCTGATCATGCCAGCTCAGAAAGCTGAATGCCAGAGGTCTGCTTTATTTGGGCAGTAATCAACAGGACTTGTAGGTTTACCTAAGAACTTCCACATCAATTCTCATAGCACCAAATGTTGGAGACTTTCTTGTTTGACTTTAGTAACCGATTTTGTGCAGACAAACTCAGTAAAGTTGTCAGGATTTGCTAACTGCAATTTCACTTGTTTTCCAAATTTCCCATGGAATTATCTGTGTTTACAAATATGTCCAGATTTTACTTTGAACTTTTTCCCCTCCTCCTGCCCTTAAAGATAAATGAATTCCCAAACATGCTTGTACTTGCAAATTCATAGATTTATACACTTCATGCCACTTTAATCCCTATTAAACTAATTTGAAGTCATGTCAGGCCAGCTATCCACAGTAAAATGGATTAGACAAGCCAGTTGATCAGATATGGAAAGGACTTCAGGCACTTTTTCTGTCTAGCCTCCATGAATTTAGAGTACTATTTTCATACAAATAATTTTGTTCTCTTTAATTCCTTTGTGATTAAGCTAATTCACAAATAACATTGGTTCTTAGAGAATCATTAGTGTAAAGCAGAGCAGACAAGGCTTTTAATTAGGGCTTTTCATACCTCCTCTATCCATTTGGTAATAAAATTACTTCTGCATTAATTGGTTAGTTATTTTAATTTACACAGCAATAAGTGGTGATATACACTGGCCATAAACATCTTTGTTAAATAATTTTTGAAATACGACTGATATTTATTTCCTCGAGAAGTGGAAGATGTTTTGTTTAAAAGCTTTCTGACCTATGTGCTTTAGATCCTGAGAGTCATTCTCACTGTAACATAATAGAAATCCTAGTCAATTTTAAGTAACCTAACATGCACCTCAATTTAATTTTTATTTCTCCTACAGATTTTTGTATTTTTAAAGGAATGCATAGGTTCTTTGGATGCCTTAAAATTGTGTATAAGGCTGTAAAAAGAGAGCCTTTGATTGCACAAGAATGCTTATCTACTGAAAGCTGAGTTCTGTGTTCTCAATTTTATTTACACTTCTGTAAGTTTTTGACACAGAGAAATAAATTAAGATACTTCAGTTACTAAAGTGATTAGTCATTTCAAATGGTTGTTGGGAAATCAGGTTCTCATGCATTTTTAAAATAGAACAAATCCACATTCATCAGGCCATGCTTTGGACAAAGAAGAGAAGAGTTGAGTGAAAGTGAAAACGCAAATAAAATCTCCCAACAGAAGTTTAGAGCAAAGTGTTTGATTCTCAAAAAAGACCAATTTTGAGCTTAAGCTTGCAGTCTGTGTTAGTCAAGTTTATCACATTGATCATAGCTGTTGATATTAGCAGTCATTTCTGAATGCTTCTCCAGCAACACACGGGCACAAGTAACTAAGATAATACAAGGAGCAGTGAAATAATCTCCAGAGGTATCTCCCATCCCATGGTAAAGCACATAGCGGTTGACATTTGGGGGAGAAGAATGACGATTACTACTGAACAATTCCATTTTCTCAGCATTTAGAAATCATTTAGAAATTTCCAAAGCCAGATATGTGTTTCCAGTTGAATTTATTTGGTTTATTTGTTGCTCAAAAAGAGGCCAGAAGAAAAAAGTATGCACTTTTTCCCCCATTTAAAAACAACCTCACTGAGGCATTTATTTTTACAAGTTACAGCACTCTAACACAGAAAAATCATTAAGTGAATGTCACCCATTCTGCTCATTGAATGAGGCCAACATCCTCTGGGAAGAAAAAGCGAAAATAACATGCAATCATGTGGTCACAGGCTGCATATTTGGGACATTTTGCAACTCTGGAATATTTGATTTTTGAAGATTTACCAACCCCTTAAGACACTTTTTGCATGCCATGTTTATAACTCTGCTTTGTCCATCCTTTTCCTTTTCCATGCCTTTTGCCTCTCATGGCTGTTGCTTTACATCTGCCACAGCGCTAAAATCCTTTGGGGCAGGAAATACGCCTATGGAAAAGTCTGGATGGCAACCAGCATATAAACAGTGTCACAACAGGTAAATAAATGGAGGCCAGCCCAAGTCACCATTTTAAGCCATAAACCAGCATTTTAAGGAAGAGGAATCCATTGCATTTGGGAAGACTACAGTGGGCATTTACCAAGTGTAGAACATGCTGGGAATATGCTGCTGTCAAGGTGAGCTTTGCAGTGTGCCTTCAGGAAAGTTTTAACCCAAACAATGATAATCAACAGAGATAGTGACAAATGGAAAGGAAGTGGGGAAGAATAGTGACATTTGGTGCTGAACCATATGTGCGTGGTTTGAAAGACATGACTGAATTGTTTTTGGTGCTCTATTATTCTGACATTTAGAATGAGGCAAGTTTCCATTTCCATTAATGTACTGCCAACTCAAAGGGGAACTGTCGCAAATTTGAGACTAAAGAAAGCTGTTCCTCAAACTTCTCTTGAGCATAATCAATGCCCTCGCTAAGCAACAGAGTAGTGTCACAGTGTAGACTCCAGATGATTATTATGCTTTCTGCTTGCTTTATACCTTATGATGATATGGCATAAGCTGCCTTTGAGAAAAGACCATGAATTTATACATGAATGGAGAACAACCAGTGCAAAGGAAACCTGTTGACCAAAATTTTCTGATTGTTAACCTGGCACTGAGAAAGTGATCCAGCCTTAGGTGGAAGATGTTCAGGTGAAAGAATCAAAAAGCCTAAAATCTTATAAGTTTGGAGGATTTGATCGTCAGCTTCCTTTATAGCTTTTTTAAGTTCCTGCCTATCCTTACCAAAAAATTAAAAATAGAGAGGGAGAGGGAGAACAGAGAGAGAGGGCTGAAGGTAGCACCACATGATCCAGGATCTGGTGAGGAGGCTCTGGACTCGTATTCTTGAATTCAAAGGACTCTCCTGACCCTGTGTAATGGCAGACGAGCACAATGCCAGTGACATCACTTAGAGACCAAAATTGCAGGGATGATTTTTCTCAAAATCATCCATGCACATTTTCTTTCCTAATGAATGTTTCCCTCTTGTGACTACTTAATCTCTGAAACTTTGGTGGTAGTGGCTCAATTTCATTCTCTCTAGGAGGCAGTGACTGTTCTTAAATAAAGGAAAAAATCAGACTGCCTGTCAGCTCATTGCCATACTGATTGCATGCAAAATTATTATTATTTGTTTGGCAGGGGGTTGGGGCTTTCTTGTTTAATCTGGCAGCAGTTTGATAAAGTCTCCAGGTAACGAACTCCAGTGTTATGTAGCAGAGATGAAGCTCAGAGTTTACCACTTCACCTAGGAATAGCAGAAGAGCAAATGCACCTAGCTCCGCGCCCTGTTAGTACCACTAACGAGTGCTAAATCACAACCATGGGCTGATCCTGCTTCCCAGAGCCTCTTGCCACTCATTCCAGAAAGTGTCCCTCTGCCCCTCAGAAATTAATTTCCTTGCTTGCTTCACAAATTCCCTCATGACCATACAGGACCTTGGTGTTATCCTGTGCATTCTTTATTTTTAGTTTGGACCAACTTTCCCATTTTTTATCAACTTGAATCTTGCAGCCCTTGTTTGTGGTATTTTTTCATTCTGCTAGCATAAAAAAAGATAAAGAAATATACAGGAGTGAACACACTATGTATATACCCTGATTTTATTTACATTAATGTATTGCTAGAAAAGGTGCAGGACTGGCATATGAGGCTCTTCATTCACCCACAGAGCAAGAAATATAAATATTAAATGTCCTGTAATAATGAAGTGCAAGCTCCCTCTAAATACCCCTCCATTTGGTCTCAATACTGGACCAAATGGCAGAAACAGATCATACCATGAACGAGAGCTAAGAATAACCAGTAGAAATGTCAAGAGGCACAGTTTGAGTATAAGTCACTTAATTTACCGTACAAGGAATCATAGAACCGTAGAATGGCTTGGGCTGATTAAAAATCATCCCGTTCCAACCCACCCATCATGGGTAGGGACCTTCCACTAGACAGGGTTGCTTAGAGCCCCATCCAACCTGGCCTTGAACACTTCCAGGGCTGGGGCAGCCACAGCTGCTTTGGGCAACCTGTGCCAGTCTTTCAGTGTAAGGCCATTCCCTCCTGACCCGTCACTACATACCCTTGTAAAAGGTCCCTCTCCAGCTCTCTTGTAGCCCTCTTTAGGTGTTGGAAGGTGCTATAACAACTCCCTGGAGCTTTCTCTTCTCCCAGCTGAACAACCCCAACTCTTTCAGCCTCTCAGATGATTATAAGCACAATTCCTAGGAGTGCTGGAGGTTTGTGAACTGAGCATTGAATTTAACTTTCTTCAGACACTGGTTAAAACACAAATAAGGACTAAAGAAATCTCATGCGAGATGGGGAAATAAACAAAACCCAGAGATCAGGAAAAAAAAAATTAACAAAGAAATGAACAAAGACAGACAATCTAGTGGTCTGCCTGCAATGACCACTGACAAAAATAATACCTCAGATAGTGATGCCTGCTGTGGAAATAAGCTGAAACTTCTATGCCATTTGACATAAGAAGTCAAGAAACCATCCTCTGGAGCAGTTTTTCATAGTTATCATTCTGCTCTGCATTTCACTTGCTGCCATGTGGTCCACAGAAACCACCCACTGAACATTTGCCTTTGGAGTGCACCACCTTCTCCTGTGTAGCATGAGTGACTTCTTGGGTCTCTCTCAAATTGCCACAGACAGCTTCTGAAATCTCCAAGTTGTGAGTTGCTTCTTTTATTTCTTGTGGAATTGCTGCAACATCTTCTGTTCAAACCAGCAGCCTTGGAGGGAAAGAACTGCTGGCTCGGGTTAGCCTAGCAAGACCAGAGCAAGAGTGAACATGATGATCGTGGACAAATGTTCACAACATGACTAAACTCTGTTCAAACCATTGTACAGCTGCAGACACTGACTACCCCACATTTTCTTTAAAAAAGGTGGGGTTTTTTCAGTATTTAATTCACTATGTTCAAAACACTTGAAAATTATGCGGGTGCACTACTTGTTGCTTCTCACAGTACAATCTTTGACTCTGTGGAAAGTTTTCTCAGTCACCTAAGACCAGTCATTTCTTTGTATGAAGGTTACTGTATTTTATACTCAGTATTCCTATTGTTAGCCTCCCAGTCAAACAGTTTTCTTGCATCTGCCTGGCAATTATTATTGGATTATTTGATAAACCTCTCATAAATCCGTAGCATTTTTTTTATGCTCCCTTTCATGAAACAATTGCTGCATGAAAACATTCGTTGCTGAATTTAGAGCTATAAAGATCAGAAATTTCACATGAAACAAAAAATTACAGGCATGTATTTCTGACATTCTTAGGAACATAGCTACTAAATATTTCTTTACTGTATTCTAGTGGAAGTTGGTTTTTGCTTATATCAAGGAAAGCCCTTTCTGCCCATGCCTGCTGTCTGGGTTATCATTTGAGAGAGTTTGTGGACCACACTAACTTCAATATAGTCTGGATAAATTCATGGCACTGAATATTCATACAGCGTATGATACAGACACTGAACCCAATTTAGTAAATGAATACTTGTAATTTCACCAAAGCCCCTCTGAGAGATTATTATGCAGATTTATGAAGGAATATTGCTGAAGCAATTCTTGGCTGTGTTTTCAGTCACTGAGGACTTAAAGTATGTAAACCTAAAATAATTTCAGACTTATTTACTGTCATTGCTTTCATCTTCAGAACCTTTCTGACATTATTTCTCTCACTGGTTCGTATCCAGAATCCCCTCCACTATCCTTGCCCTTGAGCAAAGAACCAGTGTCAGAACACCTACAAGTGTTGCCAAGCTACTCCCAACAGTATCCTTGCTGCCATAATGCCAGCAATCTGTTCTAATCCTGCTGCTGCAAAATTGCTTTGCAGGCAGAGGGATGTATGCATACGGTCATGTGGCCAATATCACTCATCTGGAAATCCAGAGATTGTGAGCAGCCTTTCACCCCTCTTCTGTAGGGTGTAGATTACCTCACTATTTTGGGACCATTTGTCTCATAAAAGGAGGAATATTCAGGCTGAGGAACAATGGAGGTTCTTGACCCAAAAGTACACTACCGTTCTTTAAAATTCAACAAGTGTGCCATAAGTTGTCCTCTGTTTTAGTGATTTTATGGGCAATATCTTTTCTAGTGTCACAGACCCACGCATTTTTGCAGCAGCCTCCCACGCTCACCTTAACACCTTCAGCTTCATCCCTCTGTCTTGGAGAGAAAACTCATTTCCACTTGCTGAATGTCTCTTAAAAAAAATTAGATCAGCATCCCTCACTCTAGTCAATGTTACCTCTCCTGCCCCACTCATTCAGGGAATTAGTCACCGCTGGAATAATGGGCACAGAGCCAGATCCTGAATCCTTGTTCATATTGCATCATTTGTTCCTCAGGAATGGGAGTCCTACCTCACACGAGATGAGGTAAAACACGGGTAGAGTCTTTGGAATGTGGCCCACAGGCTTCAGAAGGCTACAGCAACAGTTAAATTTTAGCATACTGTAAATACCACGGCTCTTCCCAGTTACATTTCTTGGTATACAGTATAGTAACATATGCTACATGGAAGTGAATCGTAAAGGCCAACTTCTGCTCTTGGATTCAGATCTCCCTGACTTCAGTGAGACTGAAAAGCAAGGGAGCCTGGTGACACCTGCAAGCAGCAAGTAACCATGGCAAAGTCTCCATGGGGGAGTGGAGGGAAAGATCAGCAGAGAATTCCTGAAGGTTCCTCATGCTTCCCACGGATTGCCACCCTGCGGCTCACTTCAGCCATGTTTAGTGTGGTGAATGTGCACACGTGCGTCTTCAACTCCTCTCACAAATTAACATGCATTAAAGGCAAGTGAAGCCTATGGGCCAAAAAGCAGGAAAATCTTCATGTCAGAGAGACATAGCAACGAAAGAAGAGAACTGGAGATAGACAATGATGGGAAAAGTGCGTGTTTTTCTTTTTTTATTTTTACTAAATGATGGTTTATGAATTTATCTCAAAAAGTTTCCCTGTTTCATTCTTCCTAATTTTTTTTCTTTTGCATTTCTTTTTTTTCAGTGGATTCTCTTTCTGTCTTCATTTCTTCATTCTCTGATCCTCTGTCTTTTTCTCCTTGTTCCTCTGTGCTTGATTGACTGTCAAGCTAGATACGCGAAGAGGGAACTATCTTTGAAAATGTCAAAGAGTAACTGTGAAAAGACACATATTTGCACACTTTACAGGAAACATGTTCAACTCTACACGGATAGAATGCAAGATAGCGAGGTACAGAAAAGTAATTAAAGAAATCCTCCTCCTTTCTATTCTGCAATCACTAAACTATCACTGCCACGAGTAAAACATGAGATGATTGGAACTTAAGGATAGGTCCAATCACTCAGCACTGTGTGAATGAAAGTAACAAAATTTAAGCAATTTTTGGAGAGTGAGTCATGACTGTAATTGACTCAACTAGACCAATAAATTGCACAGGGCTTAAGGAAGATTTTCTCATTGTCAGAATATTCCCTTCTTGCTACACCCCTTCGATAATACCAATAGGCATCACAAGGGCTGGAATGTTTGAAAGGAGCTTTCCTAAGGTGCTGCCAGGCATTTATTGTCTTTTAAACAGAATCCATCAAAACCCTGAGAAAGGCAAATAAGTGGCACTACATTTAACAACTTAATGCCAGGAAGTGACAATGTTGTTCCACAAAACATCAGCCCAATCCTCTCTTGGGAGCCCTTTCCGACACCCTTCTCAGATACCAAACCAAGGCTTGCAACATCTGAATGTAGAACCGACTGTGCCTGACTCACAAGCAGCTTGGCTTGAGGATCACTATTTGAGGGTGCTGATAAGAAGGAGTTTGAGGTGGTTCTCTCAGATAGTCCAAGCACTATTTTCCAGCATTTAGAAAGCTGGGCATGGTGGGCAGAACTTATTGAAAAGCATGCAAAGCATTCCAGTTGAATATCAATATATTTTATCTATTTTTATGGTGCAGTATTTTCATAAAGGGTGATGAAACTTTTGAAATACAGTAGTCCCAAGTAGTAAAGGCAAGGCTGTATGTTATTCTTTTATTTATAGCAAAGGTCATGCTTTATGGGTGCCAACCTCTAAACTCTGGGGATTATCCTGCTACTCTTCCAATGGACCATGGATATTTTAAAAAATTTCTTCTGCTCTTCTGGAAAATTTAATTTGAAAAGGGTGTTTCTGTAATGAAGACAGGAGCTTGAATATAACACAGCAGTTTTGGGTCTAACAAGTTGTTTCTTTAAAAAAACCCCAAACAATTCTTTGAGATTTAAAAACCAAGTCTCCAAGTCTGAGATATCCTAAGCAAAATCTGTTACTACTGATTTCTTGGCAGTGTTTGTAATATAAATGTAATTTTCCTCTTGTTCAAATGACCAAAAAATTGGATGCAAGTATACTTTTAGATACAAAAGGTGCTGTCAGAGTCTTGTCCAAGTTGTATAATACCCCCTGAGGTCTGCTTTAAGTTCTAACTGGGGATTTCAGAAACCTTTTCCTTCTGTTAGTATGAATTTTCTTTCATAAATGGCATGCTTCCTAGTAGAAATGTGCAAGGCTCTAGAGCATGCAAGCCTGACGCTTGCTCCTCTTCATGAAAACTTTAGAGTGTAGAAAAATAAATCAGTTACTAAAGGATTTCTGAAAAGTGGAGAAAGTGACGGGAGTACAGCTGCAGGAAATTCATTTTATAATCTGAATAGCTGCTTAAGATTTTTTAATAACAACCACCTAGTTTTAATGGGGACATTTTCATATTGCTCATTCTATGTTCCTGAATACCCATCTGATACTTTGTTAGAAGCACTTGCAATATTATTTAAATGAAGCAGAACTATTCATTTTCCTTCTTCTCCACCTCAACAAGATTTGCCTTTTTTGACTCTGAAAAGCCCATCCCCTTCTGCTTGTCAGTGCTCTCAAGACACTGTGGGAAGATATTCAGCAAATCCCAAACACACCTTACTGCCCTGCTAACGACATCCATCATCGTTCCCTTTCCAATATCAATCTTCCCCTGTCTCTCTTTGCACTTGGTACCAGAAGGAGCTTTGAGAAGGTGACCCGCACGACTCCTATCTTATCTGCTGTGGTCCCAGAAGTGATTCATGATCATATCAAATCCATCTCCCTGGTGCTGTTTTGTCCTTAAGGCTTCGGCAATCGCAGAGACTGACTGGAGACTCCGATCAACCATCTGGTGTCTGCCAACTGGAGTGTCTAGTCAGGTTACACGGAATGCAGGGAGAAATGTGCTTTGTATTTGGATCCTCAGTATGCTCCCCTCTTCCCGTGGGCCAGGCAGAATATTAAGTGGTTGAAACTCCGAAAGGCTGGGATGGCAGCGGAAGAAAACCTTAGATTTAAAAAAGAAAATTTAAAGTCAGCTTTAAAGCCTGACTGCATTGAAAGCACTTGTAGAATGCATGCAGCAGCCCTGTACTGGCAAAAGATGGATTTATTAAGTGATGGGATGTTTTCCATCCGTTCCTTCTACAATTCTGGTTTTTTAATCACAATTTGCCTATTTATAAGTGATTACAATGCTGTTAAGAGAGTTTATTTTTTTACTTTAAACTCTGCTTGTCCTCTAAATAAAAAATAAAATAAAGGAAATATTAGAAATCTGAAAAACTCATTATATGCTTTTTGCCAAATATTTTTCAGAGCAGGCTGCCCCAATTTGTGCTTTGCATAGACTGTTTCACTCTGTGTATTTTGAGATGAGCCTTTCCCCCTAGATATCTCCCTTTCATTTCTCCCCTCCCAAGGATACCACACAACTGGAAATACAAATGCTTTGGCCAGACCCGCTCTTACCACATTACTGAATCACGTGAAAAGTCTTATTAGTTATAAGCCCCTAATAATAAGCTCTTACTCAGCTGGTTTCCTTCTACCACAGGCTTGCACAATCACAGCTGCCTGAAGTGGTCATTTGGGGAATTGCTTTCCAAAGGTGGCAACACTATCTGCCTTGGCACTATGTGCTTCTAGGCTGAGGGCATTAAGGACGTGTCCTCCATGGCGTGCTGGCGCTTCAGTGTCCCATCCTTGAGCACCAGAAGCAGTCATTGTGTCCTTGAAAGTGATTTTCATAATACCACTCGGTCCTGAGTTGTGTGCATCAGCTGCTCACCCGCTGATCTGATGGGTAGTATCACCCATGGTCTTGAAACCCGGCAGGATTTTCATAATTTTCACTGACTTCAATAGGAACTGTAAACTGGCACTAAATTCACTGTTTTGTTTCTACAAACTAAGAGAGCAGACGGAGGGCAGTAGCCCTACAGGAGCCAGCAAGTTGGCCATGAACCCACTGGAATTAAACCAAAGGGAACGCCAGGCTAGCCGTGGCAGTGCTGATCAGCCTGTGTGGAATGATGGTGGCGCGTGCCAGGATGCATCTTCACCTGTACCCTCAGCCACTCCCTTTCCCTGGGGACAGGCAGCAACAGGGGAGCTTCTGGCTCTGGAGGGATTTCCTGCATGCCCGCCCACTTTCCAGCTTCCCAGGGCTGGGGCTGGCTTCTGTCCTTGTTGACCAGAATTTGGCCTTTAAGGAGGTAGAATCTGATAAGCAGCCAAGGTTTAAATACCTGCTTGAACTGGTACAGAGTGAGGCTTCGAGCCTGCAGTTCCCACGTCCCAGGGGAACCCCTCATTTACCTGCCTGCTCTCCCTTCTGCCTCCCTCCCTGCCACCAACTGAGATCTGAAATTTCACCCAATACCTGACAGCCCTTCCCAGTCAGAGTGTAGTTGAACATGTGAGTGTCTGACTTGAGATTTGACCTGAAAAATGTACTTTCCCTCAGAAGCTGGATTTTTACACAATTACCTGGCCAGTCCTACTCAGGTTTAAGACCACAGATAAAGCTCAGGTTCCTGTTTATACCTGTTCTTCAAGAAAGTTTTGCCTTTTATATTCTTCAAATAAGGAACACCTCTGCCTGTCAAAGGAAATGTAATCCAGTGGAGCCACAAATGGAACAAGAAGAAACAATTTCTCATAAAATTATGAAGGGAAAACAGAACAGTTTTCTGTTCCATGTGATACCATATAAATTCTCCTTTAGGACATATAGATATGGACAGAGGTTTGAGTTTTGGATTGATCCTTATTTTGCTTACTCAGTTTGCCTGTTCCTTTTAAGGAAAACTGCCTGCAGTGAAGTCTAGCTAGAAAAAAAGGAAAGGAATTATGAATTTTAGCCAAGCACAGAAAATCATAAGAAATCAAGTCCTTAACTTCTGAAAGCAATCCCTTCAAAACCAGCATGCTGAGATCAGTTTGTCAGACCTCTTCATTTGCTCGGTTTTAACCAGGGCTGCCCATGTGCTACACACTTCCAGAGCACAGCTTTGTCTAAAAGCAAAGCCCCAAAACAACTACAACGGAACAATAATAAATCCTGGGGAGGCAGTTCAGACTATATTTACTATATACCATCTGCACCGAGCCCAGAGAGACATTATGTTCCACATTCCCTGTCTGTGCTACGGAGAGCTTTTCTGATGTGTAAACCATCATTTATCTTGTCTTTGATTCCCTTCATGTGACCTTTTTCAGAGCATGGCAGTATAACATCCTCGCTATGGCAGGCTCCGAGACCATTTGAGGACAGGCCTCATAAAGCCTGCCTTTAACATTAATCGATCACTTTATTATGGAAGTAAATCAAAGCAGTTAAACTCAGGTCTTTGGGGAGTTGAAGGTCAAACAGGGAAAAACAAACTTTATTCTGGGAAGAACACAGAAAAATTCTATCAGCCCCATCCCTTTGTTCTTTGCCTTAGAGGCATGACAAAAGCACGTACTACACGCACCAGTTAGGCAAGCAAGAAAGCAAATATACATTAACATACACAAAGTGTTTGACTGCTTCTCACTGCCTCTTCATGTCTTTATGCCAAGCAGTTTTGCAAAGCCCTTCTTTCATGTCCTGGAAAGCAGAGGCTGGAGAGGGGGGTGGTCAAGAAGAGAATACAGACTCGCTTGCCTTCCTGACAGCTCAGCTGGAGAGGTAGAGGAAAGGAGGAGCAGGTGGTGCAGAGGAAGACTCCAGCAGATCTGGTCTCTATTCATCCTTGCCCCATGCTGTACCTTCACTGACGTATTTTGAGAGGTGCAGAAGGACCTGCAGACCCGTGTGCACAGAGGCTGCAGAAGCACAGGTACAGCTGTAGGTGTGGGTGAACACATCGATGCTCTCAGAGAGCAAATACAGATTGAAGAAGTTTTACAAACTGCAGCTTCAGTCCTCCTTCGCTCTGCAAGGCTGGACAAACCGAAAGCCAACGTTGTTTCTCCCCACCTCCCAGCCAGCCCAGAGAGATATTGCTCTCTGCCACGGCCACTGTGGTGCCCCAGATGTGAGGGACCACTCCGTGTCTTGGACTAAAACCATAAGGCTTGAAAAAGCACCACAAGACTGAGTGATAGGGCCATGTGAGGAGCAGAGCCAACCAGAAAACTGCTGCATGCCCAGCTCAGGGCAATGCTGATGCCCAGGACTTGCTCTTTCCCTCCCAGATGCAGTGCCTGAGGGATGACCCACGTTCCCCCAGCCTGCAGGGAACACCGGCTCCACTTGGCAAGCACATGTGGAGCTCTGGAAAGCTGTCCCTTGCCATGCATGGCAGTGGGACAGAGGTGCAAGGGCAGTTGCAGAGGTGAGGATGTTCCCTGAGCGTGACAGAGAGCTGTCTGCCAGCCAAAGGCACACGAGCAGACCTCAACATCACTCTGGACCAGTCTCTAATTTCTGTGCCTCAATTTTCCCTTGCTGAAACAAGGGATATCAAATGTTATTTTTTTCCTGTTTAACCTGTTTCATTTATATTGTTTGTTTTAAAGAAAAAAGTCAGCACTTACTTTGCCTTTAGCCTTGCATTCTTCAAGCCTTGTGATCTGCTGTTGAAGTGTTCCCTTGACCTGTTTTGCTTTTTGACTTACCTTGGATTTTTCAGGGCTTTACAAACACATGGGCACACCCAAATGACACAGGAGGGTGTTGGTCAGTAATGAGCTTTTTAGCCAGGGGAACCTGCCAGTTGAATTTATTTCTTTGTAAGACACAGCCATTTTTTAAACACAGAAATTTGCCGACATAGTCATTAATCAAGAGTGCAAGCGCAGATCAACTCTTAGTTATTGTATTTAATGTGCTGAAAAGTGTGCTGGTCACTTTAAAGAGCTTGTGTGAAGACATTTGGGATATCCCCTTCCCAAAGTTTTCAAAATGTAAATGTAGGCATGCAGTGTCACAGAAGGGTAAACATCACTGGAAGAAGACAGGGTTACAAAACAAGGTGATGCCACTGACCAGCTATGAAATGTTCTTATCTTGGCATCTCCATCAGAAACATAATAAATAAGCTTATTTAAATGAGATTAGAGCAATGGTTGGCTCACAAGCAAGATAACCACTCGGGAAAAATGTGTATGTGAAGGAAATTATTCCCAGTCCCTGGAAGCAAGGCACAAGTGTTTATGGGTGAAATGACAAATAGACCATTGCAAGCAAAGCTGCGAATGGAGTGGGAAACATGGGTGAATTTATGATAGATCACAGACAGAAAAGCAGGCAAAGAAGAGTTCCACAGAATATATATATCTATTGTATCTATTAATGGAAGGCTGAGGAAGGAAAAGGAGCACTGTCAGTTTGAAATATAGTACTTTTCCAGGAGTTATGTTTTCCTACTTTTAAGTGATTTAATCTCTTTTTCTTTTATGCAGTGGATCATCTGAAACAAACAGGGAAAGCTGACTGCACTATTAATTAGAGGAAAATTGAAATGTAAAGTGCTATCAAGTACACAGCATTAAAAACCTAGAATAACCATACATATTTCCACATTTCTGTCAATTACAGTAGTATTGAGAGTATTACCAGTAGAAAAGAAAAATCACAAAAATTATGTTTCAGTATCACAGTGACCCTTTTAGGCCTGAATTGCTGGGAAAAGAAGTTGACTCAAAGACAGCATAATGCTGCCAGTCAGTGAGAAAAGGTCGTTTTTCTGAAGAACTCTCTGAAATTTAGCCAGGTTGATTGAAGAGCACAGTGTGGGTCACCAGGTTCAAGAACAAGACTACGTGAGCGGTCACGGAGTGGCAGCTATTGCTCTAACCACAGACCAAATGGAAAAGTGAGGCTGCCCTAGAAATTACCAGTTCTTAGTTATGGTCGTTTCTGATGGGAAGCAGCCACAGCATCAGAGATGGGATCCTACCCTAAAATGAGCATGGGAAATGCAGTGTTCATTTGAGATAAAGCAAGGGTCCAGCTCCTAACATTACAGCTGACCCCTCTGGTGAGACAAGCCCAATAGGACACTTTGGGTCCAAATCCTCCCTCACTTCTAGCACAAACATCAATTTGAATTTGAATGCTGTGGCTGGGGCCCATATCTCTTCAAAGGTTTTCTGGTTTGGTTTGGACAGGCATCCAAATACCAAATGATCTGAACTTCCAATTAAGTTGGAAATATTTATAGCAGGACTTCCTGAAAAATCTTGGTGCTTTCTGACTCTTAGTAGGTCAAGGAAACAGAGGTCTGAATATTCTAATATTTCCACCCCACTGAAAACTGCAAATTCATGAGTCCAAATAAAAGACAAAAAAATATGGAAGATTTTGTCTGAACTGTCTCAAATCTCAGCAAAAGTTTCTGTTAACTTTTTCTTTGAGTATTTGAGTATAAACTTAACTTATTTCATCCCAACAGACGCTATGGTAACAGTCAGTCAGTGTTGGAGCGCTTCCCTCTGTATTCACATGTGCATGTAAATAATTCCAGTAATTTCCCCGGACACAAATTCCAGCTAATGGTTTGTTTCTAACCATAATGTTTGCACACACTCCCTCCCCAACCTGTCGTTTCAGTGATATAAGATTTTTTTTTAATCTTGCAAACTGACAATGAAAATAGATTCCCAGGTTAAAAAAAAAAAAGGCCCAAATTTCTCCATCAGGATTCCCATCCAAAACAGTCCTTGCTACCTGAAAAGGTATAAATATGTATCTATCTGGCTGAGCTAAAACCTACTCAACATTCAGTGTGTAGTTTGTTCCTAATGGGGCTGTTCTACAAAGAAAGACTGAGTTATTTTTTCTAACCACTCACAGTCCTGACTCCTCAGACTTCAGTGTCCCCCAGATGGCTGGAGGCCAAAGCCTGAACTTACTGGTGAAACTTTTAAAAGGTAATTTACCCTGTATTTACATTAAGGTGTTCAACTGAACTGCTGGTCACTACTCCTGAGAGTATTTATAATCTTTATATAGCTGATGTGCTCTGATGTGATCCTCTTTTATGCCGCTCTTTTACATTTGCTAAAACGTTTCTGAGTTACTGGAGCTTAATGAGAAGAATTCATTCACTTCAGGGTATAGCTTCGTATAAAAGCAGACAGATTTATTGAAGTGCTAACATTCTAGATAGGAAAACTAAGCTTAAATGTTGGCTTTGAGATTGGCAGTCCAAAGTGACAACACTTGCAAATGGACTGCTTGTACACCTATGTGCTCTAATTCCACGGGAATAAAATATGGTCAGGAGGGCCATTTTCATGATATACTGCATTCATAATCAATTTTTATATAATCTGTACTTCTACTCAAAAAAATAGAACCTTTCAGAAGAGGTAAAACACTATTGTTTAATGAAAAATATATAATAACTAGCTTGGCAAATGTTGTATGTGAAATTTCAACAGAAACCATAAATTATATTAAATGCCCAATAAAAATGTTCAATCAAAAGCTCATTTTAAGATACATTGTTAATGAACTGTATGAAATGATGCTTAATCAAAACCCGACACCTTGCAGGGGAGAGAGGTTCCACAGGACCTCAGGAGCACTATTGTTCTGAACAAAAGATAACAATAGAACAGGGTAATTAATACTCTGCACTTCTGTGGCATTCTCCAGGGAATTCCAATTTCTAAATGAGCCCCATTGTTTTTCAAGAAAGCAGAAATTATACTGTATGATACCGTTAATGCCTTGAACTTGATCAAACATTAAGACATCATTTGTCAGGCAGGATTTGGTTGCTCGGGAGTATTGATCATTCCCCTGTTTAAAGTTACTGTGTGAAAAGGAGAAGACACTTTTCTTGTAAAAGCTCATTTTGCAAAAGCATTGCAGTGTCCTTATCTTGTCTGTCAGTAATTTTGTAATTCTCAAATTACATAAAACAAGTTAAAGAAAACATCTAGGAAGAGTTCTTCATCACAGTGGTATTAGTAAGATTAGTAAGATTGGTGTGGTTATACTGATATGCACAACAGATTTTCATATTTGGTTCCCTTTCAATTGGCACCCTATAATGAGTATGTCGTACTCATCATATATATATTTCTAAATTTTCCTAGCCAAAGATAGAAAACGCTACTCTTCCTAGCAGAGCAGAAGAGGGGGGTAAAGTACTACAAGGACAGAATACTGAAATACTCAAGTCATTCTAATTACTGGCAGCATTACAGTTGTAAATAGTTTCAAATTCAGTTCTGTGCGTATTTTTCCTCCTCTTAAATCTTCATTCCTTGGAGTAACTTGGAAACATTAATTTTCTACAAATGCAATTTTTCAAAACAGTCATAAGCCGCTATTATTATTAATCACGATATTCATGTTAGTACAAAAATGGATTTACTGAAGAGTAGAGGAAGATGAAGCCCCCTCCTCTTCCCTTCATTACAGCCTCCCACTCGGAGCTGTGTTCCTGCTTGCTCAGCCTGCAAAGCTTGGGACTAGAAAGAACACAAACATACTATCACCAACAACGCCTCAGAAATGCTAATGCTTTGAAAGTTATGTTTCCTAACATTTTCACCCTGGACTCATGCACCCTGAGACCACCAGCAGGTGATCAGGTTCCAGGGAGAAGCTGGGGTGTGAATTTGCAGCACACTGACGGTGCCATGGCTGCTCGTCACATGTGCACTTGATCCCCCTTGCTCTGGGGACAGTCATTGACAAGAGACCAACCAACATGCCACAAATTCCTGCTTCTTTATCCCTGGCAGCGTTTCTTCTTCCTTAAGCACTTCTGAGAAGTTGTCACACTCTCATGTAAGTGGAGCAGCCCCATTTGGTGGGGTCAGAGGTGAGAAAGCCCCTGTGGAACACTCCTTCTTCTGGTGACTTCCAAGTCTGCCACAGTGTTAAGAAAACGTGTGTTAAAAAAATTGACTTATATTAAAGACAGTAAGATGTGAGACATTCCCACTGTGAAACTCCCCTTTTAGTGCATTTTCTGCTGGACTGGAGACAGCTGCACTGAGATGAGCAAACCAGGCTGAGCCTGAGGCTGGGAAGGGCATTGTGTGGCTGCACAGGACAGCCTTCTGTGTGCCTTGGTATGTATGTCTCAGGGCAGAGAAACAGCTCAGATTATTAGGCTTGGGAAAAGCACATTGGGATGTTAATTTTTCTGACAGAGGCATTGCTGTGTCACTGGCACATAACAGCTTTAGTAGCAGTGGCCTTATTTTTGTTCTTCCAGTGATGGTCGTGGCATTTTTGGGCCCCCTTTCTGCTGTGGGGCTGGCACAGACAGAGGAGCTGCTTCTTCCACCTGCTGCAGCCACGGCCCAAAGCTCAGTCCCTGCAGGGAGAGGGGCTGGCTGGCTCCTCAGCTGCTGTAATGTGTGTGTCAGCAGCTCTGTGCTGCCAGAAGGGTTGCTCCTGTTGGCCTTTGGGGTCTCTATTCCACAGCCAAGTGCAGGCAAACAAAATAAAACTATGTGGAAATTCAGGAAAGACGGATTAAGCCAAGGAATCACCGTGTTCATCAATCTATGTGTGTTTTCTGAAAAGAAAAAAAAAAATTTTTTTCTTTACTTTTGCTCCTTATAAATGAATGTATGTACACAGAGAACTGTGAAGAGATTAGATATGCAGCCAAGATAAGGTGCAAAAAAACCCCTCCAGAATGTGGCAAGGGATATCTCTCATAACTCAAAGCTGTCCTTTAACGAAATCATGTTTTTGCTCTATCTGGCTATCAGTTCCAACTCTTTCCCTCAAATTTCTACACAGTAAATATGATCCCATTCCTATCTTTATTCCTTAAGTATCTAATATGATTGCTTTTTGTATTTTCCTAACTAATAATTAAACGGATTTTCAAATTTTTTTCTTTCCAGTAATGAATGGCACTACAATTTTTCATATTTTTAATTTCAGATATGATACACTTTCCTCTTCCATTTTTAGACCTTTACTTATGATTTCTTTTTCATACCTTGCAGCATCTTATAAAATATAAAATAAAAAAATGTAATGAAACATTCAGAGGTTTCTACTCCTTGTGGGTTTTAGGAGATGCAACACTGTGCTGAAGTTCCAGCCTGAATTTTATTACTTCCAAGAAGGTGCAAAGAATAACAATAAACACCTACCTGCACTTGTAAGCTAACAAATAGAACATGCTCAAAGGCTCTCTCACCTCAATTTCGAGTCACAACTGGATGTCTCCAAGGCAGGGGTGAGGACATTATGATATGTTGTCATTCTTTTTTGCATATGGAGGTTCCACAATCATTAATTTAAGTATTTAGTGCTTGTACAGTCTTGACTTCTTATTGAAGTAGACCAAAAGCTGTTACATTCGCGCCAGAATGATTTTCTGCTGCCACCACAACCCCAGCTAGCAATGGTCACTTTTGCTTTTTTTGTTCTTTTAAGGAAAAACCTTTGGTTTACTGTCTGTGGTTGTCTGGGCCTCTTCGGTGATTTCATAGCATATTTTCCCATCTGTCTTGCTCCACTCCCTTTTCCCTGCCCATCAAGGTCTTCATTACAACATTCTTTCTCTTAGTCATATGCATTTCTTCAAGGTTATGTGAGCTACTCATGTCAACCAGGAAACTAAACGAGATACCATCAGAAAACCCGGGTTCTAAGCAGTTCTATCCCTCTTCCTCAATTGCTTGGGATGGCTGTGCAGGACTAGCTGCTGCTTACAAGTATTCCCGTGCAGACAAAACAAAACCTGACAGGGAGCATACCTGCGTAGGATGCTGGAAGTACCACTGGGGCGCTACTCTCCACAGGAGGGATCGGTCTGAAAATGAAGGACTCTGGGAATACAGCACTTCCCTCTGAAAAGGAGAGTTTCTGGATGTTTGAAGAGTGATGCTCTAAGAGACTTCTGGATTCAAAAATGAAAAGGGTAAATGGTACTGGTTAGTCTTTGCTAAAGTATAGAAAGATATATAATATACAGCTAATGTGTACGTTAGCTGAAGAGAAAAAAAATGGCTGGTGACATACTATGAATAGGCTTGACATAGACCATGGAATTGGGTTTGAAATGAAACAATCTCTAAGGTTCCTTCTAACCCAAACCATTCTATGGTTCTATTCTTGTCATCCCAAAGGTAATCCCAGTGTTCAAAAACAAAGGAGTCTTGAAGACTGTAACATTTGAATGCACCTACAAAATACTTCAGGAGATAATTATAGTTTCAAGGTCAGGTGTGTGATTGTATTGATATATATATAAAATATTCTTCACAAAAGACAAGTCTCTTGAAAGTTTATGAGTCAATCATGAACTACATTGCATTCAAAATAAATCAAGGTTCAATTGCAATGGATTTAAATATGCTACTGTTAAAGCATATAGAATCCCACTGAAAATCCAAGTCTAAACAGAAGACAATGCTTTAAGGAGTGTTTGTGTAGATTAAAAAAGGTCTCTTCCAAAAGCAAGCAGACAAAGAATCTGAAAACAAAGGGAAGAAGTGGGAAGTATGTGAAAATACAAAACACAGATGAATGTCTAAAAAAGGACTGGCATATTGTAAATGTGCAGATCTGAGAGTCAGTGCAGTGGACTCGGGGTCACAGAACAGAAGGAATGATGCAGTGGATACACAGAGCTGCATGAAATAGAAATAATAGAAGGTTCAGCTGTAACAGCACAGCATAGTCACAAAGGTTACCAGCATTGAGAAATGACACCAGGATAAATATTAGTTGATATTTAGTGCACATAATGTTTTAATATCCATAAGGATATTTGAACAGGTAAAATGATTCAAGCTTACCACAGTCATTGCCTAAAAAACAGCCCCATTTTGCAGATTAGTCATGAATGTACAAGATGTGTGTATGCATTAAAGCAGATAAAATATTTACAATTCTAAATTGCAGATACAATGTCCCACTACTGCTTGCTTTCAAACCATGCCTGAATCTTAAATTGATCGTGTAGATATTAAGACTGGGAACTATCTGACTTCCAGTGCTACCAGCATTAAGCCAGAAGATGTAATGGAAGGATACAGAGATTCATTTCATAAAGCCCAGCAGTTTCCTGGGGAATACAAGATTAAAGTGAATCCTCCACTATGAGAACCATGAAATATCCCTCTTGCACTGGGGCAGCTTGGCCAGCAAGACGCTTTGAGACTAAAAAAACATACAAAAGGTCCATGCCAAAACCAGGAAAAGGCATCCAGGGGAGAGCTGTAACTGCATCTAGGACCATAATCAAGAATATGTCTAAATGACTGCGTTTGATTGTATATACATTTATATATGCAATTTAGGCTATGCTAAATATTTCAGATGATGGATGTAAATACGGCTCTAGTTTATTGTTCTGTGTATTACACGTTCTTAAATCTTATGGCTTGTCTGCACTGAGTCTATAAATTTCCTTTGTCTGTAGTGCACTTTCCAGAGGACACCATGTCTCAGACACTAAGTTGTGGCAAAACCAGCCCTTTCTTTCCAAAGATTCTTGGTATGACACCTTCCCTCATCATGGAAAGCACCCTCAGCACATCCATCTCCCCCCAAGACCATGCAGCCATCATTTTCCTTTAGGATAATTTAACCAGGCTGAGCTCTTTAAAGCTCTTGGATTATTTACAAGCCCAAGCTGAGCCATACAGTATGCTGCTTGTTGGCATCACTAAACGAGAATACAGCAGCAGGATTGTACCCTTATGTAAGTGAAACCAGAAACCACAAACACAAGCTTATTCTATGATAAAAGCATGGAAAAATAGTGAACTCATTTACATAAGGGCTTGGGAATAAATGCATCCAAGAGGACAGTCAGCAATTGATACAAACAAATCCCTAATTTTCAGGAAAACATGATATATAACAAAGAGGTATGCCCAGGACATTTCAGCTGCACTTCCATCAGCAAAGTTACGCCTGAGTTTGAATAAAACCTTATTAAATTTGGCAAGGCAATGTCCAGTCTCCAGACAATAATATTATGACTATGGAAATACAGCAATGGAGATAACAGCAATGAAGAGAAGCTCATATTGGGGGATGGATATGCCAGCTGCTGGCACCTGCAACAGACTGTGGCCAGGCATAATCATACAGAGAAGTCACTTGAGGCAGGTGATGAGTGCAATATAACCAAGGGTTTCATCTAAGCCAGATCATCAGTTAGGTTCATTTCTAGATATTTTATTTGAGTGTTAATCCAAATAAGTTCTGTGAAGATTGTATTTTTGAATCAGAATTCCTCCTCAAATCTCTGCTTGTTCCAAACAAGACAGCAATGGATAAAGAATTGAACCATACACATGAAAGACTGGTTAGTCCATGACCACTGAAACTTCGTGTAGTCATTTATATTGTATGTAAAACACGACAGTAGTCCCAAAATGTATTCTTCTTAATTGTATACAAATGTATTCATATCTTTTTATATTACCAGAAAATACCAACATTAAACTGCCTACCAAGAATTTTCTTTGGACTGGGAATAGAAGAATATTTTACAAACTTAAATTGGTATCTTATTGTAATCGATCTACTTCAGATTACCTTTTATGAATCTTTATCTTCAGATTAGATAAGATTTGCCTCAGTCTGAATTTTTCTGTTGCAGTCCACAGAGGAATGGAAAGATACGGGAAATATCTGTTACCATTTAGTGTTGCTTGTACTCGGAAACCACCTTAAGGCTTGAATATATGAATATTTGCTCTGAAGTCGACATTAAATGTTCCTATTGAAAGTCAAAATGTAGTGCACTGAAATATTAGCAGAGCACTGTTTAAAACCCACCTCATTCCTAATTTCAAACGGATTTGCTCTCTCAGGCAGGCACTGAGCTCCTGAAGCAATGATAATTTGGACCCACCGTGGCAGTGGGGAGAGCAGAGCTTGTAGGTAGGCAGGGGTGCAGTATTTTGGGGAATCACTAGATGGTGGTATGGCTGATACCACTGTCAGTTCTCCTTAGCCAAATGCCAGGTGAAAACCTTCATCCCCTGCTGTGGGACCTCTCCTTTCAGAAGCAGTGTATATTATTAGTAAAACCTTCCTATCATGACTTTTCTGACTATAAATTATTTCTTAGCCATAGTTATTACCCCAGGCTAGATCTAAATTTTAAAATCTAAGTCTAGACTGCCCGGACTTTCTTCTGGAGCTCCAGCAGACAGGGAGGTGCCAACTGCTCCCCTTCCCATCTCTGTATCCTTGAAGATACTAAATTCACCTAGGACTCTGTCATAGTTCAAACCCAGCTGGCAAATAAACTGCACACAGGCGCTCCTTTACTCTCCCTTGGTGGGATGGAGGAGAGTATAGGAAAAGTGAGAAAACTTGTGGGTTGAGACAAAGAGTGTTCAATAGGTAAAGCAACAGCTGCACACACAAGCAAAGCAAAACAAGGAATTCATTCACCACTTCCCAAAGGCAGGCAGGTGCCCAGCCACCTCCAGGAAAGCCAGGCTCCATCACATGTAACAGTGACTTGGGAAGACAAACCCCATCACTCCAAACATCCTCCCCTCTCCCTTCTTCTTCTCCCAACTTTATATGCTGAGCATGACTCCATGTGGTCCGGAATGTCCCTTTGATCAGTTGGGCTCAGCTGTCCTGGGTGTGGCGGGGTGGTACAAGTCACAGAAAAGGCCTTGACTCCATGCAAGCCCTGCTCAGCAATAACGAAAGTATCTCTGTATTGTCACCACTGTTTCCAGCACAAATCCAAAACACAGCCCCATACCAGACTCTGTGAAAAAAATTAACTCTATCCCAGCCAAAACCAGCACAGACTCTAATCCAAAAGCTCTCCTTATTTCCAGCCGTTTGTGACTCCTGACAGACGTGGGTCCAGAAAACAGTGATGGACGTAGCTGTGCATTTGGGAGCTGCATGGTCTGCTCCAGACAAGGCACCACGGGCTGAAAAAGGCCAGTAATTTAAACCTTGAGCAGTGACAGGGGAGGAGGAGGTGAGATATCTTTGATCAGCAAGGTGATAGAGAGCTGCAGCAATATGGGCAGCTCTGGAGATGGTGCCTAGCAGTGTGGGGGCCTGAGAAGTTCCTCTTTGGGATATCTGCGTGGCTATGGGGCACATCCCTTGGCTTAGACAAACTTCACCTTATGCACAGCTCCTGCTACTGGAACAACAAGTTACAGATGTCTGCCCCTGCCCTGCATTTTGCTGTGGGCATTCATACTTGTATTGTTCAACTGCACCAAAAACTGTTTTGTTTGAAGCTGGTTGTGTCTTTGTTGTTTCCGTTGGTCAGGACTGTCCTTCTGGACTGGTACAGGGAATGAAAAGAGGGGAATGTAATGTATTGATTTTTTTTAAATGTATTTATGATGTCTTTCAGCATACTTTCATAAATGGTTCTACATCAGAAGACTGTGCTTTGCTTTTTATTCCTTTCACAAGTCTAAGAACTTGCTGCAATGAGGGCAGTGATCAGTCTTCCTTCTTCTGCTACAGTAGTTCCAAAGTAATTGGTTGGTTTAATCCTCGATCAACAGGCAGAGTATGAAATATGCTGTGAGGAAACAGTGTGTCTGGCAATGTATTTATAAATATGCTAAATGCATCTTTAGAATTTTTTTCCAATTCCTTACCATTGTTTCAAAAGCTGTCTCCTTCATTGTTACTACAGAAATGCACATGCTTACCTTGAATATCTCATTATGAACTTCTGCACGAAGACCTTCAGGAGTTTAAAACGAAAAAAAAATCTGTTATTCAAAATAATCTCATCTCAGTAGACAGTTTTCCTGTAGCCAGTCTGGGTGCAGTGTGAGTGTTTTGCAGGTGCATTCTTGCTGACCTTGGATGTAGCAAATAGGTGTAAATGACATTCAGGCCCCTCTGCTGCTGTCATTATGGGTTCTTTGTTATACTGCAGGAGTCACATTAGCATTACACTGAGAGTACAGTATTGCAGGTGAAAGAGAAAACTGAACCTCATGGATATTACAGTGTAACAGCTTTGGCTCAGACTCCTGAGGCATTGAGCCAAGCGATAACAAAATGTAAGTTAAATTAAATACAAAAAACCCCTCCTACATTAGCATCAAGGATTCGACTTACACTCCTAAAGAAAAAATGTTCTAAGTTAAGTCTGCTTCTGTCTGAGTTTGGAATTAAGGAAATACAGACAATTTAAATTTTCAAAATAATGGACAATTGCTCTTGGTTTTGTGTTGTTTTTGGTTTTAGCTCTGCCTTGGAGAGTTTGTAAACAGCACATACTAGATTTTGGGTTTAGACCTTTATTTGTTTCACCATAATGTTTTTTCAGACAGGGAAGATTAGGGGTCCAATCTATGATTGTTGTAATCAAATTAAGTAGACTTTGAAGCAGGAGATGGTGACTCAGGCATATACGTGAAAAAAGTAAATTGCCAAATGCATGAAAACAGTATATGCTGGGGTATAAAATAGCCTTTTCACAGAGTTGTTCAACTTGCATTAATTTCCAGAATTGCATGCATATGTTGTAGGTTCTTATTTTTTTCAGTAAGAAATACAATTTTCTGGTTGATAGAGTCTTGCTTAACCATATAATTAATTGGTAAACTTTAAAAAAAATGAGCTTATGTTTTAAAAGCCAGGGAATGCGAATTGTTAAGCATATATTAATTCCCCCCAAAAGAATGGAAGGGCATTGTTGAGCAAACGACACAGAGTCAGGCTTGTTGCAAATCTGAACTTCATATCTGATCTGCCATTCCTTTTAAACCATAGTGGCAGCCATGTAGCACAAGTAATCTAGAGAGCAAGGTTTGACTTGGAATATAAAATAAAGGGAGTGATAGGAAGTCCCTTCTCTTCTTCAAAAGACAGAATGAAGAAAATACCAAAAGCTACATAGTAATCTATTCTGGCGGTAGGGAAGGAGCAGGACTTGAAGTCGTTCTTCATCCACAGGCATGAAAAAATTAAAACAGTATGTGATCAAATTATAATTCTAAACGTGATTTTTTAAAAAAAGTATTTCTAGTGCCTTTTTTTATTAATTACCAGATCTTGTGAACCATTATATTTCAGAGAAACGAGTCAGACAAGATGTTTGCTTATAATTAAAGTGATGAAGAAACATTGAAATAATGTCCCAGTTCAATAAAACTTAATAAAAATGAAAATAGAATACATGTACTGACAACAAATAATGTGAACATGCTTGAAATGTATCAGGCAGGAGTCAAAAAGGACACTGAAAAACCTGCAGCCCACTGATAGCCTGAATGGCCCTGCACAAAGTGAAATGTTTACCTATCAACCTCTCTTATGGAAATTTATGTATATGAAACCTATGGGAAATGATCTTCGCTTAAATTGAAATTGTTACATCCACAGGGAGACCAAAGTGCCCGTGGGGCTTCCTTTGTTTATTTCTTATTAATTGAATTCTAAATAGAAATGAAAGAGGCTGGCATTTATTAAAAAAAAAAAAATTGACATGAAGACAGATAAATTTAAAAACAAAATCAATTTCGTATTGATATTGAGTAACATCATTCCTCACAACATTGTATATATCTTCGATCTAGTGAAATATGAAAAGGAAGACTTCTGCCTCAGTTTTTGTACTGTTTAAAAATTTGCTTTTGCTGACTGTCGCAAACTCTCAAAGGTGACAGAAAAAGTAGTTCTTTCTAACCAACACTGTTTCTCCAGTTGATCTTTGCTCTCTCTTTTTTTTTTTTAATTGGAACCAACCAGCAGACAATAAAATGAAAGCCAATAAACAGGTCAGCTTCTCTCCAGCCCTGTGGGCATTCCTGCTTTTGTCTAAAGAAACCCTAAACCTCCAGTGATACAGCAAATGTTCTGGCAAAAAATAATGATGACAAGTTATGAAAAAAGACTGAAGAAGTGCTAAGAGAGTCTGAAAAACATTTTTTGTCCTTGCAATAAAAAATTTCGGATTGGTGACTGTGAAATGAAAAGGCAGCAGGTCTTTTTCATGTACCGTGCACAGTGAGAGCCAGAACCAAGCACCTGAGCTTGAAGCCATCCTGGGTCTACCTTGGGCTCATTGCCCATGGCCACATTCTCATGCAGGGGAGAGTTTGTAGGCAACCCATGGGGGTTTGTCCATTTTTATAAATGCCTTTTAACCTCCAGGTGAATCAGAACACCCCTGCAGCATGTGGTCCAAATACACACTGAAGGTGAAGTTGCATTGACTTTTCACAATAATTGACAAAAGCTCTAGTCTCCAGGGAAGTAATGGAGTTCTTAGGTGAGCTCATGTTTCCAGCTGGCTCATGTTTCTAGTCTGGCTCAGGGTCTGACATGCCCTAGGGCATGTATTAGTTGCTTTCCTGTGTTCAGTGTCCCTGTGCCACAGGCTGCTGTCCTTGTTCCTGTTGATCGGTGTGCGGGACAAGTCCATCCGCTGTGCACTGAGTCACCACATTAATCAGCGGTTTGCTGCCTCCTGCCCCCTCCCCACAGGGAGGCTGGAAACACACTTAGAATCCTTGAAAGTGGGTTCCAAGATGTGAACAGGATGTTGAGCTACTCATACTCTGAGGACCTCGATACATAAATCTCCTTAGAGCATCAGCTGCATAAGAAGACCCATTTTCACCGACGTGCTTACAGTGAGAGAGCACTGATGTCCCGCTGATGTCATTCCTCTGGAGCCGGATGAGATGCACTGTTTGGCTGAAGGAAGCATCTTGGTTGCCAGCTGATTGACAGGTAGCACTGACCTACAAAGTCCCAAAGAGGCCTCTTCTGTGTTCCCATCCTCCTCTCTCCCCCTGTGAGTCCAAAGCAATGAAATAGTTTAGGCAGACAGTTAAGGACAGCTTCTGGTCTTGGGCAGGATTTTTTACCCTTTTATACAGCGATAGTTTAATTGTTTATCCAAAACAAGGAAGGGACGGACATTTCCAAAACTGAAATAGAGGCATCATTTAGAGCACAGTATACATAGACTCTTGCTCTGAATAGATCGAGTGGGATGCAAGCTCATCCCAAAAAGTACAGGTTTTGGGTATCTGCAGCCTCTGGGGAGTTGCCAGGTGGTTGGGTTTGAGGTCCCTCTCAGACATCGTGTAGGAGCTGCAGGGGGGAGCTTGAGGTAGAAACATGTCCCTTTGCACAGGCATAGCGACATCAGTGTGGAGTCTCTCGTTCCTCTTCTAGCCTGCACAGATGGTTTTCCAACCAATGCATCCTTAATTAAAGGAGGAGCTCTGAGCAGCTTCACCTCCAAGCTTTGGGCTGGCCCAGGATCCCATTCAGCTGTGTCACATCTCCAGGCTTTCTCCCCACGGTCAGCAGTTGCTCTTGTAGGGTACGACATGCCAAGCACAATCAGTTAAACTAACCACAAGGTCTTCTGAGTCGCAACCAGGCTCTTTCCACACTTTCCTCCAGCAGCAACAGCAGTGTGAACAATCCTGCCAAGAGGAGGTGGATGAGCCGCACGACTTCAAGTTGCCGCTGATAAATTATTAATTCTCCAAGAGGCTTCTGAGAGTCAAAAGCTGGAGAGGAGTGTAACCTCCAAACATCTAGGGATCATTGAAGAAGAACTTGTTCCTGATAGGGACAGTAGGAGAGACAAGATTATGAGCAAAGTGCTGACCTGGGGGCAGGTTGAGCACATCTTACTTTCCTGGAAGATTCTGAATTTGCTGGAGTTGCATGCAATCATACTAAAAAAAAATGGGCCTTACAGACTTTGGCCAGAAATGATGATAAACCCATCCTAATATAATTCCATTAACAGACTACTGTGTAACTGCCTGTTTCCCCCTTAACAGTAGCTCAGAAATCCCCCAGGTGAGCACCACCAGCAGCCCACTCCTGTGCAAGCTGTCCATCAAGGCAGGCTGGCCCTGCCGGCTCTGGTTCAACAGCCTCCAGTCCCATACTCATTTGCAGTAGGAGAAAATAAGGTCCAGCAAAATAAGGCTGATGGCAGCAGCTCTGGTAATCCTGCCCTAACCTGTGCTAAAATGACACCCTGTGTGAAAACGCCAGCCCTGCAGGCACAGGCTGGTGTGTTAAAGATTTAATGCTCCATGAATACTAGACTGTAGGAATTCAAATTAAAAAGGGCTGGAAAATCTCCATTATCATCACAACTGAGGAGCAGGAGGGTCTTAATTCATCACTTACTACCTCAGCACCCCCAGCCTCAGCTTGTTTGAAGCCCTCATTGAGACTTCTTTTGAACTGCATGATGGGCCTGATGAGTAAGAGAATTTGTATTTCCAATGAAAATTTCAGGACAACTAGGTACATTAGCATATTAATTTGGTACATTGTTTGTGTCAGATCCTGTATATCTCCCTCAGTTCATCAGCAATTCAGTCCAAGTCCCCTGCATGAGGCAGCGGTTTCTGACCTCTGAGAGGGAGTTACTTTCATGTGTGGATGCATCATTTAAAGTTCACTCAGAAGCACAGAGTGGAGTTACACCTGTGTAACTCCAAGAGAAACAATAGAGTTAAGGCAGAAAATCCAGATTTGTCGCTAATGTAAATGACGAACACTTCACTGGAGCACCCTAAAACAAAGGCAGCTTTAAAATTCCCGATCGCAAAGCCACACCCAGCTTTAGTTTTCATCCTCTAAACGATGAGCCACTGTCATCCTCTCGTCATACCCAAAGGAGAAGAGAGGAAAGGGGAGTTCTGGTTGCAGAGCAGTGCTTACATTTGTTTATATACCCCCGATCTGGAGAGAGATGGTATGTTGCTATACATCACCATATTCAATTCTTTACTTTTCAAGAGCCCCCGAAAATAGAAATGTCTGTCCACTGATTTGTGCAGACACCTAACTAAATAGCAAGTATAAGTCTTTGTTAATGTACTCCAGAGGATACAGGTGCTAAAGGAAATATTCAAAATGCACTTGGAGGGATTGTGTGAATCAGTAGTACAGGATAAAGTTGTTATGCATAAATAACATTTCTCTTAGAATATTCATGGCTTATAGCTGAATCAACATTCCAGTCATAAGAATTAATTTGACCAGGCCAAGTCAAGTGGTACACTGACCTGTGGCTCAAGAACTGAACGTCAATAAAACCCAGAGCAGCAGCTAGTGGGTGAGCGAATTCATGGTCCAGGTCTGCTCTGTCACTCACCCAGATGACGGAATCAGTCCTATAGAAGGTGTTTCCTGCCTATCAGGATGAATTTAAAATCCTGCACCCCTGCAGAGCAGCTGAAGGTTTGTTTGCAGCAGAGATAAGTGAAAGGCTGTGGTTTTAACCAGTTCGACAATGATAGCAGATCTTCAGTCTCAGGTAGACATCATGGGCTGCCAGTGAGGTGCAACACCCCAGCTCAATCTCTCCTGCCATGCCCTTGCCTGGTTGTCAGCCCCATTAATACAGCACACTGGAGCACACAGGCACATCCTGCCGTCAGTCATGCCCCTGCACACCGGTGTGCAGCTACATCCCGTTACCTGGCCAGCAGAACATCACAGCTGGTATAGCAGCAGCTCTTTTTATGCACCTGTTGGCTGTGCACAGGCTCACTGAGCCTCACAGCCCCACCTGGTGGGGTCGGTCAGCTGGAGAGCTTCCTGCACCGCAGAGCAGGAAGGTGCAGAGAGCCCGAGAAAGGTCAGCTCTGCAGAGTGACCTGGCAGGACAAGATCACTCACTTCTGGCACAGGGAGAGTTTGGGATGAAGGCCTGACCGATGTTCTCAGCACAAAGCCAGGCGGAGTCTGATGTCTTTATAAATGCCCTGCATGATTTTAGATCTGATGAAAGTTAAACTGGCAATTCAGCCCAGGAAAAATTCATCTGTGTGCAGGGGTATTCGATGAGGTTGTGTGCCTTCCATACCAGAATATGGCTCCAGTGAGACTCAGAGGTACACTAGCCTTTTCCAAGCACTCTGGCCAGCACTTCTCCCTAAATGAAAAACAGCTCTCCAGTAAGGAAAACCTTCTAGAAATAGCTTGCATGACTGATGTATCACACGGTACATCATGTACTGTATTTCCCCCTCAGGTAATCTGCCTGAACAAAGACTTGCTTTTGTCCTCAAGTCCTTTTGCCTTCTTGTATCTTTCATTCCTCAGCAGTGCCCTCCATGCTGGAGAGACACCGTGAAGCTCTGCTATATTGTGCAATGTTGTCAAAGAAATTTATGGTCAATATTTTGTTTTTTTGGAAGGCTGCTCCTCCCCTTTCTGCTTTAGTAAGGAATTTACTCTGGTCAAGGTCATGTGAATTTCAGCAGTGGGGATACCTGACTGACAGTCTCCCACAGTGTGCCCCAGAGATGTATTGCCTTTCAAAATACATGACAACAAGGTATTAAACTCATACTCAGCCTACAGCTTTTTAATTCCAGGTTTGGCTGGATTTGCACGCTATACAGACAGAACTTTGGTAGTTGCTTCAGAAAAAAAAAAAAAAGGAAAAGAAAAACATTGATAAGTTAGAATAAAAGCATGAATCCATATCAATCACTCACAAAGGTTTATACACACATAGGTGTGTGGGAAAACTGGGAGAACTCAATCAAAACTGATGTGGAGAAGTAATGACTGGCTATATCGACAATGAGGGATAATAACTACAGAGATACATGGCAGGAAGACTTACAAAAGAGAGCCTCAGAACTAGTGACATAATTTGAATGAGAAATGTCTCAGGAAAACTTAAATGTCATTGCTGTTCAGGTTGTCAACAGCAATTCTGTCATTTAGGTAAATGCTCCATTATTTTATTACAAGCCTTTAATTACCGTTCTTGCATTCTAAATATGTTTTGTTAAGCTCAACACTAAGGTGACCCATTATTTATTAAAGGTAAGTTGGCAGCATAATAGCATGCTAGCCCAAAAGCTCCTCTTAGTTTTGTGACACATTCATGGAGCTCACACCGGACAGCCGCGCTCCAGCGCCTCAGTAACACGTCAGGTCTGCTGTTTGGTTTGTTTGCCTGTGTTTGCCACATCTCCACACAAGTACGAAGTTCAGCTTCCTTCCATACACCAAGGGCATGACGGTGTGTTTCTGAAGATTGTGGAAAACCGACTGAAAAGCAATGGGCATTCGTTCCAGGATGCACCCAGGGCGGGGCCCCTAGCCCTCCAGAAGTTAGGTTTTTTTGCAGGGATTGCAGTCAGTGTGCTTTTCAAAAGGAGGCACCTTTTGAGCAAGTACGCCTTAAAGAGAGGTTGCATCCTATAGCTTTCCAGACCAGGCTTCCTTAAGGACATTAATTTACCAGTCTGCTTGATAACTGACAGCTGAACTGTGAACTTTGGGTTTTTTGCACTGTCTGTGAGATTGTGCTTCCAAACCCCCAGACAATGCAGCGGAAAAAAACTGGAAAATGCGGTTATACCTTAGTCCCATCACATGACTTGTCTGTTCTTGACCCCAAGTTCACATTCAACTTAACTAAGAAAATGAAACAGATATATAACAAGGGAAATGGGCCTGGGGGAGGGGAGCAATAATGGCCACATGCTGCAATACAGAGAAGAACTGGAGCAAAGTATTAACACGTGAAAATCACAATTCAAGGCAGGAATAAATCAAATGGGCTGCAAAGCCTGCAGTGTATCCAAGATACTTTCTGTGAGGTAGAGAAAAGAGGCCATCCAGGGATTTGCAGAAGGGACAGGTTTCAGCCCTGAAAAAAAAAAAAATTCTATTGAACAAGTAACAAATATCACTCTCTGATCTAGCTTTCTTACTTTGCAATTTTTTTCTTGACCTACTGCAATTTTACAATGAGCTCCACAACTCTGTGGCTGGCCTGTTGCTTGAAACAAACTGACTCATCAAATGATGCACTTTTACTGCTGTTTACACTACTGTAACAGCCTTATCTACAGTACAATAGTTCACTGCACTACCTGAATATACAAAAAAAAGCCTGTCAAAGCTACCAAAGATAGAAGAATATTTTCACCCTAGGGGTCCATAACTGAACTTGCATAGGGCACTAAGTCGTTAATAGACTTGGTGTGTGTTTTCCATCCAAAGTACCAAGTATTCAATCCTTGCTGGATTTACACACATGGAAGATTGCATACTAGGCTGGTTTTGGTTTCAGGAAGCCCCAGTGCAGAACACAGAATTCAGACTGGGAAGAGGAAGGATGTCAGGGAGAAAAAAACCTGAATTTGATCATAAAACTACTTTTGCACATACCATACAGAAAGGAAGTGGTAAAGCTGTGAGAACTACATAAAAGCTTAAAAACGTACTTAAGCCCCTCCAAAACTTGTTCCCCAGTCTCTGTATGAAGTCTGTTTTTCAGTGACATCCCAAATACTATATAAGAATATTTGAGCGTAATTCCTGCATGTAGCTTTGCCCTTTATATCTCAGGCTGTTTTCTTCAGTGCTCAGCACCAGGCAAGCATTTCAAGTGTGCATGAGCAGAAATAGGAACAGAACTAAGTACTTAATGGGAAGCATTTGTTATTGCCTAATTGCATCAAATATATCAGTGTTTAAGAAAGCAAATTATAAGTATAACTGACAGTCATGGATTTGTTCAAGGTTGAACACAGTCCTGGAGTCAAAGATTAAATAGCCCTTGCCTGTCATGATTCATCATCATGAACCTGTGGGCATAATGGCAACCAAGGAGTTTTTGGCCAAGGAGAGAATTCATAACATACGACAACTCAGTGGATTTCCAGTTATTTTAAATGTCTTTTTTCCTTAAATATAGACCATCTATATGAATATCTACTCATTGTTCCATAGGGGTCAGTTATCAGCCCTTTGCAATTATTCTTCCAGCCTGTGGGGCTCAGTGACGCCCTTTTTTCTTCATTTTGAGCACAGCTCTCAAGTGTTCACTTAGAGAGAAACCCTCTGTAGTGAACAACTGTATGACTTAATTTTGCATCCAGGGCTGAACTAGACACACAAAAAAAAATCAGGCTAGAAAATTCAGGATTTGCGCGTAATGATGGTAATGACCCACTTCAATGGGACTTGTAATAATCAATTCCTTTGACCAGTAAGTTTCCTAGAAATCAAAATCACTATTGATATAATCAATACACTACAATCTCTTTGCTCTTGAGAGAAGTAAGTGACTCCTAAGGTCACTGGCTCCAGAAAGCAACAGTACTATTTCTTGCTTGGGAAAATTTTGCTCCATGAAAAGAGTAGCTACGGTTCTTGTTAACCTTCATGAAGGACCTCTCTTAAAAGCACAAGGTACGTAAAGAAGAGTCACAAAAATTATACTGGAGATGAAAAACAGATGACATTTAAACTCCTAAAATATCTTAAAATTTAAACGAAGCAGAGGTCACAAAAAGTAAGCAATTTTCACTGGGAATGAAACCCAGCCTGTTGGGTTGACACCACCAAAAAACAGTAACAGAGAGCTTCACAGAAGGTATGCTAGAATAAGATGTATTAGGACATGTACTGAAGAACAAGCCAGCTCTGAATGTGTGAAAGTATCACTGCAGTCTTCTCAGATGTTCATGCTGACTTCTGAAGGGGGTGTTTTCCCCCTCCCAAGGCAGCCTGAAAAGATTGGTCCATCTAGAACAAATAGGCCATTATATTGTGCATTAAACAAATCCAGCACTGTTCTGGTGGACTTGATCATTGCCTACTGTCGTGTCCTTTGGAGGTATTATGCCATAAGCTCTGATTTTCCCAGTACTCCAGGAAATGTCTCCTCCATTTATGCACTGAGTTTCTTCAAAGGAAACTTCTGTGTGAAATCCTAACGAAAGTAGTAAAACTCATTTTGATGCACTCTTGATGTGCAGTGGGCTCTGACATAACTTCTCACAACTATTTCAGCATAAAGAAAAAAATCAGTCCCAAGTCTGCCTTTTTTATCGCATATTAAACCTCAACTACCAAAACTGTGATCAGAAATAGAAGCAATGATCAATTCTGCTACGTATCTCTGATACGAATGGAAAAGCAGAAGCCACACATAGATTCATTTGGAAAGAAGGAAAAAATACAGAAATGTTCTCAGTCATTCAGGTAAAATCACCTTCTGCAATATTGAAAAAAAAATTGATATTTAGATACCATTGTACAGACTGGAAAAATATGCACTGGGTGCTTATATTGAAATTCATGCTGATATGGCTGTTTAATTACATACAGTGAATTAAAGGATCAAAGTCCTGAGGAACTGAAAATAAGTTCTCTTGTGCTTTAAAATCATGGATTTTACTAAACCATGCTGAAATATTCAACTTCACTCCCTTTGCAAGTCAACAAACAAGGCAGGGGCAAAAGCTTCATCTCACAGGCATTTGTTCTCTAGTATGAAATTAGTTTTCATTTACCTTAATTTGTTCTGTTTGCTAAGAATTACAGGAGCTATCAAAGCTCAGACTTGAATTTTAAGATCAAACGACTTCCTCATGAATTTATCACTATATTAATCTCACACACGAGTGGCATCTTCCTTTACCAACACCTACATATCTCCTGTTCATCTCTGGGGTGGCAAGCTGCCTGTATTGTCTGTAAACATACACATTTCTCAGTAGTCTGGAGAGTTCACATAACCTTCCTGGTGGCTGGGCCACCCCAAGTTTTGGTTTCAACTTTCAAGTTGAGAAAGTAACTGGAGAAGTAAATTATTTACATAACACCTGCTTCTCAGATTTATTAAGGACAATATTAGAACCATTTTCCAAAAGCAATAGAATGCAAGGCATAGTTTTCTCCTGAAGCTAGACATCCTGAAATGAGAGGCATTTGAAAGCTCTGTTAACAAAGAGTGTCTGCTAATGGCCTCAGTTATTTTGTTTTCTCTAAATCATTTTTGATAAACCTTCTACTGACAGAAGCAAGACATGTCCTATGCTCACTCAAGAAGCTGACAGAGCAGGTCAAGGACTCCTTAAGAATCAAGGAAGTTCACTTGTGACATCAGAACAGGACATGGGAGCTGGTGGTGGGTTCCTACTCTATCACAGTGTGAGAAGGGAAGCCCCTAGATAGGTTTTGGTTGCAAAAGACAGACTTTCAGGTAATAACTGTGGGTAGAAACCCCACAAAGAGACTCAGTCAATTAATTCATAGGGTCTTTGAATAGTATGATCTGAAGCAAATGCTGTTACCACGCATGCATCAACATCAAACCGCTCACACAGGGGGATGACAAAAATGTTAAGATAAACTCATGGATTCCCAGAAAAGAAAAGCTAGAGAGCATGACAGAAACATCAGAGACAAGAAAGCACAAATCTGATCTCAGAACAAACATGAACAAAACCAACATCACAAACAAGTAGTATAGAAAATCAAAGGATTTTACTATTGTACAACACCACAGGAGAAAACAGATGACTTTGCAATACCTGTGGGAACAGATAAGTATTAATGACAGCATGGGAAAGATGAAAGAGATTAACTAACTATTCTGGCAATGTGTCCTTCTTGCCTTGACCTACAGTGCAATGCAATACAACCCACTTTCTGCATAAAATTCTTAACATGTCTCATAAAATGTTTATGGGGAGTGTCAGCCAAGGTAGAGGAAGACTACAGAGAAATGTAATCCCCAGAGCAAGTCATAAGTAGTTGAGATTAAAGTTTGCACAATTTCCTGTTCTCCCTTCTCTGTCCACACCTCTTGTAAAATCTGCAGATTTTTCTTCATGCTTTCCACTCCTTTATGCCTGCTTTCACACTTTAATGTCACAAGCTAATGTGAGATGTCAAGTATTTATTGCCTTAATTTACTTATCACACAAAATTTATTCTTCTGGTTGCTGCTGAGTTGAGTTTACAGCAGAAACAAAGTCACATCTCCTTGCACCTGGCAACCTCCCAATTTTGTGTGAACCTAGTAAATTCAATGCTTAAATATTCTCAGAATAAAGGGAGATTTATCCACTATTCTGCAAGTGGAAGTCTTACAACCAGTTTTCTTTGGTGTCTCTTCTCAACCTAAGACCCAGCACACAGACATACTTGGTTACTCCTGAGGAGTGTTTCCTGTAAACTATCTAGCTCTGAAAGGCTTGGATGAGTCTACACTACAAATGCACAAATTTGCACCCAGAGTCTGAAACGTTTATTATTTCTAGGTGATGGCAGTGATTCCTTGTAGCATTTTGTTTCATTTTTCTTGTGAACTCAGAATGAATATAAAATTGTACTGGGCACCTTTTCGTTTAGAAGAACACTTCACTTTTACCAGAGACACATACACTGTGTAAAAACCAAACTTCCCAAAAGCGAACAACACAAGCACAGCAACCTAAACTTTGTGCTTCTTGCTGATTCCTAAAGATGGAGGGAGAAAGGGAGAAACTGGTGTGGGAGAGTGTGAGGAAGACAGAGCTCTTTTCTGCTGAGAGGGTGCAGACAACTAACAGGACACAGACCAAACTGCCTCACCTCCCCAAGTCCCTGCACTGAGACTGCAGACTCGAGGGATCCAAGGGAGGCAGACACCACCAGGAGGAGTAGAGATCTGAAGGCAGGCCAGCAGCAGAGCCACGTGGAATGAACTACAGGAAGATTTTTTTCCCTTTTATAGGATCTAAGTGCAATTTGACAGTTGGGCTTAGACACAGCGGCTCTGCGTGAAACTAATAAAGGAGATAACAAAGTCTTGGCACGTGCAGTGCATCCGTAGTGCCAAGTCCATCCTCTTAGAGTGCCCCTACCTTTGATGTCGATGAAGCTGTGCTTGCAGACATCAAGACTAGCTTAGGCCCACTTACAACTATCCAACATGCCAAGCTACACCTGATAAAATGGAAAAATAAGGAGGAACGAGTGACAGGAATGGCGGTAAGCTACCATAAAAAACCAAAACCTGAGCAAGGAGCAAAAGCCACAAATCCAGCAGTGTGTTGGAATGAGTAAGAGGACAATGGGTCAGGGCAGGGGAGAGGTGTCACCGTGGTCCATGGTGTCAGGGTGTAGGGCTCCAGGGTGATTGACCTCTGCTCTTGCATCAGTACCAGCCGGCAGAGTGAGCACAGCTGTGGGAGGTGCAGCCAGGTAGAGGGATTCTGCTGCAGTGTTAGGAAGTCTTTCCCTGAAAGGAGAAGGGTTTTTTTCAGCCGAAGTAGTTTAGTTTGGATGGAGCATCCCCAGGACCAGATCACTCTCCCACGCAGCTGCGGAGTTTGGATTAGAATTTCTAGAAGTCATGTTTCAGTACAAAAGGAACCAAAACAGCCCACAGGATGAGCAGGGATTAACCTAAAGACAGCATGCTCCTCGTGCAGGTGCCCATCACCTGGATTGGGAGGGGTTTGCCTGAAATCCCAGTCTTGACAGGTACCAGCAGTGCACATCCTTCTGGAACAAGATCTCTCCACCTGCTGGTCATTGTTTTGGGATGTAAGTGGCCTGTAATTCAGCAGTTACCTCTTCTAAAGCTCTTCAGAATTAGAACAGCAGCTCCTGGTTAAATAAGCTCCAGCGGCTGTAAGCAGAGGCAGAGAAAAGATTTGTATCTTTGCACTGCCTCCATCTAAACAGGACTTTGCAGCAAAAAAAATGCAGGGACCTAATGAGGAACCACAGATACTCCTCCATTTCAGGGATGCGTATTTCGCTAATCCTGTCTGCTTACCTTCCTTGTATTGAGTGGGGCAGGAGAGCCTTCTGGGTGGGACAGGATGTGTCCAAGAATCATAGAGTTAGGCTAGTTGTTTAATTGGTCGGGTCATGCAGTCCTCTAAGAGCATTGATTGGGGGAATGGAGTCACAGCCAAACTTCCTCAGTGGGTTGCAGAGCACTGATTCTTATACTGTAAACGAAAACTGAGCACTGTGTGGAATGAATACTGGAGCATTAAATGCATTCCTCCACTTAAGGCTCAGAGTTCTTTCAAGGATTGTGTTCTGAAAAAAACCCACCTTTGCAATGTCTACTAGAGATATTAATGATGCATAATTTTGAGATTTCATGACTTCTGCATTGTTTTATTGGAAAATAAAACCTCCCTTCAGCCACTAATGAGAATGAAGTATTTATATTTAATAGAGTTTAAGTGGTAGTGGAGAAAACCTGTGTCTTAAATTGAGACTTCAGCTCTTAATTGGCCTTCTCAAACTGTATGAGACCATTTATATGCTGAAGGAAGTCGCTGCAGTACCTAGCCATCTGTATAACCTTCCATCTCTATTTTGCTTATGTGAATTATAATGGAGATTTACAGGAATCTGTGGTCTGCAGAATATCTTTGTTTAAAATATAATTGCCATGTATCAGCACGAGTTCTCCTCTGAAGAGGCCTGAGCAGCCAGTGCAGATAAATATTCTGGATGGCACTTTCTTGTCCACCTGACAAATTATTGTACTGCTTGGGTGCATGAAATGGGATGGAGCAAGGCAGCTCAGGATGTATTTTGTGAGGCAGCAGAAATTAGCTAGCCAATTTAGTTATCATACAGCTATTTTAAAACACCAGTATTAAACCTCTTATGACTTAAATTTTTGGTGATGAGATATATGTAAAACAAGTTTTATACTGACAATGGTACAATGCTTTGTGTGTCTGCTGGGAAAATAAATGGAAAGATGAAAAAAAGGAGGGTTGCCACAGTTGACTTAATGCAGAGGGTACTTTTATTTCTCACTTCGTGTAGCATCTGAGGACTTACTTAATCAATAACAGTATCCCATTTAATCACAATATTTCATCCTTTGTAATATGGGAGTATGAACAGATAGTTTCCCAAAAAGTGTCTGGAAAGCAAAAAGTTTGTTGTATAGGTCAGCCTTGAGTTCTGCTGCACTTTCTGAATATAGGTCTCCTTCCTAATGCTTCTCAAATGGTAAACATCTAATAACGAGGGATACGTGCTACATATCCCTTGCAAGAAACTTGTGCAAGAAAAAAGTATGTTCTTGTATCACAGGAATATTTGTATATATATGTGTGTGTATGTATATGTACGTAAATATAGATTCATATATTTGTATAAGTTGTAAAATAACATTTCTCCTTTGCCTCCTGAATCCTGATATATTAATCTTGTGATGGGCTGCTTGGAGGTGAACGGTTCTAGTGCAGAACTTCAAATAACCTTGTTTTTACCAAGCTGACTTGTTTTCACAGTGGCCTGTTTCAAATATCTCATTTTACTAAGAAATTGCTTCAGAGATGGAAGGTCACATTGGTCTTTCTTTTTGACTTGCTAGTTACATGCTGCTCTACTGTGGTAACAAGGTTAAGGCTCTGGAATTAAATATAAGAGCAGAATGTTTTCTATTTGAGGGAAAATAAAGATCCTTTCAGGTTTGCTATACTGACTCACAGGGCTTGCACACCAGGATTTTTGCCATGACATCTGATCCCATTTTATGTATTTGTCAGTGCTTCTCTGCAAAAGACATATTCAGCTTGAACACTAAAGCACACTGATGACTGCTGAAGGGGAGATTGATTTAGGGTCTCAAAACAGACTTCCTATGATTCATAACTCCTACAAAAAAAGAAGGTTATAGGTCTGTTAGGCCCATGCTAAATCACATACCAATAAGAGATGATGAACACAGTAAGGAGGTTAGATTTTCACATTTTACATATCCATGAGCACATGGTACCAAAATGTTTCACTACCTCAAGAAAAACCTGGTGGCCAAGCTGCGATTTACAAAAAGAATAACTTAAAATTTTCACTCACTAATTTTGAGTGCAAAATCATTAATTTGTGCCAAAAGAACAGTGCAGACATATTTAAACAAATTTACAACAACATTATGCTTACTTTTTTGGTTTTTGACTGTCTTTATAATTTTTCCAGAGATTGCTAATGTTTTGTGATCCTAATAACAAAAGATGCTAAATATTTTCTCCAATTGAACATTATTTCCATTACAAAAATGTTCTAGAGAGCTAAAAGACAGATATGGGGTGGAATGCAATTGCCTAAGCACATCTGTTTATTGCTATTTTAATTGCCCAGTAAGATGCTTTATTGAATGGGTCACCTATAGGTCTTTTGTTATATCTGCCAGCTCTACAGACCTGTCAGACACAGAGGGTGTAGAAAATGACAATAAGTGTCTATGTTGGGGTCCTGAATAACCCTCTGGATCACCTGAAAGCTTTTTTTTGAGAAGTAAATTTTTCTCTTTTTTTAAAGCACCTATGCATGTATTACCTGAAATGTGACAGAAGAAGACTAAAGCTAAAAACAAATTCCAAAGTTTTGACAGTTGAAATTTTATTGCATGCCAAGATTGCCCCATGCCAATCCCACCTCTCCAATGCAGAAAATATGATGATGATGTAATTTGGATGAAAATTACCACACCATTTCAGTTCTTAAAAAGAATAGCAATGTGAAAGCAAAAATTTGGCTAAAAAAAGTCCTTGAGTACATAAGTAATCCAGCTACAGAGAAACAGGACTGCTTGTGTGTTCCAAGATAAACGTATTCTTAAATGCTACAATAAGCTGAAGCCAAAGAAAATAGGTGTAGAACAGAGACAAGAAAGACATATTAGTGGAAATGTAGAATAAGAGGAAGAAGCAGTGCAAGGAGGTGAAAGCAAGAAATTTCAGTCAATCAACAGGGATAAGCGTTGGGGAAAGAACCTGAAACTATTTTCTGGGAGGGAAAATTTGAGATGTTTCTAGCTAATTCTTATCGTTTGTTGTTGTGGGTGAATGTTCAGGTGGAGAAAGTTCTCAGCAAACTAAAGGGAGCATTTGCTTAGGATGAGTTTTGCACTAAACTTTATCAGCTTTTTCTTTGAGAAATTTCATCAAATGAGCTATATTCACCCCATTAATGAGCTGCAATACCACAGGATCTGTGGAGCCCAAATGAAAAGATGTCTCAAGTCAACTAAGAAACTGAGATCCCCTGCCAGGGAAAGAAAAAAAAAAAGACAAGACAAAGGATAAGTAATGAGGCAAATAATAAATTTTATAGTAAATACACCTGTGAATTGCAAGCTGCTATGTTCACAGAAAGGAAATGCTATGGATTTGTCAAGCAGCATTTCACAGGAAACACTTCCTTCAGCTTATAGTTTCTGCTACTAATGTGGTTTGTTCTTGGTATTGTAGTTGAGCCCACGCATTTCTCTGAGCAAAGGTAAACCTCACTGTCTTTGTCCTTGTTTATACTATCAGGGAGCTGAATCATGCAAAGAGCTGGGGTGCACTCACATGTACTTCAGAGGTGAAGCTGAAATTCTTGCCTCTTCTTCCAGCTGACTTCCTCTCCAGCTGTTACCCACCTACCAGTTGTTCCTTGCCAGCAAACTCCTTCCAAGGATACTTTCTAAACCAGATGTATTAAATGGTGCCTTTGGCATTCATAAACTAGCTAGAGGACAGGTAGCAAAGCAAGAGATGGAATGCTGTATGGAGAAGAATCGTCAGATTAAAATTTGCCATACAGTCATGGTAGATCATTCAACCAGCTGGGCTAAATGTCAAAGTGACTGACACTTAACTCATGCAAAACTCCCACAGATTGGAATGACAGTGATGCATAAATAGTGACTTCGGGATCAAGTCTGTTCTCGGGAGCTACTGAACACTTCGCTTCTACTGCAGTCCTGGAATACACTCATCAGCATCCAAGAATCTGCCCCAAATCCTGGCTGTGTTTTTCAGAGCACCAAAGACTGTAAAATTCTCATTTTATCCCATTACTGAACAAAATTTTTATTTTGTTTTTCTATAAAAACAAAATATGGTTTTAATGGTTTTAAGGATAATTTGACCAGGAGAGAATAATAAGCACAAATCACCTGTGGTTTTGTGTAATGCAGAAAGAAAATATGACAGTTATATGGTCACCAAGAGGCTGAAATACTGTTGTCCAGAGGCTTACTGCACCATTTTTAGCCATTTAATGTGCCTAATTCTTCTTGTTTTCTTACTAAGAAACAATGTAAATAACACGGGAAGTTTGTATAGGTTTTCATCCCGTACTCCTTCACCATACTTCATTCAGAATCCAAATCTTCTGGACTGACAAAAAGCCTCCATTTGTAAAATAAATTAGCTTTAATAATTAGACATGTTATGCATATTAAAAATTATTAAATATTTCAGCATTACAGCTATGCAGTCCACATGGAGACCATACATAGTTCTTTGTCTCAAGTAACTATCCCTAACCCAATGCAACGCAAGAATTGGGAACATTTCCATACTGTTTCCAGGAGGACCCTCATGCAGTATTTCTCACTCCTGCAAAACTAGAAGAGATTTTGCACTTTTATTTTTATATTGTCAGAATCGCTTATCCAATTTTTCAAAGCACAAACATCAAAAAAATTAATAAACATTATTATTCTATTTAAAACTAAAGCAGCTTCTTTTATTTCAGGGATAGGCACCAATAGATTTCAACTCTTTCTGAAGTTGATTTCATCACCCGCAATACAAGTCATTGTATTCTGCCACGAAAAGTAAGAACATATGAAGATGGAGAAGGGAAAATTTTGCTTTCCTCCATTGTCCCTGCTCAAGGTGGCAAGCGCCTCTGTCACGTTACTTGGATGAAGCCTGCACCTACCCCAGAATAAACCGAACTACCACATACGATTCAGACAAGAGGCAATAGTTTTAGCAAAACCCTTTCTCCTTAGCTTCTGTGAGTGATGGAGAGAGGCGAGTTTCTCTTGTAATCTGCAGAGTTACACAGTTTCAGTACCTTGCCAGTGCAGCAGCGCGTTCATCGCTGCTGGCTCCAGTGGAGCGCGCAGCCGCGCCGGAGCAGAGCGCGGGGCTGTGTCTAACAGGTCGCTATAATTCCCTGGTCTGTTGGTTCAGCAAATGAATGCATGTTCATTGGTAGAAAAGTCATCCAGTTTTGTCAGAAATATCTATAGTCTGCCTTCTGCAAAACCTGCACCATTAGCACATAACCCAGAGCTTTTAACAGTTACGTCTTTCTGTAATTTTTTTTTTTTTTGGGTAACACTTCCCTGAATATGTAGTGTCAGCCAACTGTACATTTTTTTTAGAATCTCAAAGTATAAGCAAATGCTTCAGTGTTCATATGAATGTGGGTTCTTACTTTCTTCGCGAGGGGTGTAACTCTCAAAGGATTTTCTGCTGCTTTTCGTAATTACTCCTTTGGTTGGTGCTCTTTGTAAACACTTTGACAGCAGCTCTCACTTCACACCTGGACATTCCAGGAGCAGCAGCCTGACAGCTCTCTCCATCTTCAGCCGAATAAAAATGTATGGTCAGTTTTCATGACCTCACACAGAATTTCACGCAGAGCTGCCCAAAAGGAATTCATCAGCCTTTGAGTTCCACCCCAACTTACACTGCTTCGAAGTAATTTCACCCCTGATGCCCCTTACAGCTTTCACTTGTATTCACAAACTCCAGCTTGCCCCAGTCCCAGTCTCCCAGCCCCAAAGGAGTGCTGGTAGGCAGGAAGTGTTGATGGTGTCACAGTTTCAAAAGGGACCAGATCTGGATGTGCATCTGCAGCCCTGGGCATTACAGTTATATCAGATGTAACTGCAGCAACCTCCTGTACAGGAACTTTTGCTCCTTCTGAGAATGTTGTATGATTAACTCAAAATCAGAGAGAAAATAAATTAACATTTAGAAATGTATCCTGAAACCAAGAAAAAGAATTATTTCTGTATTAGCATCTGTTTGCTTCAAAACCTAAGATACGGAATTTTGTGTAAATAAGAAACTAGTTTGTTTTAATTTAAATAAACACTTTCTTCTCTGTATCTTTCTTTAAGCAAATAATCATGGTTGCAGTCTACATATGCAGCTCTCAATTCAGAGGCTGGCTGAACATTTGTGGAGTAGTATTTTGTCCCCAGTCTGCACCAGAGAGCAGCTGATTAGCATAGTGCAACACTTTCTTCCCTAGCCGCGGTGGCAGTGACACCAGCCGTGAGGAATAAAGAAAAGGTCTTGTGGTTGAGGTGCACAAGCCAAGCACCTCGGTCCTATTCTTGTCCCCACCGCAGATTTCCTGCACAGTCTGGAGGGAGTGACACGATCTCTCTGTCTGCCTCCATTTCTTCCTCTCTGAAGTCTGCCTGTGTTTTTCTCACTGCAGTTGGGGAAGACCCGCTCAGGGCAAGGCAAACAAATGCTCGGCTGCATCAAGTTTGAAGTCCCCCTCTTATTTCAGCGGAGAAGCTTGGAGGCAGAGTGCAAAATGATCTGCAAACCTCCCGGCCAGCGGTGACTGGAGGCTGGAGGCTGAGTGAGCAGCCCAGCCTCTTCTGTGGTGCAGAGGATGTGAATTCCGCCCAGCTGGTGACAGAAACCGTGGTGTCTGGAAGATAAGGACGGTCAATATTTCACGGCTGGTTCTCCTCTCCAATAGTGATGAAAGGCTGTGGTCTTGAAAAGGTCACTGAGGCACAAATCTGACCAATTAAATCAACTTATAGGTTGCTATTAAAACACATTTTATATTTAAAATTGAAGGGGTTTTAGTGAAAAAAAGTATTTTTTTTCTGTATGTTCTTGAACAGCCTCCAAATTGAGACAATGGTAAATGTAGAAGTACAATGCAATGGAAGGTCTGAAATTTTAGCTTGCACATCACAAGCTACCAAAAAACCTAAAAATTTCCCTTTTGCCTTTCCTATCCTTATGAATTTAAATAAAAGATCACATACAGAAGAAAACAAAATGAAATATTAAACTGAACCATTGCTTTTAGGAAAAAATCTCCTTTGAAATAAGAATGAAGCACAGAAAATCACAAGAGTAACCTGTTCTAATATCTTCTGTTGTTATCATGGTAATTTTCCAACTGAAGGGATTCTGATATTGCACATAACCATTAAGTAAATATCCAGTTTTGGATCTATAGCTGAAATAAACTCTGAGTGTTGTTTAGTGATGAGTATCATTACTTCCCAGATCCTCAGTTGTCCTGAAATGACCTTGAAAAGAAGCATCACAAAAATACATTGTAGATTTTATGAGGTCAGTTTCAATTATATCCAGTCTGTTACTTCTAACACACTTTCCTCTGAGTGCTATATTATTTGAAAACACCACTTTATATTTCCAGTGATATCCTCCAGTTTTTTAATAAAATTCCTTTGAAAATGCCTATTTATCAATAGCAGGCGTAAGTCTGATTTTTGCCTGGGAAACAGTGATATTCCTGGAAGAATTACTTTAGGTAGCTAGAAAGATTAAAAACATAATTTAGTCTTATACAAACATGAAGTATGGCTATAAAAACCTGCCCTTCTAGATATATGATTTGTTCTCTGGTCAAAATTAAAACAAAGAATGAAAATACTTAGCTAAAAGGTGTACTTTTCATCTTCTGCTTGCTCTTTACAGCAGAAATCCACTTATCTTGACTTTCTATATAAGGTATTTTACATCGTCTAGAATTATGGCCGGGTGTGTATAAAGGTTGTGTCAGCATTTCCATTATAAAACCGTACTTTAGGGGGTTTATAACTCGGTCATAAAAACTCACTCCACACTGAAACTCGGCATACAAAATGCCAACATGGAACCCTTTTTCATCATGATCATTTTATAAAAAAATATTTTAAAAAAAAAATCCAGACATGCTTAGCTGGTTTTCAGTTTTCTGAATGACACACAAGATGAGAAGAATTTCAGATGGGTGAGGGACAGTGGCTGCTGGGTGATGATGTTATACCTGATAATGGTGTATCCAAGACATACCTGGCCTCATAGTCTGCCAGTGGCAAGAAGGCTCAGAAGAGAGCTCAAGCAGCAGAGGAAAGGTGGCTACAGGTAAAAAGGATACCCTTCAGAAACGACAAACCACATCCCAAAATGGAGAAGTGCATAAATCCCCGCAAGTTAAATGTTAAACCTCAGGAAGACCTGCCAATTTAGTGAGGAGCAACTTATTAAAGGAACTCATTAAAGGAATAAAAGTTAATAATAAAACCTTTTTCAAATGTTTCAGGAGCAGGAAGTCTGTCAGAAAGTCAGTGGGGTGAATCCCAGATCTGAGAGAAGAAAAGTTCTTGGTGACAATAAAACTCTCAGAAACGTTACATGAATTATTTTTATTTGAAACTCGTCTTTGTAGAGTCAGTCATGCAGGCTCCCAAACCAAAGCTGAACTCTGGGAGAAATGAATTGAAGGACCTGACTCAAACTGGATCTGTAGAAGAAGTTTTTTTACATTTTGAAAAACTGTAAAATGTTCTATTAAGAAAAATAGTACTCAACCTGAAAAAGCTGAAGGGACAAATTCAACTAAATTGCAAACCATAGCGTGGAAATTATCAGTTAAAGCAGCCTCTGTGTGTGCCAGCATCCCTACAAGATTGGAGGAGAGGATGACCTTTGCTTTGAGCCAGTATGGAGAATCTTATGGTTTACCTACTTATTTTTTTCTTAAAATTATATACTTATATCTAATGCTTTGTTCCTTTTATGGAAGCTCAGTTTCTGCTGACCTAGATACTCCAGCTACACAAGATTAGAGATACCAACAAAAAAAATTAGATTTTTCTTCCCTAAGTCTCCTTGCTAGAGCTTCCATCTTACACTTGTTGGACCGGTTGTTTCCACCAGGAAGTGGCAAAAGAAGCCATTTTTTGGTGAGAATATCCAGGAGATTAGTCTCACACATTCCTGCTTCCTGCTGCCTATGCACCACTGAGCCCTGTGGTCTGGAGAGTATGGTCACCACGCTGAGAGACACATTGCTGGGAAGAGAAAGTTTGTCAATGTTACATCAATAATCCACCACTGAGCAAAGAGACCACTTCCATGACAATATTTCTGGCTCAGAGGAGCCCGTATCCATGTCTGTCTATGTTAAAAGGGATGATTACATTAATTAACATCCTTAATCCTTTTGAAACAGATTCACATCTGAGGCTGACTGTGAATGCAGCCCTCAAGAGTGGGTTGTACTCTCAGATCACCTGGGGCTGCAGAGCTGTCTCAGCCACCATGGATGCTTTTGAAGAGGACTGCTGGAGTAGCAGGGGAGTGGTGCTGTGTCATGGCCTCCCCCAGGCCCTGGGCTGCTGGCAAGCAGTGCCTTTGACTTCCCGGGATCCTCCCCCTGCCCTCAGTCCCAGCAGTGAGGAGCTCTCCGGCCCTGCTACCACATCTTTCTCCAAACAGATTATCATCTTGGGAAGGTCACTGGTGGCAGAAGCAGACAGCTCGAAGTCCCGATGCCAGGTCACTGGTTATAAAGACTCGCTTTTCTTTTTTGAAAACACAACTTCCTGGTTATCCTTCTTGTTACCATTTAGCTCCCTCCACTGTGAGACGCTTAATTGCTCTCCATTCCTCCAAACAGCTGTTTGAGAGGCGGGAGTGTCCTCCTCCCCAGCACAGTGTCACCCACACGGGCAGCGTCCTGCCCGCCGATGGCAGTTGTTGTCACTCCGTGAGAGCATTGGGAAATCACACAGCTCTGCCGGTTCTGCCGCCTCCTGTGGCAGAGGAAAACAAACCTTGCCTGTTTTCTGATGGTGTCCCAGACTACTTCTCCTTCAAAGCAATTCCTTACAAGCTTTGGTACTGGCTTTGGATGTTGTTTTGGTTTCTTGGCTACACATCTGCTAAAGCTTACTCCTGCAGAGGGGACAGGTGGGGATCTCACACATGGAGGCTGCCTTCCATGCAAGACTGGACCTCACACCACTGATGATTCTTCAAGGTGGGAACCTTTACCCTTTTTTTTGACTCGTCCCTACTCCCACTTTATGAAAGACCTCATATAACTCTGGTACAGAGAACAACCCATATGACTTCTTAATGGAAAAAAAGTTTGGTTTTTTTTTTCTCCCCTACATCAAAACTGTGGACAGTGTGCAAGACAACATGATGACAAGCTCTCCTTCATGTATGGCCTTGGTCACATTCTTTCCAGTGGGGATGCGGAGACAGAAACAGGGATCACCAGCTCTTACACCCACCCACCTGAGCAAGTCCTCCCAGGGATATTCATTGGTAGTAATCCCAGTTCCTTGTTCAGCATCTCCTGAGAGACAACACCTTTTTTTAATTAAGGTTTTTTGACCTATGTTCCAGTAAGAGTGTTATTGACATTTACGATGCGGTGTTTCTCCACAAAATTACTTTTGCAGAGCTGTCCAGTTGTTAACCCAGTTTTTCATGACCATATCTGTTCCGCACTTAGGCATGAGAAAATATGTATTCCCCTCTAGTAGTGAGCAAAGATAGTGCTCATTTCTCCATTACTGTCAAATCATCCCTCAGGCACAGCGCGTCACTTCTTTCCAGCCTTCAGGCCAGATCAATAAGATCCAAGTGCAAAACATGCCTATGCTAGGGGAGATAAGGAGTTAAAGAAAGAGAAGTTGAAAATGCTGCAAACCTCTAAAAGACTTCAGTGATGCATCTGATGTTCAGCCTTATAATACTGGATATCATACTGCTGGTTTAGTGCTAACTTAAAAAGTATTTTATGAAAACAGTGCTAGATGGTGTTTTGGCAAATACTGACACTGCACAGCTGTCACTGGGGTCATCTCTAACCTGTGCTTATCCCATTGCTGATGCTGCTTTCTTAGTGACAAAAGTCATGGTGAATTGGTGCTCAGGCATATTGAGAAACTCCTCTGTCACCGCACTGGAGCTTCCCAAGGCTTTGAGGGATGCTCTTCTTTCCCTATAGCCTGCAGGGCCCAGGCAGCATGGGAGGCTTACTAGACCTTAATTCCTTCCCTGAAGGGATCCTGGAAGCAATGAATGATGAATCTTAAGGATAGACAGAGGATTTTGTCGTTGCCCTGGAAACTGAGACCAGAGTCCAGACTGTGTGTTAGAGAAGAGGCTGGGGTTGGACAGGTGAAGACAAGAGCTGTCATGAGCCTGGCATTATCTTTGGATGACCTACAGCAGATAAAACAAGAGATGTATGGGTGGGAAAATAGTAACACTAATAGCTCACCACATTTGTTTAATGAAGACTGTGAAGCTTTTCACCTCACAGTGAATAGAAGGTGAGGGGAGGAGGACTGCACTCTCAAAAAGCAGTCAAGGACAACCTGCAAGCAGGTGAGAGAAGGGTTCCCACCTTCACACAATCCAGGAATCATAGTTCCTGAGCATCATACCCTGCACCTGAGAAAGCAACTCTCCTCTAAGGCTAATGTATTTAGAAAAGATTTTACAGGTAATTTCTATTCAAGAGTTTCTCTTGGTTTATATTACTTGGAGTCCTTGCGGTAGCATAGGGAATTAAAATGCTTGATTTTCTCATGACATTCGATACTGAAATCAATAGAGGAAGTCCCCTTGGTTTGAAGAAGGAAAGAATTTTAAAACATCATAAATTCCATTGATTTCTGCTCATGCTGTATTTGTTGTCATGGACAGAACCCTATAATACTGTACCATTTTGAGCATCGCATCAGAAGAAAGCCTCCATTTGCTTTTTTTCCCACCCAGTTTGTTGTTTTCTGTATTTTGGCAGAGAATTATCTGCACAGCTTCCAGATCACAAAGCAGAAGTGGCACTTCAACAAAAGAAGAAGAGTTGGATTGCTCATAGTGATAAGTAGTTGTAAATCAGAGGGGGGAAAAAACTGAAACAAGGATTACTTCAAATAGCTATTCACTTCATTTTTTTTCACTGTGTCACAAAAAATACTTTTCAACTTCTCATCTGCTTTCTGTGTTTCCCTAAGGCCAGGTGTAGAATAGAACATTTGAGTCTGTATTACTATATGAAAAAAGGTGCACAGTACTTGTAATGGTACAATTAACATTTGCAGGAACAGTTTCTCCCTACCCATCCTGAACAGTATAAACCCTAGCTGTTGAAGTCCAACTTTCCTATGACAAATCCAGCAGCAGTAGGGCTTTTGCAGACACAGGTACATCACTCAGCCTCTCCTGGCATAGGCTGTTACAGCTACGCTGGAAAATACTTGTGCTGCAGATATGGTTGTGTTGCTATTTCCTATCAATCACACCAGCATTAAGCAGGAACGCCTCACAAAACTAACTGAAAAACATCCAAGAAGCTTAATTTTAATTATAGGAAGGAAAGAAGTGTTTTAATCCTGCTTTAATATGAGGTAGAAATAAAGGGAATTCAAGGCCAAAACCAAAAAAAATTTTGCTGTGTTTGTTAAATCACAGTTCCTAATGCATGTGAGAGTATGTCCACAGGAGGAGAGCAGTCTCCCAAGTACTGTCAATCTCAGTCATTCTAGGGAACTCAGCTACAGAGATCCAAGTCAGATAGGAATATCCATGTCAGATAGGGATATGTGCAGCAAGTATTTGATTAATAGGTATCACAGCTTCCACCATATAGCAAATGATTAAGCAGATTGATCAGCACTTTGAAGGAACAGCAAGTCTTCTTGTTTTCTTGTGATAAACGCTTTCTCCATTGTGCTATCCAAGACACTGCCCTGTATATTCCCTTCGTGCTAGAAAACTAAAAAAGTGCTTTTGCTATCTGGAGAACATTAGCAATGTCATTAACTATCAGAACAAGAGGTGTAAAAATAACACTTAGTTGAGTTGAACATTTATAGAAATTTCTTCAATGAGATCAATAACTGAGTATTCCATTAAGTTTTTATTGGGTGGTTTTTTTCGAAAGCCATTGTCTTTCTTGTAAAATATGTGATGACATTAATTGAAAGTTAAAGCTGAAGTAAAAAATTAATCAAAAATCATTTATGTGCTAGAATGCTTGTCCAAAGCCTGAATTAGATAACAATAGCAGCTGTTTACTTTGCAAATGGAAACCAGTACAGCTCAATTGACTGTAAAAGTGAATGTCAATCAAATTCTGACACTGAAGGCTTTGGGGGATTAATGGAATATACATATATAAAAAATAAATATTACATACACCCCAACTTAACCTATTTTAACTATGATCCTGCTGCATTGTCTCGTTACATATATGTGCACATGTACATGCTGCATTGCATTAATTCAAAAGGGGAGGTCCAAAAGGAAAGGAAATTTATGACAAATTTAAGGGACCACGATGAAGGATATCATGGATTGCTAGAAAAGGAACAAGGAAGCAGAGTAATGTTAGTGCATACTCCTGTCTGGCTCCATGTGTCCTGGAGACATTTACTGGATCGCATCTAACATTTCTGTGCACAACTATGAGCTTCAAAGTGCCAGGAATAAGACAAGGGAGGGAGCTGGCAGCAGCCAGAGAAAGCACTGAAAGAGTGTTCTTCATTTCCAAGACAGAGACGTCCCTACAGTGGAACTCACCCCTGACTGCAAGGAAAACCTGAGATTTTATTAAGAGGAACAAGGTTGCCTTGGTTTTAACTTTCTAGTATGCCTTTCAGTAAGCAAATGCCTTTGTTCTCAAGGAAGGTCTGCCGTAACCCTTATCCCTGCCATCAAAAATTGACAGGAAAACAGGTTCACTGATGTTATTAGCCCACTCGACCTGTGATGTTTCCTCTGTGGAAAAACCAGAGATGGCAAGCTCCTAGAGCTGTGGGGCTTTGCAGCTCAGATGAGAAAGAGAAGACCAGGTCGCTTGTCTGACACCCCGAGGATGGACAAGAGGCTTCAAAACTTTTTGGCCTTGTATTCATGGCAGGTAAACTGGAATGAAGTCCCAGGACTTTCACTAAATACCTAATACGCTACTTCTGGATTAACTTATAGTGCACATTAGAGGACCTGCAACTGTTACACACTGAATTGGAACACATACCCATTTTCTAATATTGGGCCTTACATCAGACTATGAAATGCAAATTATTTGTGCAACTAATTGAGATGCAGTCTTCCAGCCCAGCATTTCTGTGTAAATATATCAAACAATAAGCATATTTCATGAGGATATGAGCTAACTTTGACAGCCTTGGTGTGTTGTGTGCAGTTCTCACAGTGGTGGGCTTCAGAGAATGTGCTCCTTCTGGTCCTGCCCGAGGAGCAAGTTCCTAAACCTTCTCTGTAGCCAAGGGTGGTGTGGGAATAGGTGTGTGCCAGGTTTTAGCCAAGTCCAGCCAACATCAGCATATACAGGATATGAGGATAATTGCCTGTAACACCATTACACTGGAAACTAAAACCTGATTTTGGTAAGGTGTGGAAACAAGACAGTTCATCACTCATACAATTGCTACTGCCCGTTAGCTGCAACTTCTCAGGTTTGCTGAAGAATATGGAAAGGTCAAAATAAACATCCAGGAGATATAAAATCCCATTTCCTTTTCAGTTGAACTGTCTCCAAAGTACTAAAACATGAACATATGTTACAGTATTACTCACTACATAAAAATACATATGGTAGTAGATATACAGTATAGTTAAAACACAAAATTATACAATCTACATATAGTCACATAAACCTCCAACAACATCATCTATCAACACAGTCAATCAATTCCTGTATATAAAAATATTTTCTTATTCTCTAACAGACACTAGACAAAAAGTTACAGAACTTTCAAATGCCTTGAAAATTTCATTGCGTTCATAAGTGACGAGATTTTTTCAAATCAAAGTTTGCAGTGTTGCCACTTCCCATGATGTCAATGAATTCTCATTAGTTGACAGCTTCTAAAGTCTCAGCTCCTGAAACTCCAGCTTCAGCTTTTTAAAAACAAGGGCTTTGTCTTTATCCTAGAAACAGCCAATGTCAGTTTTGATACCTAAGAATTCAATTACCAGAAGTAAACGAAAAGAACTCAACTCAGTATTTTGAAAATCTGAGGCCTTACTCTAACAGTGAAGTTTATCATTAATCCACATGAATCTGCTGATTCTTTTTTTCAGACACATTTTCTTGCAAACTATTTTGGTTTAAAATAAAACCTCAAAAATTGTTAGGGTATTTTAGTTGCTTTTTAAAAATTATTTATTAGAGAGTAAAGTCAGTTTTCTAAGCTTACCTCTGCCTGCTCTAAGTTCCTTTAATTTTTAAAAAGCAAAGGAGACTTGAAGGCTCAAGTTTGGCGGAACTTGTTGATTATAAACCTTGAAAACAATTTTAAAAAATTATTTTGTCTTTGCCTCAGCCACAGGTGAAATGTTTCCTTTCTATCTACAAGCCTTGAAACTTCCTCACTGATGGCTGAGATCAGAGCTTTTGATACAAGCAAAGCACTTGCAGAAGGCCAACACCTCTTATGCATTGCTGTAGAAAAATACAACAATTAGCAATTAGAACTTTTCCTTTACTTCATCTCTACTATGAAACATCTACTTGTGGGAAACCCCAAAGCAGAACCTGTGTATACAACCCAGGTCTTATGCTCCCTGCAAAAATGACAGATACTGATTTTTTTTAATTTGCTGTTAGGCAGTGCAGCAAAATTGATATTTAATTCATGGTTTTGAGCTGCCTCTGTACAGAGTTTAAGCCAAAGCTACGGGAATATTTTTTGGCAACTGATTGCCACTGAACTCCAAGGCACAGAAGTTGGTTGAAAAATTTAGAAATTATGGAATGCAGAAGTTTTTTGTATATTTTGTCTACCTGAGGTTTTCTTAGACTGGCAGAGAGACTTACAAATAAAGTCAGTTTGTAAATGCTGCCAATTTCCAACTTTCAGGCTCCTTGTTAATTTATTGTTTGGATGCCATCTACTTTCTTGGGCAATTTTTAGACACTTAACAAATTTTAAGAAAACTTCAGAAAGAAACTTCTGAAGTCTTGCACAAGTCTGTTCCTAGGGGGTTTTAAATAATGTTTAATAAAATAAGTAAGTTAAAAATATGAAGTGGAAGAGGAGAATATGAGCAAAGTCTTTTTTTCTGCAGGGAATTGTTTCAATAGCCATAGTGTTTTGTTGGGGTTTTTTAAAACTAGCTTAAGCAGGATTATTACTTAGTTAATTCTTTATTACTTTTTTACACTGGAACATGATTTAATAAGTCAACACTCGCCTTTGTCTGACCCTCTAAGGCCTACAGTTTACTATTCATAATGATGAGCAATAGCTTGAATATTTGTTGCTACATAGATCTCTATCTTCTTGGACACGACAAAAAATGTAAATCTTTTCCATTTATATGCCTGATCATTTTTTCAATGTACTGAAGTGCTTGAATTTCCAGGGTCAGAAGATGATTAATCTTATTAAATGTTTGACAGAATGAACTAAGCAAAACATCTTTTTGATAGCATAAAGAGAAGATAAAAGAATGAATTCTTATCATTGTAATGCTTTAGCTGCATGACTTCAAGGTTCTTAGGCTATCATATTATAATGTTTATTAGAAGCCAAAACAAAGATTTCTCTCTTAAAGAAATATCAGGATGTAAAACAGAAGGCAATCTCATATCCTATTCAAAAAGAAAGAAGTGTTTTTGCAAAATGCTAGGAAAATTAAGCAAAAAAAAAAATGTTTAAAAGCAGTAAAATGAGAAACTCCATTTCAGGCAAGACACTTGCGGTGACTAACATGCTAACAATAAAGATTTTCAGTGGAATGTATAACAAATCTGGGGGATTTTTATTAAAAAATGTCCATGGGCAGCCATAGTTTGGTTTTGGCTAAGCCTCAGTCATCATGTTTTGATTTAGAAGGAGAAAACCCAAACCACCTGTGGTTTTCATTTTTAATTCATGGCCCATAGGAATACAGGCTTTACACTTTCCAATTTTTCCTACCCATGTGCAGCCTGTTAATCAGAAAAATAATATTATAAAGCTATTCTTATCCATGTGTAGAATTTTAAAGAGACTGAAGTGAAAATATACAGAAGCCAACATCAGTATTGTCCATGAACACACATGGGAGGGATCTTGCAAATCCAGATCTCCAACCTGGGTGTCACAGGTTGGCCTTTCTAGATAGAGCACATTTACTGCAGTGCAAACCTTTCCAACTAAAGGTTATGTGTCATTTTCTTTCCTTAATGAATAACTTTGGAGATAAGCGAAGTAATAGCACTTCTAATGTGACCGGGAGAGAGTCTTCCCCTAGGAAAGGCTTATTTTCTACAAGTACATCGAGTGGTTTTGAAGAGATTATGGACAACACACGTCCTTACTTAGAGGTGATCCACATATGCAGCTGGAGGAAACAGGGCCATACCCTGAAGATTTTGAGAGTACAAAATAGAAAAGTATGCACACAATCTCCAGAGGGGGAAGGAGTGAGATTTCAAGGGTGATGAGATCATGGACATTCCTAAACCTGGTAGCTGAGGTGAGGGACATTCATTTCGCAGCTGTGTCTTATGTGGTTATGCCTGCAACTGTGCACCAAAACAGAAATATCAGACAAATGTCTCCCCGTGTTTTCTTTTAAAGGAAAAAGTACATTTTATGTGCTAATCTACCACAGCAGACTTCCAAAGCTTTCACCCTTTGTCATGCAATGAAATGCTGACACACATTTCTTTTGTCTTAACCCACATCTAACTGGATCTCCAGCTGGCAGATGTTATTGGCAACTCTCTTTCAGAAAATACACAGGGTGAAATACAGATCCCTTTGAAGACAGTGGGAGATTTGCCACGGACTTTAGTAGGGCCATATTTCACACAATTCCTTTTGATAAAGGCAGCAAACTAATAGAAATAATTTGGTTTTGAAACCTCTATCAATATACAGGTATTTCATTCCTTAGCTAAACTAAGCTTCACCTTCTGTGCAATAGCACTCCCACTACAAGCAATTAGATTTATATATTTAAATATTTGTGTAGATGCACAAACACATATGAATATAAAATATGCATGAAACCAGTCTGCATTAAGCGTCTTTCAAACACCAAATACGTTTAATTAAAAACCAGTTATGCAGGCTGTTACCATTCCTATTACAGTTAAACAGTTTCTAGGATAAATGGTCATCTTCCCCACAGAAATTAAGAATAAAATAGTTAAAAAGATAGCATGTACATGTACATATAGCCATTACATATATATAAAAGTGAGGAATATGCTTCACTCTCATATAGATAGATAGATAGATAGATAGATACAAAAAACATATACATGTGATAGTAAAATACAAAAAAAAAAGTCTTAAAAAAGGCAACTTCCCAGCAAAAATTGTAATGAAACAGAGGAGGCTGTAACGGCAATCAATGGCTTTATGAACAATTCTGTGGTCAGAGGCATGACCACACAAACTAGTCATGATGAAATTATAGCTTAAGGTCCCCTGTAAAATCACCATGAATTCCAGAGACTCCCATCACATTAGTAGAATGTCTAATATTCATGTTTGTAGGTGCAGATCCTTCAATCTAATGAATTACCTCAGTCTTCTGTAAAGTGTCTGTGATCTGCCTCTCAATGGCATTTTTCTGAAACGCTCCCAGAAGCAAATGAGAGAACCAAACCTGTACTTAATATTTAGACATTTAGCTGCTCTCTCTGGATTACTCCTTCATTCTTTCAGCACACATATATCCATTGGATTTTTATAGTGATTTTGCTCTAAGTTATGCAGCAGGATGGGGCTCCTTACATGCACTTAGTTTTATTTAGGTTTTCAATTGTCTTACAAATTTGTGAGTTTGAAATAGGTGAATAACATGATCCACTGACATAGCAACATATCAACTGTTTCTCCAAAAGTGCCTAAGACATAAAATATGACTGAGGCCAGCAGATTTGCAAGATAGATAAATATTATCCATGTCTCATAAATGAGGAAGTCAAATCAAAAAATACTTGACAAGTGAAGTACAAGATCCTTAGAGCAGCGAGGAGGGAACACAGCATGCTCACTACCCTGGACATCAGGACTTTGGCCTCTTTGAAGACTTTGGCCTCTTCAGGGATCTGAAGAGGTACAGTACCATGGGACAAAGCCCTGGAGGAAAGAAGGTCCCGAAAAAACACACCTCCTCTAAGCTCAGGAGCGATGCATCCCAACCTAGAGAAAGTCAGGCAAAAATGCCAGGAGGTCTGCATGGATGGACAAAGAGATCCTCGGCAAACTCAAACACAAAAAGGAGGCCTACAGAAGCTGCAAAGAGGGGCAGGTAGTCTGGTTGGAACACAGAGATATTATCAGAGCAGCCAGGGATCAGGTTAGGAAAGAGAAAGCCTGATAGAATTAAATTTTGCCAGGAACATCAAAGGCAACAAGAAAAGCTTCTGTAGGTACGTGGATGATGAAAGCAAGACTAGTGAAAATGTGAGCCCTCTCCAGTAGGAAACAGGACACCTGGTTATCTGGGATATGGAGAAGACTGAGCTACTTTATGATTTTTTTGGCTCAGTATTCACCAGAGAGTGCTGGGAGAATGAAGAACTGCTCAGNGGGGCAGATAGTCTGGTTGGAACACAGAGATATTATCAGAGCAGCCAGGGATCAGGTTAGGAAAAAGAAAGCCTGATAGAATTAAATTTTGCCAGGAACATCAAAGGCAACAAGAAAAGCTTCTGTAGGTACGTGGATGATGAAAGCAAGACTAGTGAAAATGTGAGCCCTCTCCAGTAGGAAACAGGACACCTGGTTATCTGGGATATGGAGAAGACTGAGCTACTTTATGATTTTTTTGGCTCAGTATTCACCAGAGAGTGCTGGGAGAATGAAGAACTGCTCAGTGTAGGAGAAGATCAGGTTCGAGACCATTTGAGGAACCTGAAGGTGCACAAGATCATGGGACCTGATGAGATGCATCCAGAGCTCCTGAGGGAACTGACAGATGAAGTGGCTAAGTCACTATCCATCCTATTTGAGTAGCNTTTGCCAGGAACATCAAAGGCAACAAGAAAAGCTTCTGTAGGTACGTGGATGATGAAAGCAAGACTAGTGAAAATGTGAGCCCTCTCCAGTAGGAAACAGGACACCTGGTTATCTGGGATATGGAGAAGACTGAGCTACTTTATGATTTTTTTGGCTCAGTATTCACCAGAGAGTGCTGGGAGAATGAAGAACTGCTCAGTGTAGGAGAAGATCAGGTTCGAGACCATTTGAGGAACCTGAAGGTGCACAAGATCATGGGACCTGATGAGATGCATCCAGAGCTCCTGAGGGAACTGACAGATGAAGTGGCTAAGTCACTATCCATCCTATTTGAGTAGCTGTGGCAGTCCAGTGAAGTTCCTACTGACTGGAATAGGGGAATGATAACCCCCATTTTTAGAAAGGGAAATAAGGATGACCCTGTGAACTACAGGCTGGTCAGCCTCACCTCAGTGCCCAATAAGATCATGGAGCAGATCCTCCTTCCCATGCCTATCCTCCTGATAAAGCACAAGGAAAATGATGAGGAGAGACTGGAGACAGACAACTAGGCTTCACTAAGGGCAAATCAAANGATGAGATGCATCCAGAGCTCCTGAGGGAACTGACAGATGAAGTGGCTAAGTCACTATCCATCCTATTTGAGTAGCTGTGGCAGTCCAGTGAAGTTCCTACTGACTGGAATAGGGGAATGATAACCCCCATTTTTAGAAAGGGAAATAAGGATGACCCTGTGAACTACAGGCTGGTCAGCCTCACCTCAGTGCCCAATAAGATCATGGAGCAGATCCTCCTTCCCATGCCTATCCTCCTGATAAAGCACAAGGAAAATGATGAGGAGAGACTGGAGACAGACAACTAGGCTTCACTAAGGGCAAATCAAAAACTGCATGGCCAGCAGGTCAAGGGAGGTGGTTCTCCCCCTCTGTTCCACTCTCATGAGACCCCACCTTGAGTATTGTGCCCAGCTCTGGGCCCCCAACATAGGAAAAACATGGACTCGTTGGAGCAACTCCAGAAGGGAATGATAAAGATGATCAGAGGGCTGGAGCACCTCTCCTATGAAGGCAGGCAGAGACAGCTGGGGTTGATCAGTCTGGAGAACAGAAGGCTCCAGGCAGACCTTATAGCAGCTTTCCAGTACCTAAAGGTGGCCTGCAAAAGGATGGAAAGGGACTTTTTACAAGAGGATGCAGAGATAGGGCAAGGGGTAATGGATCAGACTTGAAGAGGGTAGGTTTAGGTTAAGTATTAAGATTAAATTCTTCACTGTGAATGTGATGAGGCACTGGCACAGGTTGCCCAGAGAAGCTGTGGCTGCCCCATCCCTGGCAGTGTTCAAGGCCAGGTTGGATGGGGCTTTGAGCAACCTGGTCTAGTGGGAGGGCCCAGGGGTTTCAAACAAAATGATCTTTAAGATCCCTTTCAACCCAAGCCATTCTGTTATTCTATGAATACCTGGAAATGCCTCAACAGAACTGAAACTAGGTCTACAATCTCCATTTTTCAGGGACGAAAAGTTGGCACCAAAGTTGGTCTCAGGTTTTACCAGACCAGAAGAATTGTGGATGTACCAGTAGCTCCCCATAGACAGCATTCACCTTACTACCCTGTTGACATTGAAGTTCTGTTTAAAGATAATGTATTTATATGCCTGTATGCCTATTATATTTAATGTATTTATATGCCTTGATCACCTTCCACACTAAACCAGATCTGCCAAAAGCTGAGTTTCAGTCTCCAGTATGCCTTCCATGTTTTGATTGCATGTGGAGAAAAGAAACACAGAGGAAGTGAAAGTCAAACCAATTCTTGGTTAATGAATAGTTTTGTGTGCCTTCCTTAGATGGATGCTGCCAAAAGGGCCTGGGGTGGAGAGGGAAAATACATAGTGCTGATTTTTGGGAGAGAAAAGTTTGAAGCTGGATTGACCCAATGCAGAAAGTAATGTTTAAAAGCTATTTGTACAGACAAGAAGAAAATCACGCATATACAGAGATAAATTTATAAAACTGAAAAAATTTTGCAAGCATGCCTTTACAATATAACTGAAAATCTCGATCATTTTTATCATGCTGACTTGCTTATATTCATGTGGTTTCAGTCTCACAGATGTTCTGGAGGCTAGGACATGTAATATGGCTCCATAGTTTTCTAACCACAGAATATCCAAAATATATAACCAGGAAATCACTTGCAGTCTGTGTGGGGTTTGGCAGATGGTATTTCTAAAAATGCAAATATCCAATATGGAGGTAGTGGAGAAGACGGATTTCACAAGGGAACAGTGTAACTCTTTATATGGAGTGTAAACTTTACACAGTATTCCAATATAGAACTGGTGAGCACTGTTAAAAAAGTTTCCAATGAATATTCATTTCAGTTTATAAACATATTCTCTTCAACTGTTTCAATGCCCTCTTTGTGTTTGCTTACTGTGCATGTTCTAGCTATTGCATTTACTGGCAAGAACGCTTGTAGAAACAGCAAATTTTAAGCAAGTATTAGAGAATATATATATGGGTAATGAATTTTTCATTTGGAAATATAGGTGCCGGAGTCAGAAATTCATTCCAAAAGGTATCCTCATCCACTCTAGAGAGGAATGTATATGATCTGTGCAATCAAAACTAGCTTAGATTGAATTTTCACAATGACATGCACTAGCAGTGGTCAGATGGGACAAAAATCAGAAAGTAGTGCGTTCTCCTGGTATGGAACTTGCGTGTTTTGGAAGAAAATCAGGATGGTGTGAGATAATGGCTGAGCTGCATTCTGATTTCTGCTTTGATACCAGTCAACCTGACGCGGTAAAGAGAGAGGTACAGAGCGGAAGGGATGCCCCAGCTGAGGGGCAGCCTCCCAGCCAGCCTGCTCAGGCTGTGCCCAAGCTTTTTCAGCTGCCAGAGCTGCACCGAGAATCTCTCCCTTCACTCTGAAGCACAGTTTCAGGATGGAGCAGAAGAAATCCTGTTTCCAATGTGCTGTGTCCCCAGCAGAGCAAAAGGCACCGCCTGGGAGGCAACATGGGGCACACTGCCCACCATGAGCAGCACAAAGGATTTTCTTCCAGTTTTTGTGGCTGGATGGAAAAATTCTGGGATGAGCAGAACGACTCTGATCTCCTTATAGCTGAAGGGATTTCTGCCACTGACGTTCCTCGCCTGGAAAGCCGTGTAGCTTCTAGTTCTGAGGGCTTTCAGAGCTAAATGGTAAATATGAAATATGAATATATGAAATATGTGACATATGAAAATTATTTGAGCCAAGTTTTGCTCACAGGGGAGCTGAATGACATGAAATCCTTGGTAATGATGATTTAGTTACAGACAACAGCAAGCACAGGGAAGACCAGGCAGACTTCACATGAGGGAAGATTTCATATTACGTTGTGCAGCTGCAGTCACCATCCTAATATACCATAAAACATATAAACCCAAGTTCCTAACTGATGCAAGCAATTACTGCTCCATCAAGCTAATTTACAGTGGAACTGAAACATATAATTCGCCTGGCAATTCTACCATAAACAGGCTGGATTCTCTCCTAGTATAGACTACTAGGTTTATAACCCATAAATATATTTACCAGAAAAAAATATTAGAGCACAGAGCAGAGAGAAATACATGCCCTCCCATAAAATTTTTGTGAAGTTTAACAGATTAACAGAAATAGAAAATTTTCTAAAAGCTTTTTTACACACATGCCAAGGCTTAACTTTATGTGCATGTGTACACATCTCAAGCATGCTACTCTGTAAAACATTTTAGTCACCTGATAGTGAGAATGTCAAATTTAATCAAGTTCTGCACCATTTTAAGTCTGGTGGTTAAGTTTAATATCTACTTCTTCTCTATTCTTTGTAGTCCTAACTTTTGCATGGCTTTTCAATTCATTTTTTTGTCAAAGAAAAATCATAAAACGGAGGGGAAAAAAGTTATCTGTGTCTGAATTGCTGACTTTACTGAAGGGTCAGTTTCTTTCCAAGCCATATCAAGCCCAGACAGATTTCTGGCAATCTCAGTTCAGCTGCGAACAGCCAAGATAATGTGAGATGATCCAAAAGATTCCTGAAATATTAGATATGCCTGTATATATATATTTCAGACTAAATATTTTCATGAATGCAATCACATGAAAGAAAAAAAGATCCCTAACACATATGAAAACCCAGCTTTACACATTTTAGACTCTACTTATGAACCAACAAGCTGTATAGATCGGATTGTCTCTTTCTGAGTGGCTTGCATCCAGAAAACTGAGCTTACATCCCACATCTCATCAATAATGTTTCACCTCATTGAAGGGACCACACACTCTGTTATAGTGGGAATCCACCTTCCCAGGTCAGAGGGCCTGATCCGTGGTCACTTAGGTTCCTTAAGCTGAGGTTATTATGCTAATTCCATTCCAATGTGCTAATTGTCAGTTTCTTCCAAAAGTGGAACAAAATATAGATACAAGTTCCTGTGTGCCTGTAATTAAACATTTCCTTTCTAAAATCTTGTCAGAAAAAACTGTGTGAACTTTTTCTTTATTCTTTTCATGCAAATAACAAGCAGTGATGGAACAAAAGACTTGTTTACATCAGTAGTACGACTTTGGTGCAAAACAAATCTTCTTTCCGTTCATTCATTGTCATATATCAGTGGATATTTTTATTTACAGGAAGAAAATAATCAATTCATGAAGCCATGATTGCAAGTTACTGTATTTCCAAGTGTTAATTTCCAGTGATGTGCTATTCAGTTTTGCAGCAGCAACATCTGATGAAATTTCTAGCTCAACGTACCCCATGGCCCAGGTTCCTGGATTTCACACTTACACCCTATTTCTGATGCCAATTAAGTCAGTGAGACTTGTGAGCTCACTTAAGTCTGTGAGACTTGTGAGCTTTCCTGGCCATGGAGCACTGCTGGAGCTGTGCATCCCCTCAGACATAAACCCATATTACTAAATCACAGACCAGAAACACACTCAGGTAATGCAGCAATATTGTTCTTGGGTTTGAAATGCATTATCTAAAGGAAGAACAGGCACAAAACCAAAATAATTTGGGGTCATAGAGTTCTTCTCTCTGAAACAGAATAAATTATCATTAGCTTTTCAGTCAGAGACATGAGCATTTGTGACACTGAGCACAGCTTAAAATTTTCAGCCCTGCCTCATATCACAGTATTGGAACTGAAACAAAGCTTTTAGTATTTTTTTTTCCCAAGAAATTTTAAAGAAAGAAGGCCTGATCAATGTGAGAAGTTGAATAATCAGTACCAGCCTGACTCATGTGCTGCTGATACAGTAAAGAAGGGTGGTAAATAGTTACTTATATTCCATCAAACATGATTTTCCTATGACTTACTGCACTTTTGGTCTAAAATAACACAGCTGGACTTTATGTGAAGTTTCCCTTTTTAGACTGCAACTGATAGAGCAACCCAAATATGGATCTAAATGCTTTTTCTATGGGTTCACACCACTAAAATAGAAATCAGTATCTTACACTAAGAGTTTTCTTTCCAGTGTATTAAAGGCACAATATGTTTTCTTCCATAATTTTGAAAACAAGTGGTTATGTTTTCCCATTTACAAAGTGCAGAAAGACATGACTTTCATTTCTGAATGGATGAAGATAAGCCAAACACAAAACAGCACCAAAGCCCTGTTCCTCCTGCAGTCAATGGCAATGCACCTTGTAAGAGCACGACCACACTCCAGAGAAAAGAATCTCTGATGTTTTCCCCCAAAAGTCATCAGCAGAGAACTGGGTACAAGCAACTGTGGAACAGCAGAAATACGTGAAGTGTTTAAAACCGTGAGCACTACTTAGAATACACCACTTTTCACAGATCTGAGACCATACCACATTCTTATTTTCTTCCTGTGGGAGGTCAGTGTTTATACAGCGGATGTGTCTGCCAGGAAGAACATTTTTGCACTTGCTCTTCTTCCAGTTGCTAATCTGCACGTTCATTTGCCTCTGCTTGAAGAATGACCCGTCTGAGCATTTCCAGCACTGCTGGCAGTAGACCCAAACATTTTCACAGAATCACAGCATTTTGCAGGCACAGGATGGAAATTTTATCTTCCCCTGATTTGCCTTTCCCGCTGCACCAGGATGTGGCTGCCTTCTGTCCTGTCCTGGCTGCTGGACTGGCTTTTGGAAGCAGGGTCTGAAACTGCAGGAACCTTGACAGTGGAGGTGTGCCCTGCTCTGACCAGGAGGCTGGGACCCAGCTTTCCTGACTGCTGCCTTGCTTTCTCACTTCTGGAGAAGTCCCTGGGTCACCTCGCAATCCCCAGTATGGCTGTGTTGGCCCGAAACAAAATTGCTCTCCTGCATCATCATGCTGGTGTTTCTACAAATGCTCATAAAGCACTTTGTTATCCCTGGCAATAAGCTGGAGGAGAAACATAATGTCTCATCATTTATTTTGCATTTGTTAAGCTTGCCACAGTCTTGTCTTTGCCTTGTGTCAGGAAAATAGCAAGATAACTAAACAGCAGAGTTTCCTTTTAGGGATATTTGATAGAGTAATTCAATATACATTATTCCATGCCATGTATTTTATCCCAAATTTAACCAGAGAGCAGAAAGAAATGAAAGGTCAAGGTGGCCTCTCCTCCAGATTTGCATGAGCTTGAAGCAAAGACAAGAAAAGCAACACCTCGGTGTGCGACTTAGCCCCCCAAACTCAGGTTTTAGCTTGTTTTAGTGGAGCTAACAAGTGTTGGATGCAAAACAGAGGCAAACCAGCCTGTTCAGGTCTTTTCCCTCATGCCTTCCTCACTGGAAAAAAAAAAAAAAAAGAATAAGAAAGAGGTGCATTAACCTCTCTCCCTAGTTCCTGACCATCTCTCTGCAGCTAATCTGTCACAAGCAGCATCCGCTGCTGACTTCGTGGCCATGCTGGAGCCAGCAAACTCCAGCTGCACAGCCAGGAGCTCCATGGCACACACTGACTTTTCTGAAGGATCCTGCAGACACTAAGCTACTCTCACAATATCTGAGACTGAAACTCATGGCTTTTACCCTGGCTTGGTGAGTGAAAACGAGAACCTGCGCAGCGCCGCGTCTTGCTGCCGCTCTCCCTAACCCTGCGGTTTGCGGGGAGACCTTAATGGAGTGTTTCCTGGTTTTCTAATGTTTGTTTGGGGTTTTATTCTCACACATCCCAGGAGGTACAAGTTGAAGGAGGCATTGTGAGAGACTGCAGCCAAAACTCCATCTTGATAACATTTTTATGGGGGTGAAACTACAAAGAGCAACTCAACAGCTGCCAGCAGGGCTGTGTTAGCGTGAAAGAATCACCAGAAGCAGGCGAGTAACATTCATGCTGAAAATATGATTGATCACTTCTTCTTTTCCCTGTAACTCTGCCCTGGTACAAATCCAGTCTCGGTGAGAAGTGACTTCAGCTAGGGCTGAGTTCAGTCTTCAGAGGCAGCTGCACTTATTTCCACTAAAATCACCGGTTCACATACCAAGCCCAGGGCAAAGCTGAGGGCTTGCAAATGGCATGTTGCCTCGGTCTTCGGTTTGCGTAAAAGTGACAGGAGCAGACATTGGTCATTTTTTGAATTCCATCCAAAAGACAAGTCAATTCATTTATGGGTGTGCCAACAAGCTGAGGTAGTTAACTGTTCACTTGGTGCTTAGAAAATAGGGCATGCTGCTAATAAAGGTCACTTTACCTTTGTTTCAAGAGGAGCTGGGGGATTTTCCAGGCAGGTAAAGGGCTGAATCTCTGTACATGCCTCTCTGATCAGGATTTACACTAGGAGAAAGGGCTGCTAAAGTTAAGGATACTAAAGTGATGTGCAACCACAACTGCCCTTTGTTTGACACGCTGATTTGCCCCGATCACAGGTACAGTATATAACTTGCGTAAGAGTACATTTACGTAATTTGCTTAATTTAACATCTTGTTTGCATTTCAAATATCCACCAAAGCATTTGCCTCTGAGTAGGGTTTTTGTAAAAAAAAAAAAAAAGAAAGCAGTATAGAATATGGGAAATATATTAAGACCTTTTTCTTAATTCTTTAAGTTCCCTTGCTGCTTACAGGAATTAAGTATGGAAACAACATCTGTGTAATATTGTAAAGGATTTCAAAAGGGCTCCTCAAAAAGGGCTGACACAATCTTACTCCTTTTAGAAGAGGATATGAAATGAATTGCTTACTTTGGCTATTACATGCACTCCCTTCCCCCCAGCAGCAGAGCCAAGAACTAGTGGCACGTCTGAGAATTTTTTTTATGGGGAGCCCTTCAAATATTTTTGACTGTTTGCAATAAGACCTAAGAGAGGTCCCCTCCCATAAACATAACAAAGGAAATTGCTACACTAAAGCCCCACTTAAGTGAATGAATAATAGATTAATAAAAACTTACGATTAATTATTTACATCATGTTTTGTGTATGACCCTGACAGATGAAAAGGGTAAATGAGTAAAAAAAAAAAAAAATATATATATATATATATAAACTTTTAAAAAATCACAGACACTTGTTAAACCTTAATTAGTTTTCCAAAATTAATAATATTATTCAAATAGTAGATATCAGGCATCAGCAGGTACCTATCAGCAGGAAATGTCATTTGACAGTAGGCAACACCTGCATCAATGAAAATATAAATGGATGCTGCCCTCCCCTCCTTCCTGTGTAGATAGTGAAAATATTAGCCAGAACAGATCATCTGCCCAGAGTCTTGTAACACTGCCCTTGAGAAGGCAAATACCTCCACTTTGGCATATAAACCAAGGTATGTTCCCAAAGCAATTAATTAAAGTCTTAATGTCAGTATGGAGCTTTATTTGAGTTTAGCTCGGCTTTAAAGATCACCTTAATAACACTTTCAGAACTTGCCTGGGCCTAATTACATTTATTTTGTATGAGCTCTGAGGTTAATCATGTGTGAACACACAAAAATAACGTCTTTCTTCTACTTTCCAGAAATATTCTAATTGTTTTCAAGTGAGGAGTTTGCCTAAAAAGAGTAGATGTCTTCTTGAATTGAAAGACCACAGAATGATTTGGGATGAAGCTACATGTTACATAAAGACTCTTCCTTCCTTAGGGAAGGTAACCATGAAGCTCCCATCCACTTGTAATTAGAATGACAGGACACAGTGCTCCCTTCTAAGAGAAGGCATTTGCAAATGCTGTGTATCTGGGGTAGGTAATGTGTGTCTCTCCCCTTCCCCACTTCAGGCATGCCCACCTGCATGACTGGCTCCCACAGCTCCTTTTATGCCAAGTGAGCCTTGCTGCCCCCAACCCTTATCAAACTGCTATCTCCCAGCAAGAGTAAATACAGATATTTCAGGACAGAGTCTTGCAGAGGGGACAGGACATCAGCACCCTGGGGATTCAGGCATAAGAGCAGCTTCTGCAGTAGATTATATCACTTTGTCAGGTAGCTACTCATAAACACATACTCTACTTATCATAAAATTGCCCTGATGGCAACTCCACCTGGAGACTGTTGCATTTACAGTTGGACCAAACTGTCCAATATAGCTCTTTAAATAAAAAGCCTGGCCTTCTGCAAATGGGGAAAAACAACCAGAGTTGTGCTGTAAAGATGCAGATGCAAAATTTTTAGGCATTTTGACCAGCTGCACTTGAAATAGCATAAATGTGAAATATGATGCAAAACCAAATGAAATACAGACTTACATCCGAGCTGAGGATAACTCTGCAGAGAGTTTTTGTACTCCCTGAGGACACGGGAGGGCAGACCTGGAACAGGGTCAAGAAACGTATCTTTTCCAGGAGCATTCCATCAGCTGCAGTGTGGCTCTGCACCTCTGGTCCCCTCTCAGGGATCATCCCTAGCTAACACCAGGCACTGCTTAATGTCTGGAAGAGCCACAGTGGTGAAGCTCTGGTAAGACAAGGTAAGACAAAGTTCCTGTACCCTGATTCTCCGTGCCCCTCCTTCAGTATTAGGCACTAGTACTTCAGTACTAGTACTGGCCCTTAACTTGCCACTTTGGCAGGAGCGCTGGAGTTCACTAAAAAGATTATTTGCAGCAAGAATATTTCAATGCACCAAGCCAGAATCCAACAATGCTCTTCCAAAATAATGCTGTCTAGTAAAATCAGCCAGCTGAAAGGCATTTCGCACAGTATCAAAAATGTAAATAGAATGGACAGTTGGCCCATTATTATGCATTTGTATGTATATATAGTCACTGGGCAAATCCAAAACACACATGTAGTTTAGAAAATAAAACAGATGTATGTAAAAATGGATTGGTTTATAATAATTTGTCTGTACAATGACGGTGCTATTGTTCCCGTTTAACAAGAACCGATCAGGAAAGAGAAGGTGGCTGTATTCTCGCAATGATGTTTTAAAACTCTGTGCTTGCTCTCATGAATTTCTTATTCATAGAAAGAGTCCCCACTGAAGCCAGCAAGACTAAGTCCTCCAGGATCAAGCCCTTAAATTGTGCTTTAACAGAGTTTGTAAACCTCCAGTATATTTAATCTCCCATATCTAAAAATTTCCCAATAGTATCACAAATACTTTATGAAAAATAAATATTTAGACAAGTGTAGAACCTATTTAACATTGATTTTTTTTCTTTTCATTACAGCTCATCTAATGTCATAGGCTGATTAGATCAGCCTGCATACAACTCAACAAAGCTTGCAATCATCTAATTTATCCTCAGGGTACTAACTTCTAAAATTGTAACATTTGGGAATTAAATGTAAATAAAATGCTTTCGATTTTCCAGTCAACATGCAACCACTCATTTCAAAAGATAAAAGTAGTCTGAATACTAAAAAAAAAAAACCACGCAGAAGAGCGCCAGCAGTATGATCAGAGGACTTTTTCTTCACTGGCACCAAGGACTTAGGAAGCAGCAGCCAAATCAGGCAGAAAAGCAGGGCAGGACGTCGGCCGTGCCTTTTATCCACAGAGCCTTTCAAGGGAATCGTGGTACACTGCCATAAACTGCATCCACAGTGCAGATGCATGTCCAGACACATGATTGCAATCAGGTACTTGGAATAACTTCTCTGTCAGCAGCCTGTAAAAGACTGGCCAAGGCAGCATTCAGGCACTGAACTGCTGCAAGGGTTTGATCAGCAGGAGAGAGCAGCCCTGCACCCAGCAGAGCAAGGGGACGGCCAAACCTCCGGGACCAGTGCTGCCACATCATCCGGGATGCTCAGTGCCTTTCCTGCTGGCAGCTTCTGCCATCTGATGTTCCCGGGGATGGTTCCAGGTCGGAGGTGCTCACATGCAGCTTGTGCATGGTTGGATGAGGCTCTGGATTGGCATCACTCCTCCGAAATGACGATGCTGTTGGTTGCAAAGGAGAGCCAGCAAAGGGTCGTGTAACGTGGAAGAAACCTCCTCCGGGGCCCTGAGGCAAAATGTCCTGGAGTCAGAAGCCCAAATGAAAAAGCCAAAGAAGCCTTTGAGCCCAGAAAAGGATTAAATGGATTTACTGGGTCCAAAGAAAAGCCAAGCAGAAACAAGAAAAAAAAAAATACACTGTCTTGGTCTCCTCAGCTCAGAGCTATTCAAGAGAGAAGAAATATGAGTTACAATGAACTGGGAAAGGATTTTTCTGAGTGTGATAGGAAAAAATACATTGTTCATGCTTATTTTATATTGTCCAGTAAGCCAGTCTGGGAACGGAATAGCCATACAGATTTCTGTATATTCACAAAAAGGGAAAGTGGGGCAGTGGGGAGACTCTTCAGGCATCCATTACGGGCTGGTGCTGAAGAAACAGTTCTTTCACATTACTTTGTCAGTGGTCATTTTCCACCACACAGCATTTGGGTAAAGGCTGTCTTACCATGGCCATGTTATTCAGGAGTCACAGAACTGCCCAAATCCTGATTTCAGCTGCAGTGTTGCATGTGCTAATGGATGCAATATAAATAGCTTTTCTGTTTCTCTTATGATCTCTGTGTTTCTTGGGTATCAATAAAATGGCCATGATCCCCACTTCTGAGAAAATTCACCTTTGAAATGAGTGCTTGTATGCAGGTATTCTCTTTATTTATGTTTGTATTTAACTTTCACTTTTTTAATACTCTAAGCCTGCTTATCTGTAAGAGACACTTTAATAATCTGATGTGAATAATACTGATACCTGAGGATGGACGGAAATTCATGACACCTATTTTGTTATTCAAAAGTAGGTGCTGAGACTGTGCATTTCTCCTAGCGTAATAATTTATTTGTTGGAAGAATGGCACAAAATAGGCCTCCATTTCTGTTTAAATTTCAGCTGAAGATCGCAAAAGATTAATAAAGACAGACTTGCCACTAATTTACCAGAAAGTGTCATAAACAGAACTTTGTAAAACAGCAGAAGTTGCTCTGTGGCTCTCAGTACCAGATCTGCAGTAAAATTTTCATTCACTCCTATGGAATATTTTCTTTATTTTTTTTGTTTTTTCCCTCCAGAATATATACAGCCTCATCATTTCTGTTGTTCTTTCACATAGGTACAAATATTTTACTGGTGTAAAACACATTTTTGTATCTCCAAGTATCCCTTTCTTGCCTTCTTTGGCCTGTTCCTCTTTCAAAGCATGGGCAGAGACTTGTCATGGAAGAAATGCATGTCCCCACATCTTTGTATATTCAAGGCCACGTCTGTTTGCAGCAATTTTCTGACACGCTGCACGGTCACGTGCTTATTTCCCCATTTTCAACTTTATGTTATCCATTTCTATAAGAATGAATATCTGGACCATGAACTCTCCTTTATCAAAGCATACATTTGTGGGCTGTGATATCTCTGAGTACACAGATACCTGATTAGGTAACGTGTTTGCATTCGGGCTGTTTGTGCAGCTATTGAGCAGCAAGAGCCACTGAAGCACCGTCGCAGAGTGCCAAATTTGCTGAAGCCTGAGAACCCTTTATGGCCTCAGATAGCAACGCTTTGGTTCCTGCTTGTGTGCAGAGCAGATAAATCAGTTGTTGTGGTGTTCTCCATCACCAGTCAAACAGAAATCATTTTGCCATTACACGGCTTTAGCAACAGGGAGTGTGCATCAGGATTTCCTCACTAACCTAAATGAGAACGATGAGCACTTGAGTCTGATCCTCCTCTTTTTTTTCCTCTTGTCCGTGTACTTAGACCTATGAAAAATGGATATTAAAGGGTTCATATTCACTCTGTTTGTAGTATGCAAAGCCACATGTGTGCAGCATGGGAAACATGTTACCCTGGAAGCATGTCTGTCTTCACTTGTGTGATTGACCCATAAAAAATGCTGTCTTTGAAGAGCTTCAATAATTATTTCGTTTCCTTAAAAGATTTCCTTAAGTCCTAAAATAGCTTAAAATTTCAAAATAGCTTTTGCTTTTGTCATTTTTTAAAATTTTTTTTTTATTCTTTTTCCCCTTTTTTTACTAGGGACAATCGAAAATGTAAGAAAAAAAACTTCAGCAAAGGTATTTTCTATCGTGCCATGCTCCTCATGGACTTTCCCCACTCCTTTTCACTCCACCTCAAAGAAATAATTAGCTGTTCAAAAATGTTTTTCATTTTGGCTGGGAGAAGACAGAGCATGTTCTTAATTAAGGAAGTGTTATTAAAATAAACTTTTCTAGGAAAATGTGCATAGAGTAATATATAACATAATTAGAAAAATACTTTTTTTTCATTTGTTTTTTTCAAAAATGGCTGACTAAAAGCTTTGCAGCCAACTCAAGTATCAGTTCTATCTTCCCTTTCTGTTCTCATCCTCCTTTTGGGTATCCTCACTTCTTTGGCTCTTTGTTTTCCTCAAAAAGCAGTTTCATATCTTTTGCTACTTCACCTTCTACCTTGATTGCCTCTAAATTTGCATCCAGAAAAAGTATGGATATTTTTCTTTCGATCGATATGTGTCTCCCAGGTTGGAGTCTTGCCTCTAATGCTTGCTGGTCACATAACTTTTATGCTTCATTCTTCTTTCTGATTCTACTGCATCTATTACAGCTGCATCCACAGGTACAGAAATTCCAAGGTTTCATTTAAATGTAAGTCCTGCCTCGCATGTTTTCTTCCACCAGGTTTTGAGCCCAGAATCTCTATTCTAACCTGCGTTACTTTAAAACCACTGGCATGCTGTCAGCTTTCTTAATGGCTTCAGCTTTGTCCTGATTTCTTTTCTGAAGTCTGAACTCCTCATCAATAACTGGGGGTTGAAGTTTATAGAAACGTTATATTTTGTGCAAATCTTGTATTAGTTGGGCCCTGGGGAAGCTTCAAACCACCCAGCAAACGCCGTGTTTCCTCCCGTAAAATGCAATTGAACTGTAACTCTTTTCTCTTGTGCTGTCTCATTAACTTCAAAATATTGCTTCATCCTCTGTGTCTGTGTTGGCCAGGTCTCTCTATAAAATGTTATCAAAAGGCATCAGTTTTTCCAATATTCTCTGACATGCTGTCAGAATAACTGAGCGAGTTGCATTATTCAAACCACACGGTAAGCGCCGCTCGGGTGGAAGCGGCAAGAAGAGCGGTAGGTCGTGTCACACCAAAACAAAGTGTGAGTGGTGGGGCTCCCTCCCTCCGAGGAAAAAAGGCACAGGCCCTTATTTTTGCAGGCAGTACACCTGGTAGATTTTTGTTTCTAAAGTAGCCATGTGCTGATTCTGTGACAAATATCGGGGTTGCCTTGTTTGCTGATGATAGGCCTCATCGAACAGTAACACTGCTTCGCAGAAAGCAGCGCAAATCCCAATGTTAGCTTTAAGACATTTGGACCTGTGATAACTTGAAATTAATGAGCTGCTCATTATTAATACATTTTGAAGACTGTCTATAAATGCCTTTTGTTTTTTTGCTCCCTACACAGAGCTGCATTTCAGTTAATATCGTCCATTGTCTTCTACTGTACCACACAAGTATACTGTCATTTTTATCTTTTTTTTAATCTTCAACTGAAAGCTTAATAAGCACGCTGATAAACCTGTTTATTGTAAGTTCTAGCACGTTCTCAAGTCAGTTTTAAATAAGCTGTGGTGCCCAGGAGTAAACAAAAGTTTTAGGATAAATTAATGGAGGACATTGGTGCTGTACCATAACACTGCTGCCGGGTACTTTGCCGTTTGTCACAATCCCAAACACCTAAGTGACACTGGTGACAAAAGGAAGACTAAGGAAAATGTGGGCCCTCTCTGGAAGGAGACAAGTGACCTGGTTACTTAGGACATGTTACTCAACAACATTCCTGCTTCAGTCTTTACTGGCAAGAGCTCCAGCCACACTGCCTGAGTTGCGGATGGCAGAGCCGCTCTCCATCATGTTTGAGAAGTTGTGGCAATCCAGTGAAGTTCTCACTGACTGAAAAAGGGGAAATGTAACCCCTGTTTTTAAAAAGGGAAAAGAAGGAAACCTGGGGGACTACAAGCTGGTCAGTCTCACCTCTGTGCCTGGCAAAATCATGAAATGCTTGGGAAATAAGGAGGTGACAGGTGACAGCAAATCATCAAGGGCAAATCATTCCTGACAAACTTGGTGGCCTCCTACAATGGGGATGAGCATTGGTGGATGAATGAAGAGTGATTATTTTTATCCGCCTGGACTTCTGCAAAGCATTTGGCACTGTGCCAACCTACATCCTTGTCTCTAAACTGGAAAGATGTGGATTTCCATGAGGAGATGTTGATATGTTGGCACAGCACTCCACTGGAGGCAGCAAAGCTTCATACGAGTGCTAAGATGAAGATTTGTGCACCTCATTGTCAGGTCAGGTCAAATGTGGGTAAATGTACGTGAATACATGAGACAAACTATGGTTTACATGAATTTTGGTGTTTATTTGAACACAAACTGTGAAAGAAGCAATAAAATGAATGAAATGGCATGCTCAAGGAAGTATTAATACAGCAACTAAGTAGGGTAATGGGAAGCTTATACAATTGGCATATGTTCCCACTTTGTTTTTATTTTATAGCTGAACAGAGGCAAGACATATTATTTCATCCAAAGTATGGTTAAAAGTGACTGTAAAAACGGCATTAGACTGCTTAAACATTATACTTCATTTACTTCCAGGTGTAATACTCTTTACAGTTTATAAATAAAGATACTGTCTTTCTGAACTGTCAGCTCAGCAATCACAAGCCGGCCTCTGAGATCTGGGCATCCCCATGTCTCATCTGTCCAATAATAGAAGTTATGTTGTATCTTCCCAAAGCCTGCTATGCTACAATTTGCATGCCAGTTTTGGATAAAGGTGTGCATTTAATGAGGGACTTGAATAGGCAAATTTTGTTTTGTGCAAACAAAGGAGATGTCAGCTATACAAATAAACGTGCGCGTAAATCCTTCTCACGCAGCAAAACGCGTTTGTGTGTGTCAGCAGTTTGCAGGATATAACAACAAAGACAATCCTGCCTGTTGCTTGCAGTCAACATCTCAGGAAGGCTCTGTGGTGGCTTCCCTCATTTGTTACCAGTGCAAGGCTCAGCCTGCCCCTAGCCATATAAAGCCCCATTCGGAGAAAATGTACAGGGAGGAGTTTCCAGGAATTAGTTTATTCTCTTTGTTGCCTGATATTCTGCCAGGTGATGCTTGTGGGGAGAGATTCACAAAAACCTGATGGGTAAGTGAGGCTAATCTCCTCCACGCCCTCTGCTGTCATTGCAGAGGGAGATAGCCTCCTCCCTGGCACAAGCAGGAATCAGCACCTTCCCACGAGGGAGCCTGGGATGACCCTTGCAGGCTCCGGCAGCAGCCCTGCCCCTGGTCCCCACAGGGTGGGCGAGTTGGCTGGCTGGGAGCTCAGGAGCCCAGGGGCTTCCTCACCAGGCACAGCCAGAGATATTCCTCGTGCTCCCTCCCACTTCCAGGAACCCCATCCACAAGAGAAGAGGGGCCTCAGGTAACAGCACCTGGTAGGTTTGCAGTGGTCCACGGTAAGGATTTAACAAACTTTAACATTTGAGCTGGGTTTGCCTTTGAAAATGTATCCATTGCACTTCAAGAAAATCAGTTCTCAAAGTTGCTTGAAAGAGTCAAGAGTCATTAAAATATGTAAATGGTAAAATTGTACATGGATAATAGTCTGATTACCATTTCAGTGACAGATGTTCTCACACAGAACCAGATTTTCAAAGGAGATCCGGGTTAAATTTTCAAGTATTCAGCCCCACATCTGGAGCTGAATTTTCAGATGAGCCCACCTCTTGCTGAGGCACTAAGTGGGCAATTCTCTGTAAAGCCCTCGACATGTAGTTCCCATTGTGGTCTTAGTCAGACTCTTTTTTTTTTTTGTTTTAGTTGCAAAAGAAAATTTGCAAGCAACTGAACTTATTTGAATATCTGGCCCTGGCTTTCAGTGTTGAGCACTTGTGAAAATCCAGCTTCTCATGTGTACCTCTCATGTGAGTCCCACAAGGACAGGATCATTCAATTATAGAGTGGTTTGGGTTGGAAGAGACCTTAAAGGTCTCTAGTTCTGACCCCTCTGCCATGGGCAGGGATGCTGCCCACTAGATCAAGTTGCTCAGGTCCCTACCCAACCTGACCTTGAACACTTCCAAGGGTGAGGCAACCACAAGTTCTCTGGGCAATCTGTTCCAGTACCATGGAAGGATGTCCCATGTGCCTTCTCCTGAGGGGTTTGTCAGGGATCTTGGTACAGCAGAGTGGATTTCCTTGCCCTACTGAGGACAATCAGCAATGGCCTGCTATACCTCATGCTGTGCATCAGTCTCTTTAGGGTATCAGTAAAAAACCAAAGAAATGGGTAAAACAGTAAAAGTCACAGTGAAAACAAAGGAAGGCTTCCAAACACCGGTGCAATGCACATTAGGTGTCAGGATTGAAGCAGTTCAGTATTGGAACTACCATCAAAGTCACGGGAAGCTAAGTGTGACTGGGAACTGGCTTTCTATGTGCATGTGCACACTGCCCAAAACGTGACAGAACCTCCCAGGCAACCTCCATCTGTCTCCTTACAGAGTTTCAAGTTAAAAAAGGAGTCTGCAATGACAGCTGACTTCAGGAAGAGCAGCACCATGTGACTTCTACTCCATGCAGGGTTCATGCTTAAGGCACTTCCATCCTGCTGAAGGTACTATGGAGGGAAGACGGGATTGCTTAGCTGAGCTGCTGATGAACACCTTTGCAAAAAGACCTGTGTCAACAAATCCCACAGCACGCAGCTCTGACAGCTCAAACACATCCCAGAATAAACACCATCACCGTGCTGCTGCACTGGGGAGATGCTGCAAGGAAGAGGGTGGAGAAGTCAGGGAGAAGCTCTCAGAGGCCACCTGGGAGGGCCTGGCACTGCCACCTGCACCACCAGCTCACACAGTGGAATTGCCACCTATACAAAAAAAAAGTGTATGGGTTTCTGCTATTAAAAATAGGCATCTTTTATCAATGTATGTAAATTGCTTTAAGAGGGGGAAAGATGTTCAAGTATGATGACTCATTTTTGCATTCATATCTAAGAGTATACGACTAATACTGAAAGTACAGAAGTCGTTCTTGCACATTTGGTTTATAATGTGTTCAGTTTCTAGAGTGTACGAAACACTTTCATAATCACTTACTGTCTGACTTGGGCTTCCTTATTACTGGGAGGTAAAACTTGCCTACTCCACTTGCTCAGTGCCTTGTCTTGCACCCATGACCTTCACAGTTCACTCATAATAATGCTAAATTAGTGTTCTGGGGGCAGGCAATTCTGATAAGACCTTTGGGGCATTTTTTTTTTTTTTATTGTAAGTTAAGCAAATCCCAGCAACTCATTTCCAAAACCTGTGACTTTTTTTTAACTAACATTTATTTCAAAGTGATACATCAATGGGGGAAAAAAAAAGTTTTTGGCAGGCATTGCCACAAACTCTCTGACCCCCAGTTACTGCTGGCTGCCTTATCTTAAAAGCGAGGCATGCGTGTTTTCTACAAGAAAATCAGGAAGCTTTATTACTGCAGGATTATGATTGTCCCTGCTCACCATTTGTGGAAGGTTTGAAAATCTCAAATTTCATGAATTTCTTCACCCAGGGTTGTCTATCAAGAAGTTTCCTGTTGGAAGGATTTCATTTTTAAAATCTGCACTCATAACCCTTTATTATGCCGTGATAGCAGAGGAAAATGTATTCTATAAACGTTGCCTGGAACTAGTGGCAGGATAGTTGGCAGTGAGGAGAGCTGGCTAGTACCTGATGGCTCACATCTGCATAATGTTGATAGATACAGTAAAATGTGACATTAATACAAGCCTTTATGACAAGCTGCTAGAGGAAGCAGTCTGAAATTTGGCTATCCTCGCTTAAGCTGATTCTTACAGTTGGGAGTCAATGACAGGGAAGCAGGAGCTAATTAAGATGTGGGATGGGGAGAGATTAGAAAATTATTCTAAAATCCTATAAAGGTAGGTAATTAGTGACATGGTGTCTAATTGCCAGAATTATATGCAAGTATCAATGAGAATCTCTTCCTTTCTCCCTAGCTAAATGCAAATATTTCTTGTGTTGGTAATAATTACTAGCTGTCTTTTGTCATTCTCATTTGTGCCTGAGAACAACTATTTCTATTAAAAACTAAATCAAAGTAAGAAAATGTATTTATTATTTCTAAGCATGGTGAGGTTAACAATCACTGTTACCTGCTGTGAGGTGATCTGTTCTGCATCTAACTACTGAGAAAGGTCCATCCGCAGTGTTCACAGATCTCCTATTTTGGTTGAAAGTTTTGCCTTGGTAGTGCATTTCCCAGTGTTGTGAAAGGCTGTGATGGAAGCAGGTAAATAGAAAATAAATATTTCAACTAGCTAGAGACACTCCTAAAACAGACTGTGCATTGACTTCAGATTTTAGTCTTAGTAATCACTAATGTCTTGATGACTGAGGACTGATTTTTTATCTTAACTAGCAACACTTTTTTCCTATAATCTTTCCTATGAATTCAGACTCACAGAATTTATTCCAGTTTATTCAATAGCAAGCCCAGACAAATGTTGCTGTTACACTTTATAATTGTTTCTGAAGATCAAACATGCAAAATATCCATAATATATGTTGTCTCTTAAGTATTAATCTCCACACGTCAGCTGAAATGACTCCTCTGGGAGCCTGACAAACATCGGGTCACCTCTGCATCTGCTCAGCAAAGGCTCATCGTGGTTAACAAGTCCCTGTAAAATGTGCTGTTTGTTGCTGAGGCTGCTGTCAAATTCTGTGATGCTTTTCCACTTTGTCCAAGCAGTTTGGGAAAAATGTGATCGTTCCCTGTCGGGCAGCATCAGGCTCATTCAGAGAAAGCTCATTCTGATTGACAGTAGTCTGAGGAGGCACTGTTTGATCAGAGAGATGCTTTCTCCAAAATGCGCGTTTAGGTGGAGAGAGTTTCCCAGATGTCACAGGGTAATCAATCGCTTCCCGCGGAGGGGAAACGTGAGATCCAGCGGCTCTGGCAGAGAGCAGACGAGGGCTGTTCCTCTGCAGCTGGGGCATCTCCATCTGGAAGTGCTCAGCACTGCTGTGCAGGAGGTGATCCCATAGGAAACCGCGTCTTCTCCTACCCGTGAGAAGACCACAAAGTCACCACATGTGCGATCATCAGTTACCGGCATCTGCTTGCCTTTTCCTCAGATCCTGATATTATACATCACAGAGCTCTGGAAATGAGATTAATCTGCTGGGAGCATCAGAGTGAAGGCAAAAGCTGGGGTCCCGCTGAGATATGTTTCAGGCAGCTTTTGCAGCATCAGAAGTGTGGATTTCCACACATGGCACCATCAGGATGCAGGGGTACCATGGAGTTCGGAACAATCCCTGAGATGAAGGCAGTGTCCTTGGTTCAGAGAGGAAGGGAGGGTGCCTGGCACCCACAGCAGGACTCATGCCAAAGTGTCACTGACACTGTACAGGCCATTTCTGTCCTATTTATTTGTTTTATCTGGGGTCCACAACCTAGAGGCAAAGGGCAGAGGGCAGTCCATGCTGGCAGGGCATTCCAGAGATGATGAGCACCGAGCTGGGTGGGACTGGAGACCTCTTCGTTCCTGGTCCCAAGGTGTTGAGCTGCGTGGTTCTCTTCTTCTTCTGCTTATTTTCACCAGCCATAAAATAAGGATAGGGCTTATTTAGCTCTTAGTCATGTTGTGAGCATTATTTTATTAGTGTGTTACAGTGCTTTGAAAACTCAGTATTGTCTGAATTACTGCTTTAATGCTGTGCTAGAGATCAACGACACTGATAAACCGGGGTTGCCTTCTCATTAAATCATAGCTTTGACCAGCACACATCAGGGACAACTGTGAGGTCTCCTCTCCACCATGCCATCACCAGAGCAAGAGGCTTATCTGTATTTGCTGAATCATCTGCTGGAGCTGCATAATCAATGTATTTGCTCTGGATACTATTCCCTGTGAAAATAACTGCCCGTGAGGCCACACCTTACACTTCTACTGAGATAAGTGGTTAACCATTGTCTCAACTGAAGACTGACACTAAGCTGATAAAACCACTAAGCTGAGCAGTAACTTCATTAACTCCCTACGTGCCATTCAAACAGGGAGTTTTACAAGCTGACAAGAAATTAAGGCCTCCCGAAATGCCGGGCAGGCTTCTCCAGCTGTTCCCAAGTGTTTATTGAGTAAATGTCCCACTGTCACTGCACACACTGTGCCAGCTTTAAAGCCTGACACTCCCCTGTTTCAACTAGTTTTGTAGGCATCTGCAGCCAAGCCTTCACCATGGCTGTGTGTATCTCTTCAGCCATCCTGGACAACCATCCTTCAGAAAAACACAGGTCAATCACAACATGGAAAGAGCACCACAGTGGACAAGACAGAGTTATCCCCTACCCAGAGGAGTTGTGCAAGTCTTCAAGATTTTTCTGGCTGTGCCCAAAATGAAAACGTGGCACTTCTGCCTTTTCTCCCCTCCAGATGTTCCACACAGCTGCTAAACTGATGGGACGGAGACACTGCTGCCTAAACAGCCTGCAAGAACCTTATTGAAACCCATTTGCTCTCAAGCAAATCCAGCTAAACCTTTGGGATTGGGTGGGTTGGAGGTTTGTGGTCTTACAGCTCACTCAGATGTAATTATCAGGCTTGTTTGCTGTCTTTTCAGAAAGCCATGGGCTGAGTGGACACAACAACTTCTCTGACCCAAGAGTTGTCTTTCCGGGTAGGACTGAGGCACATTGCCAGGACAACATAAAAAACCCAACAAAACAGTGCTGCAGGAGAAAGCTTTGAAAGCCCAACTGAATCCCAAGAAATGTCCCTCCCGCAAAACCTCCAGTCTTTGCTATATAATCTGCTGAAGCTTGGAGGGTGATGAATAACAAGTTTCAGTTTCTCCAACTGCTCATCCAGAGTTCCACACAGGTCTCCAAATCGACAGTGTACAACTTCTGCTGTTTCATATACGGCACTTTTTTTCCCCCCAGCAGACTCAGGAGCCCGAGAAACTACCTTGTATATATTATAACAGTCTCGCTTTTATTAAGTCATCAGTTGCAGAGAAAAAATATTTGATAGCTCCATGCTATCCATCAACAGCTTGTCCTTGGACTACATCATAACATTTTTAGCGTGCCTCTGCAAAACATACTCTGCAAAGGCATCCTTGCACTTGCTATTCATACATTGTTTTTATCTTTCCTGTGGTTGAAATCTTAGTGAATCTTTCACACCCCAGGAGATAGGGTAAGAGTTTTTTGAACCACGTTGCAAAGTAAGGAGTTCCTTACCAGAGCAATTATGGTTTATTGTTTCAGTTGGTAAATATTTAAAAAAAGCAGCCGTCTCTTAAGACCATATCATAAAATGTGACTTGCACACAAACTGTAAATAAATAGAAATAATTGCTTGTGCTACAAGATCCATCTGGGGTTGGTTTCAGTTCCTCGTATAGTTGCAAACTTTCTGTCCATCTATGAGCAAACCAATTAATCTTCCCTGTATCTCATTTCCCTTTCAGTGCTATGAGCAGTTATCTCCACTATCCAGAGGATGAGTTCCGTACCCTTACAGAGCCTCAGCACACCTATCCCCTTGCCCCCTGCCCCAAGGAAGACTTAACAGGATCAAAGTAAATAGCTTGCAGTGATTTCACATATTCTCAGTCCCACGGGCTTAATGTGATTTTTAAAAAGAGAATTAATTTCTAGCCAACCCGTGGTTTAGCTGTTACCCATTTACACCAGAGACACCAGGAAGGGTTTAAGTTAAGGTGTGGCTTGATTAGCAGCATTTCTTCTGGCAGTCAGATACCCCATGCTCTTTTAACACCATCACTGTCCAGAGGAGCAAAGTGAGAACCTCAAAAGCCAGGATTTACATGAGGGCCACAGGCCACAGCTGCTTCTTGAAACACGAGCAATGAGATTCGTGCTTTGGTGACTTTTTATACTTGCTCTATCAGTTAGTACTGGCAATTATGAAGCACTGGAAGTTAGGACCAGTGCTTGTTTGCCACCCGTTGTTATCACACCTAACCATCCTCCCATAATTAAAGCGGAGGGGCTCCTTCACCCATTTCCCCACCTACTTTTAGGAGGCATCTGAAAAATTCTTGTGTCTCCACAGGGAGACACAATAAAGCCTCATGCTTGTGTTTTTCTGCAGACTTTTTCCTGCTGAGCTGGTGATCTTGTCATCTGTATAGAAAAAAAAAAAAAATAAAGACTCATTTTCAAGGAGAATGAAAAATGGATCTCTGCAATTACAAGGGACTCACCTCTGTGTTTCACTGGTACCTTCACAATCATAACAGTGGCTACCTAGCAACCATGCCTTTTGGCTCAAGCCAGATTTATTTATATATATTTGTATTTCTACTGGCAGGGGGGAACGTTGGCCGTAAAAGTATTAATTTACTTGGACATGGTCAGCTAAAGTATCTTCTTTCAGAGAATTTAAAACGCTGTTTCAGCAGCAGCTTGAAGAAGCACCAGCAGCTTGTTTGTTGGCGTGGCAGCTGTACCTGTTAACCCTCACTATTGAGACACTCTTGCAAAAAGTACTAACTCTAAAAAGTAAAAACCAAACCAAAACAAAAACCATTTCCCCGCAAATCCCCAAAAAACAAGACCTTAAGGTTTCCTAGGAGCAAGTCCTCTTCCTAATAATGCACAGGAGCAATTAACTCCCGCCAGAGGGTGGTTTCTCGGCCTACCTTAAGCTATAATTGTGTGTAGCTAATGACAGTTACTTATTGCCTAGAAGACAGGGTGGAGTTAAATGTGCTTAAGATTTGTAGACAAAGGCAATCTAAGGCAATCCAAGGCAATAAAGTTCTTTTGCCTCCCTTCTGTCTGAAGGCAGAGCTAGGTTAACCTTATAAACCTAGGTAATTGTGCTGGTTGTTTGTATTTTAGATCACTGCCCTTCATTTCAGCCCTCCCTCCTCCCTCCCCACCCTCTACAAAAAACAAAATTAAGCAGAAGCAGTAAATCACTGCGTGGAGCTTACCTGTCTCATCCCTCTTGCAGCTGACAAGAAGTAAAACCTAGTAAATACAGCCCCTGCTCATTTTCCCACAGCAACACTTTTGTCAATTCGTGGGATGAGATACCCTTCCAAAAATGTTTCAATACAGTTCTGTATTCCTCCTAGTTGCCCTTCTGCTCCAGGCTGTAGCCTTGTCACAACGCTCCTCTCCCTGACTTTGTTCCAGCCTTCGGACTGGTGTTTTAAGATGTTATCCATTTCAGCATTACTTATTTAGTATTTTCCCCAACTTTGAGTTTTCCAGGAGATTTATTAATTAACTTCCCAAAACTTCTGTGAAGTAGCAAACTGTTCCTGGTCCAATTTCACATGCAAGGAACTAGGGACTGTATTTATTATTATAGAGTATTGGGAAAATTTCCTGATTCCACTGTTACTGGGTACTGAGTAAAAGGATTTTGTACAAGCAGACAGTATTCAGCCAACAGCCAGAAAGATTGAAACACAAACAGCCAGTAGGAAAATCAAAGGAAGGAGGGGAAAAGTGTTTCTGTAAAAGTAGACATGGTAATAAACAGATATTGGAAAAAAAAAGAGCAATTCTATAGAGTATTGCAGAGGAACAGACAATATTTTTGAATATCAGGCTACTCATCTCAAATGTTAGAAGTGTGAGCTCAACTTCAGGCTCCTACAGGAGCTAATGCTACTGTGAGAGGTTCACAGTTAACAAATAAATACAAAAAGAAGGGACTAAGTGAAATGTAGCCTCAGGTAACGTGCTTGGACCCTTGAGAAACTCCGAGTAGGATCCTAAACAGTGTCACTTTGGGTAGTTACAGGAAAGAAACAGATGTGAGAGGAGGGCCACCATCTGCCAAAGCCTAGTCACCTCAGATGAGGCTTTAGGGAGTCACTTCTGTTCACCTGAAATCCACAGAGCAGCGGACACATGGACTCTGGTACCTAGAGATAACTTTTTCCTTTATTTCACATTGTTTGAGGGACTATATACAATTTTAAAATCATGGATTAGATCTCAGGTCTTCACCACTAATGCTGGAATCATGTGGTATCAATTCCTGTCTGTCTCTACGCCATCCAGCTGGATTACACCGGAAATCCTTATTTTACAAGAAAGGATGTGCCAGTGAGTCACCCAGCATCTCCTGTGGTCCTGACTTGTTCGAGACAGAGTGAAGCATGGCCTCTTGTTGAAAGATGCTGAACCCAGAAGTCTCAGCAGCTGGATGACTGTTTAAAGAGGATAGAGAGATCAACAACATCAATTTAAAACACAGCAGCTAGAACTCGTTTCTTTGTGAGGTGCTCATCCCCTCAACATTTGAGATATTCCCTGAGGAAGTATCAAATTCCAGGTGAATATTGGAAAAAAGATTTGAGGTTTTTTTGACAGAAGGATTCAAAATCCATTTTAATCTTGCTGTAGGCTCCAAGTTCTTGGTCAAGATGTATCTTTGAAAACCGATCTTATTGAGCCAAACATGTAACTGCTTCAAGCCTGCAAAAGCCCATGAAGCTGCATCACAAAGTATGGCTCCACTTCTTTAACAAGTTCTGCAAAGGAGAGCAGTGCCTTGCCTTCACCACCACTCCTGCTTTCATTAGATCTGATATTAAACATGTCGAATGGAAAAAGGCAAAGAGACTCTGAGGCAAAGAGCAGGTTCAAGTTTATTGTGGGTTGTATTCAGGACCTGTGAAATGGGGTTGGTACGACTTGTCTCACTCACAGGAAAGCTAAAGTTTGCAAAGGGCTCTGCAGACGTCAGAAGAATTATAACAATCATTAATTAGAATATGATCGTTCAACATAGTCTTTGATTCTGGGCATACTTCATCCTCTACCCTTTCTATTACAACTGCCGATTTGAAATTTCGCTTATCTTCGTTGTCTGCAGATTTGAAGTAATGGGAAAAGTCCACAGTGAAGGCTTTGAGGTGTCTTCCTGTTATCAAGGGTTCCTATTAACTACATTGAATTGATTTAAGCCTATTAGTTTATCAGGAGGGCATAATCCTATTCTTTAGCTTTCATGGGAAAGCAGCAACTATCTCAGTTAATTACTGTTTCCTTGCTGGTACCCCAGAGCAAGCAAATGTTCCATGGTCCAAAGTAATTGGTAACGATTGGGAATGAATGTGTACGTATGGTCCTACCAACTATAACTAGTAAGGTTAAGTGGAAAAACTGGGAGAAGTGTGGGATGTAAAATAAGTGCATTTTCTTCACAAAAGAAGATGGAGTTTCCAGCGTACTGAAAAAATAAACGTGTTTTACTCGGTGTTTATATAAAGAACAGATTATGAAAGATCCCTAAATGACATAAACACGTACCCTGTGAGTTGCCACAGAAATGGATCAAATGCAGTCAAAACCAGTTTTGACAAGATGTCGGCCATTTTCAACAAAGTGTGGGGAAAACTGCGGGAACAACCCTGCACAGGGACCATAGAGGTTCAGCTACCTGCAGATCCTGCTTCTCCTCACCACAGGCAGCTTTAGGCTCCTTCTCCTGAACATCTTCCACATCATTTCATGCACAGCTGCCCTGCATCCACCAGCCCCATGATGCCATGGCAAGGTGAGAGTACAGGGAGCAGTGAGGGCAAGTTTGTCCTGGCCATGCTGCTGCAGAGCCATACTTACCTGCAGGGGATAAAGGAGCTGGTGTTTTCTCCCCGATGTGAGGGGTGCTGATACACTGCTCCTCAGCTGGACGGAGGAAATGCATCCCAAGATGGGAGAGATGAACGGGACCGAAGGAACAGGAACGGGTTGGGCACAGGGAGACACGTGAGGGGGAATGATGTGTTTTGCCTCACATGGGTTTGAATTCCAGCCAGAGAGCACAGCAAAGCAGAAATCTTCTTGAATAATATTGCAGTAATTTTTCCCAGATTCTTCGGAGGTTTCTAATAAAACAGTCCTGTCAACTTCAGTGAATCTTTGATTTATACTGACTGGGGATTTTTCCTTCTGCTGGGGCATTTCTAAACTACCTATAATTTTGTTATACTAGCAAGTCAGAGTTATTCTGATATATGTATTATTGGTTAATATGGACTGTCATCAACCCTTCAGTCAGCTGGCCATGATTCATGAAAGAAAATCACTTCTAATTAAACATTCATCTAATTATTCTTGCCAGAAACAAATGAAATATGCAACCAATATGTTCCATAACAGCTTCAGAAGGGTACCACTAGGATTTGTGAAGCCAGATGATTGAATGCACGGGGAAGCTTTTCAGCACATGTTGCATGAGAAAATGATCCATTCCTACCTTTTAACTGTCTTCTGAACATTTCAAGCAGTATTTAATGTCAGACTAGATTTTGGAGCAAGGCACGTTAATGACTACAGTAATTGCTCTTTGGGAGAACAGATTTGAGTGACAACACTTTCTCTAACCTCCAGGGTCTTAACTTTCCTATGAACAGCTTAACGTTTAAACAAACTGATTTCTCAATATTTTACATTTTAAAAAAAGAGAGAAAAAATCCCTGCAGAGGCTCACGTAACTATTTTTCTGTATTTAATTAAAAAGAAAAGCTCCAGCCTAACATTTTTCTTTGATGTGTCAGTGTATTGCCAGTCTATTTCATACATGCATCTAAGTAATAGGATGTTGACCCCTTACGGAATGACTTCAAAATGCCTATAGCTTATCATTCCCCTCCGTGTCCGAGAGCATAAATCTATTTACGAAATGCCTGGAATAGTTTTGTGAGCCCTGCAAATTTCTTTCTTGCCCTAACATATCTTGGCTTACAACATCTTGAATATGCAGTAACTAAAGCTTTTCTTCCTGATGAGTAGACATACATGTTGCAAATTGCTTGTATATGTTTGATTGCAATCAGTTGAACTTCCCTAGTATTAAAAACTAGTATAACTGAAGGAGAAACAGGAATGAGGTTTGGCAATATTTGCCTCATCAAAAGGGCAAATGTATAAGGTTACCCTTTAATTTTATTTTTTTACACCATGATCCAATAACCATTCACAGATGAGTTGTCAAAAGAGATATTTGTGCCTTCATTAAAACTACAGTAGCAAAATTAAATTATTAAGATTTGCTCGCAAATGCAAAAAAATTTCTGTTGAGAAACCTTCTCAGTCTGAGAAAAATGAATTACAGGGAAATATGTGTGGGGGTGTGCTATGCTGTTCAAATATGCGGCAAAAGACTGGAGATTCAGCAGGTTGCTTCTGATGCCCTCACATCTGCAGGTTATCAGATTCTGGCATGCTACTTCTCTGTAATTATTTATTAAAAGACCTAAAATGAATGTTTCAAAAGGATTTTGCAGAGCGGTTGGAGTTCAGGTTTGTTTCTCAATCCTGCCACAGCTTTCATGTGCAGGGAATTTAGAACCACACTGGCTGAAGCAGGTAGGTGATGATCTCCCTTTGAAATCAAGACTTACAGATGTTTCTTATGAAATCAGTGGGAAGTAAACATCTAAGAAACTTCAAAAATCTAGTTTCTACGCTCTCTAGAATAATCTCTGGTTGGAAGCAAGCAGTGCAATTCCTGATATGGCTTGGGAGTTCAATGTAAATTGATCATATCTTGGGGATTTCTTGAGATCGGTTTGGCTTTTCATAAATATCTTACTGTTCTAAGGCCTTCTTTCAGTAAACAGTTTTTCACAGGAAGAGTTATATTTGAACTCATAGAACTGACTATGTAATGATATTTTGAATCCAAACACAATTAGTTCCATATTTTCTGGAAACTGGTAATTCAGCAAGACAAGCAATTGTAGTTGAGAACAATTATTGGAGTCAAGATGTTGAATGGATCTGGACGCCACTGTTGTTTTATACATGCTAAATATTTGTTCTCTGTGGTTCATGACAATTGTGTCAAGATCTGGACTGAACACTCACCTCTCCAAGAGCCCTGTGTGCATCACCTGAAGTGACCTGGCAGTCACAGTACAGCCAGCCCTTTACTAATATACTTTTATATTATAGGGATATTTTATGACTGTTGAATGCCACCATCAACATCTCCTCCTTCTCATTCTGAAAATACAGTCAATTTAGCTTTATTTTCCCGTTTCCATAACCAGAGATTACCACTGACCTTAATTCACAAATCATGTCTGTTTTACCACATTGACCAGATTAGTCATCAAATAGTCAGATCCGTAGTCATCTCTCTCTCTTACTTTCCTTATTATTGTTTTATTAGCTGCAAATTTCTGCAAAACCACACAGACTTCCTTTCCAAATCTGACTACCACTGCTCCCATAAGTTGGAGGAGTATTTCAGCAAGCTGTGACCACAGAAGAAAGGCGATTAAAAAATTGCCGCTATGGCTGCATCCTCCCATGATTTCCACCACAGCACCCAAACCAGTGAGAAGCTGAGGAAACATCAAGGCAATGGGAAGCTGAGGAAGCACCAAGGCAGTAAAACTGGAGCAGAGGGGTGTACCAAGAGGCTGGAGCTGCAGGGTGCCTGGGAGGGCTGCTCAACACCATTGCTGACAAGGCCAAAGCACCTGACTTGCCTCTCCTGCTGTCTCCTGCAGCTCCCAGAGGCACGAAGCACATTTTCCCTTGGGAGATTTCTGCTTTCGCTTGTGCTACAGCGTGAACTTGTGACTCACTCCCCACACAGCAAGAGCAGAGCTCTCTCCTCTCCTTGCACCTCTGGCAGTAATGCCTGGTTCCCATGTCATCCCTCCTCACAATGGGACCAGCCTGGATTCAGACCCCAGGAGAACAAGGCTATCTCCCTGGGTGCGAGTCTCGTGAGATGGACGAATTTAAGGTCATGCCCTTTGCTTACTGTTTTCAAGTGGACAGGTCTCCACTTAGCTGTGAGGGATTTTTTTGTTAGCAAGGCCTTTCAAAGTGCCTGTGTGCTGTTCAAAGGGTCCAAGCACTTAACTTTAGATTTTTGCTTCTATTCCAGGGACCAGTTGGCTAAATAATCAATTTGCAGCATCTAAACATATGGGCATCTACATTCTTTATCACATGTAGCTGAGAGTCCACTGAGCAGTGAGACTTATTTATGTTAACTGTTCATTTTACATTGTTTTTAATACTGCAAAATAAGGATTTAAATTTGTTTGCAGACAGAAAGCAAATTATTTTTCTGCTGTGCTGCCAGAGTAAAATTTTGCTGCATGCAGCTTTCCTCCTCTTTTCTCAGAAGCTATCTAAAAATAAATGTCATACACCTGCCTTGTCTCTGTGTACCATCCAGCATACAGCTAGACATGCATATAGCATTCTGATAAAAGCCTCAGTGAAGCCTAGAGGGGGAACTTCACATGCACTGCCTTTGCCAACTGTCCTACTTGCTTCCCATATGAGAGAGCTTAGACCGTCCTAGCCCAAACTTCCCCCAAGAAACACCTTTGGTATAACACACCTTAACTTCTGGCCAGCCCTGAAGTGATCAGGCAGTTGGACTTGGTGGCCACTGTGGGCCTCTATAAACTGAAATATTTTATTCTCCTCTATTCTAAACCAGAAATCCATTTCCATGCTCTTTCCACGGTGGAGGTTTGCCTGGTTTCTCCGTTTAGTTTACTCCAGGCTGCATTCTCCCCTCGACGCGCTGGCAGACGTGGCAGGACAGGTCAATCACGACACGAACCAAGGCCAGAAGCTCGTTCCAGCACTGGGAAGATCCCGCAACTCACACCGCAGCTCCCGCTGGCAGGAGGGAATCTCAAGCCAAAACGCTGCTGGCGCGCTAGAATGTATGACAGACTCATTTTGCTGGAGCGTATGAATTGGCAAATTACGGTTTCTGAGTCAGACTGGGCCTCAACAAGTCTTGTGCTGTCAGATACACCTGAATTTCTGGGATTTTACGTCATCCAGGTTTCAGTTTCGCACCAGTAATTTCCTTCTTCTGAGAGAAATGCTCTGGTTTCCACATTCTGGAAAACATTGTGAGTGTTGTTGTGCTGCTACAGCAACACGCCATTGGCTAAGAGCTATTTTGGAAATCCATGTCAGGTCTGCTCAACCATTTTCCTTCCTTTCTTCTCCATTAAATCGGACTAGCATCCTGGACAACAGTCACAGAAATCACAACCATGGTTTTCTGACCTGTCCCAGTTAATGCAATTCCCCCAAAGTTATGTGGTAACCTCATCTTCTCCAAAGTTATAGAGATGATCTGTTTATAAGCCAAGCCAGGAGCAGCTGCTGTTGGATTTCACGGGAACGGAGTCTCACGGTGCGCATACCCCGCCTCTGGGCTTCTGCAGATGGGAGACCATCTCTAAAGCATGTTCCAAGGAGTACTGAGATCAGATGGGCAAATTAGAGCCTAAAGGAAACTGGGGACCAACCAGTCTGATCTGACCCCAGCTGTGTCCCACTGCTTTTGAAAGTGTAGAGATTAAAAGGCAAGAAAAACATAAATCTGAGAAAGGTTTTCCTACATTGGATAACCGCTCCTGGCATAAAAAGCATTTTGAGAAAAAGGTTGTACTGTGGTATGGATTAAAAGTTTTTCACTTATACCTGCTACATGGAAATGACAAGTGTCAATCCCTGCACTTTAAAGCGTAAAATAAAGTCAGAAAAAATATTCCCTGAGGATGAAAGCTTTGCAAAGTTTTGTCAAAAAAAAGGCACTGTAGAGTAATTTTACCTTCTGATGGAATACCTATGAATATCAGTGGAGACAAGTGATTGGACTAGTCACTGGTGTGTGACATTAAGATTCCTACAGAGGGAATCACTGTAAAATTACTGAGAGACATGATAGGTTCACACTGTCTTCACCTATGAAAATAAAAATCTTGTGGGTAGGCTATGGTATAAAATGTGTAATTGCTATCAAATGAGCACAAAAAGGTTTCTCTTTTATGATTATTACCATTTTTAGATTACATGTTCTGAGACAAGGAAATTCTTTTTGTCATTAGTTGTTCAGATGTTTTGCTTCCTGGGTCAAGAGCTCTGGAGGCACCAATAATATACAGACTAAGGATTTCTCTCTGTTTCCCAAAATGTGTCAGCCAAGCAATTGTAGGAAACCCACCAACCTGAATGACTGCAATTATTTGTTACGATTAAGGATGAATGTGATGGATCCTGACAAGCAGTAAGTCACTGGAATAGCAGGGAAGAATACAGCAGAATGCCCCATAAGCAGTCCAGATATGGTCAGCAGTCACTCAGTGCAGCTATGAGCTTCCAAAGCAGTTAGAGAGTTGTGCCCACAAGCAAAATAAATCAGTAACGTAGTAAACGTTTCAGAATGGTTTTGGACTGGAGTCCACAGTGTGTCAACATGCAACAATTTAATTAGCCCTCATTCTGCACTAAGTACCTCAGAGTCCTATCCTGTAGTTGGGCAAAGTGCCCATGAAAGCCAAGAAGAAAGCATGGAACCCTTTAAAATAAGGAGGGACACATAATTTGTACTTTTTTTCCTAAAAAATCTACAAATATCTCAGCCAAGCTTTAAATAATGCAGGCAGGCTGTTTCCTTCTTCCTACAAATTTGCCTTTAAATGGAAACACACACTTCCTGATTTGAAGTGGTCATTTCTAATGGAAATATGGGGTTACATCCAAGTGATAAACTTTTGATTCTAGAATTAAAGAAGCAAGGGAAGTCTGCTTCAGAGCAAATGCAGCAACTGTAAATTCCTTCCTGCTTATGCTGTTGTACAGTGAGGGTATTATTAAGCTGTTTCAACCTACCATCAGAGATGAATCAACGTAGTGCGAGCGGCTTTGAAAGCTGTGGAAGTTTATCCCAGGTGAGGATGCATCCGGCAGTTTGTGCCTGTGTGTGGGCAGGAGCGCGTGTTGGGGAGGGAAACGCACGTGCGAGCACAGATTCCCAGCTCTCCCCATTTGTTTATTTTTAGCAGTTTCTCAGTTCAGCCACCGTTTAAAGTGTAAGCTCTCTCAAAGCTCTCTTTAAAAGTCCTACACTTTTTGAGAGACATTTGAGAAAATGTCTCTCAAAAAGTGAGGAAATAACCTTTAACGTGTCCATGCCTCATAAAAGAGATTTAACCACCTCTCAGTTAACATATAGTCAATCATCTAATAAGATTTAATCCAACTAGGAGACCAACTAAGAAATTCTTCTGGGGGCAGCTCTTATAAATCATGAATGTATTTAGATAAGTAGTAATAGTGATGATTTAGTAGTAGTAGCAAATATTTTTTGACCCATTTCTACTTTATCAAGGCCTCTGTCAACTCAATGCAAATCCTGCTCTTATAGTTAAAGACTGAATTAGAAAACAAAATGTAACAAAACATCTCTTTGATTACATAGGAAATGAGAGTGGTATTTCTTCTGCTATTGTTCAACACTTACAAATACCATTAATTTTAAAAACTAAGAAAAAAATCTGTGAGACTGAGTAGCTTCTATATTTAAGATGAACTAGTAACTGTTAATTTCTTGAACTGATTAATCTCCCTTCCTTTCTCATGAAAAAGACTTCCATGTGAAAACAAAATTGCATGTTTCTTACAACGTGAAGTGTCTTCACCTAACTGAATAGAAGACTCTTCCACTAAAATGTATTTATCCTTAGGCAGAGCACAAGTACACATGGTTATGAAGGTCAGCCTGCTTTCTAATCTGAGTGAAATATATGTACCATATTTAGCAGATGCACTTACAAGTAAGCCCATACAAGGAGAGTGAGAAAAGCAATTATAATTGCTATTCTCCAAATATATAATGAATTCTCAGGTTTTCATCTTATGCTTTAACAGGCCAAGAACGAACCTTTGCAGGTCTTAGGCAGTGGGGAGAAGATAGAGAAATTTCAGCTTCTGATAGGACTTTTGGCTTGGTTAAATGTCAAAACAAAATTTAAAACATCCTTAGTGTACTGCAATCCCTTTGTGATGTTTCAAAAATTACATTAATCCAAAGAGCAAGTTTTATTCTAGGCAAAGTTGGATAGCAAAATTCTGCTCTCAGTGCAACACTTTGGATGCCCACAAATTGCGTGAATCTGTCACTAAAAGTTGAATTTAATGCCAAATATCTGTATTTTCAGCATCTATTGACAGGCCTACAAATAACATATCTAATTAGTCTGCTACAGAGAGAATGGTCTGATCTTTGTACTTTAGAGAGCTTTTGTATTTAAACAGCATTAAGGAAGACACCTTGGCATATGGATATTAGTGGTTTATATATCCATTCAAAGAAACATCATTGATTTGCTCTTTGGTCACTATTCAAATTAAATCAAAGCAAACCCATAATCTTCACGTTTTTCAGGCTTAGTACCTGTTTCATAGACAAGCCATGCACACTATCCTTGTGGCAATGGACATGGCATGTGTTTTAGGACATATGGTAAAGACAAGTAGATTTTTACATATCTTGAAAGGGTGAAAAGTTAAGAAATTTTATGCGTGTACCAGAATGCCACAACTGTCAAGATCTCATCTCTCTTCCCCTTTTTAATTCTATTGTAGCACAGGAAGAGTACAAAAATTCAATAGAAAAGAATTAAAGAAAAATCATTACATTTCTTATAGCAAATCACGACCAGCTGTGAGGTGTCACTGAAGAGCATGAAGTGCAGTCAAGTCTAAAAGCTGTAAGTGCCCCATTATTCATCTTTACTGAAAATCTAAGAGGGCTTCTTGTAAACTCAAAATTTGTCATGTGGCCCTTAAGGTAGGCCTTTCAAGATTTCAAACAGTTGCTTCATGACTGACCTTCAGAACAGTGGGTTGTTTCCGTGTTTATGGGGCTCACAGCATTAATAGATGCCTAAAGTGCTGTGTTGAGAAGCAAAAATACAAAGTGAAAACTGGATCTTTTTTTCTACCAACATAAAACTGCAACCCATATTCAAAATATAAACATATGGAGATTGAGAAAAGAATTGCTTTTCCTCTTGCATTTAAAGAGCTTCAGTGATTTTGTGTTTTCACTTCTATCTAGGGCTCCGCAAGAATTACACTTGTAAACCAAAAAGTCTCAATCTAATTACAGGAAGAATTTTCTGGGATATCTACAACACTTAGGTTAGCTCCTGACCTCAGGCAGACCAAGCAATCTGGCTTGGTTCCTTATTTCTTGTAATGATGGTGATGGACCTCAAGCATCAACTCGTGGCTATGCCAAACTCTGACCTTTTTTTCTTCTTCTCCATTCTGTAATAGACAATTAAGAGCTGAAATTGCACCAAGTACATGACAAAATGCTTATGGAGATCTATGCTTCCTAGGAAAGGAACTTAGAGCCTCAGCACCAAGCAGCAGCAGCAGCCTGCGCCCATCCTGTATTCCACAATCTGTAATTTCAGCTACATATCTATTTATTCCAATGCTGCAGTATTCCATTTCTGAATGAGTTCCCACATCATGGTGACACATGCCTAGCATTATTGCATTTTAGACAGCCATCTGTACTGATATATTCAGCCAATAATTTGCCACCAGGAAATTGGTTCCTGGGAATATATTTTTTATGCAGAGTGCATGCATGCCTGTCTCTAATTTCTAAAATCCATACATCCTTGATGTGTCCTGTAGAAAGATGAAACCCTATTTCATCCTGAACCACCCTTAAAATATAATGCTTGGTATTAATTAACGGTCAAGAAAATTTATGCCGTAGTTCATCAGCAAAACCTTTGCAGTGGCATAATAATCCCCAAAAGGATAAGTAGCAACATGGCGATGCCAGTTAGCTAAATATGGCAAATGGCAGGCGAGAATGAAATAGGTCTAAAGGGACACAGACCCTCCAACTGATGAAAGACATGGGCTAAAATTATACTTCAGTATGGATAAATGTAGAATAATGATTGTAAGAAAAATAATCCAAACATGGATTGCAGCATTTAGCAGAGCGATCTTACTGGATCCTGAAAAAAACCAAAAGAGCCGGGTGGGTGTTAATGAATAATCCTCCAGTATATGATCAGACAGGTTTATAATACCCTTATGTAGTGAGAAATGGCCACCTAACTTCAGATCATTAAGTCCATCTCCTGTGACACTAGAACATGGTCCACCAGATGGGAGACACATGAAATATTGAAAAGATACTAAACGTGTACTTTAACATTGGGCAGAAAGCCAAGGGTAGCAGGAGCACAGGCAGGCAGCTCACAAGGGGTCTGAGGAGATAAGAGTTCCTCAGGTGAAAACTGTGGTTGAAATTATGTGCAATACGACTTTTATGTCTGCTAAAGGAAGTGCTTTCTTTTCTTTTTTTTGGGGGGGATCTGTTATTTCTGGTCTAGGGAAGGATGGAAGAGGGCAAGAGAATTAAAAAGGGAAAGCTTTAAAGGATAGTTCAAAATGTTAGAAGATAAAGGAAAATTCTATTACTTTAAGCTAATCGAGACAGAGTTTTGGAAATAAAGATTTTTTTTTTTTTTTTTTTAATTATCAGAGATTTTCCTGTCCTTGCACAGACACCAGGCTGCTAATCAGGGGCATTCACAGCAGTTAATTCCACTTGGAGTAGGATTAGCTCTAATATTTAAATAAATCATCTCCATGGCTCTGCAGTTTTTGGCTGACGGGAGTCTGGGGAGGAGAAAACTGGCAATAAGGGGAAAAAATGAAGTCTTTGTCCTCCAGCAGATCTGGAACCTAAGCGGCAAAAGTGGGAGAACATCACAGGGCTCCACAGCCCTGGAGGAAATTTCAGAGGAACTGGTCATCCAGTTGCAATAAATATAAGTTCAGTTTGTTCTCGGAGTAGAGAAGACATTCACAAGTATTCATGCTTTATGTCTATTAAGTCTTTCCAGAGAGAATACTTTTTCGTAGTGAGTAAGAAGTCTCCAAATCATTTTTGAAACTGTACATAAGTATTTTTTTGACTTATATAAAATGATCTTTGGTGTGGATGGATTTTCTCTCTCTATTTTGGCAAATTTACACAGTATTACCAAAATGCTATGGTTTGCAATGGATGTCCGTCGGTTTTCATGTTTCAAATAATCGTTAACTGTCAATTTAAATATCTTTACAAGAAAAGAAAATCACTTAAATATTATTTGGGGCTTGTTCCTTTTCTGTGTAGAATAACTTTCGACTTCTGCATGTTTTGAACTTCTAACAGACCATGATAACAATGTTGTCAGTACATCATGGTCACAAGTAGAAGTATTGCTGCACTATTGCCTTTTACAGTAGACTGCTGTTTCATGTAATATCCTTTTTCCAACACATGAGAAAGATGTTTAAACTGGTTTGGAGTCAGAAAGGATAACCCATTTCCTTGGTTAATTGTAGCTTGCGTATAACAACAGGCTTTGAGAAGGAAATAAATTTTGGTAGCAATTTAAATGGAATGCAGAATTTTGCAGTAGGAATCACATCTCCGGGATATTTTTTTTAGGACAATCTTGTTAAATTAAAATTAAACATAAGCTCTTGCAAGAAGGGAACAAGAAAAGTTAGGTCAAGAGAAGTGTCCAGGGCATCTACTTACTCAGAAGTCATCTACCCTAAACTCGCACCAGCACAAGCTTTGGCACAGCCTTGGATTGCCTCCAGGGAGGGAGTCATGGCAGATGAACCCCATGAGCCCTACTCCTTGCCGGATGGCCCCACACATCAGTGGGAACAGGGGACAGACACTTGCAGGAGGGGGTGCAGGTGAGGGCAAAGACAGTCCTGCTGCTCTCACCAGCTCTTGCCTGGTTTGCAGAGCTGTGACCTAAGACACATTCTTAGGACAAAAGGCAAGATTGTCTATTTACGTCTGTCTGCTTCAAACAAACCTGAGAAAATACTGAGTCCTCCAGGATTCTTGGCTCTCCAGGACCGCAGATCCTAGGAGAATTATCCTAGAGGGAATATTCTCATTTTTACTGAAGTCCCCCCTTACCCTGTTCTGGGTAAGGAACCACAGAGCTGATGTCAGCTCCATTTAGATTGGCTCTAAGGCCTTTTGGCATTATAAGAAGAAGAAAAAAGAGAGAAAGGAAAAAAAACCCCAGACACCCATGAGCTGATTTCTAGGTTGAAATTTGTTGCATATGTTCAAAAAATACAAGTGACATTTGCTCCCATGTATTGCAGGCAGCAGTAACAGAAATTTGACATGTCAAATAGAGTACATGCCACTTAATCTATCCAGCTTGAGATCTGGAACACAGTGTGTTACAAAGACCTGAGGAAAGAAAAAAAAAAGAAACATTGAATATATGTGAAATGCTGTGGAAAAAAAGTGTAAATTCTGTTTTTCAGCCCCCAGCTTCACAATTCTTCCTTTCTGATGTAAATAGCTTCCAGCAGAAAGATTTGAGAGTGCAAATCTGTATGAAATGTTGGCAATTCAGAAAAAAAAAATTTGAGAGAAGTGACATAGTTTGTTTCCTTCAAAATTTCTGAAGTTCTTATTTTTTTATGAAGTATCAGGAGAGGTTTCGTAACAGGTCAGAATTAAACATCCCTCAAATGTATATATTAGCTTTCTCTTCAGCCCTTCGAGAGGATAATGTGTGGCAAAAGTCTAAAAAAATCCATTATATTAAAAAAAATTGAAACTAATTCAAAGAGTTAACAACCACTGCAAATAGATTTACTGCACTTCATTATAAAGTTAAAGTAAATGGAGCATTTAAAAAGAAATAACAGATGCCATCATCCTGGATGGATAATTAACAGCAGACTCTTTAACACTTATATTTAAATGGGACTGAAACATTTCAAAAAGATTTTTTTTTCTGTTGCAAAACATTCAGATGTAAAAAAAAGACCATTCTCCTCCAACAACCTCCCTAGGGAAATGAACTTCTGAATAAAACTGAGAGAACACTTCAGCAGTCCAGGTTTCCATATTTCATGAGAGGAGTGTGAGCTGCATGTTGAGTTCCTGGGTGCAGCAGAACAGCAAAGGTGATACCCACACACCCATCCACCTACCTAACCCATTTCCACCCCTTTTGGGCAGAGTTTACCCTCCTTAGCCTTACAGACTTTCAGAGCCCAACTTCCCTGCCTCTGGTGGGCTTTCCGAGGCCGCTCTGCCTTGCCTGCACCACAACAGGTGCTGACACAGAGCTGACACCACACTGTCACCTTCTGCACCATCAGCTCGGGTAGAGCTGCGTGGGGACACCATCCATTAGCAGGTGTTTGATAAGAAAAATACTTCATTTCCCTCCACCTTCACTTGAACAACTCTGCTTTTTTTCCATCGCTCTCGTTCTGCGGAGATGCACAAAGCCAAGGTTTGCTCAAACCTATTCATTACAAAACTACACCTACTTCGCCGCCACTTGGCACCTTCTTTTGGCTGCAACAGTAGAAAAACTGGCTCACACGGACAGAAAGGTTGGAACCCTCCTCTGTTATTCTAGAGGTGATCTCTCAAGGTAAGGATTAACACATTGTTCAGACAGTCTGCGGGAACAAAGGTGCCTTTGCCATTCTCTGCGCCATTTCGAGGCATCGGATAACACCTTTCGCTTTAATTTTGAGGAATACAAAAACCTTTGAAAAGACAGCAAAACCATCAGCTGCCAGGTTATAAAACTCGCTCCAAGTTACCTCCTCTGAATGTTGAAGTCGATGTGTAATAAGTGGCTGTCCAGAGGCTGTGTATGTACCAGCTAAGGCTGGATGGTCATCCAGGCAGGATATTTTACTCCCATCCTGAGTCTGGCACAGTTCAACCATCAGCTGCCTCAATAAATCATTTCAGGTTCTGAGTGTACGCTGCTTATAAAACACAGCCTTTCAGATAAACACAGGTTTCTCACTTTTTTTTTTTGTTTGTTTACCAGGCTGTATGTGTTACAGATTATGTTCTGAGTCAAGACACACAGATGCTCTCCTTATTAATGTGAGAAAATAATAGTGCCAAGGGGCATTATAGATCTGTTCATTCGGGTCGTGGGGGGGAAAGATTGCACAATATGATGAACTCAGACAAATACCAGGAAACTAAGGACAGCCCCTCCCCTCGACTCTTTACTTGTCAAATTGATTTTATGTTTGAATATGTGGTCTGCATATGTAGTCTCCACATTCACAGGTGCAAATTAATAATTGAGACTTTTGACAATCCTAGCACTAGAAACTTAACGTACATATAGCAAAATGTGTAGTGTGTTCCTGGCTTGATAAAAAACTGAGCAAAACAGGCTCCATCTAATAATCAGGAACAACTGGGTTTGCCTGTGCCTACATAGAAAGCAAAGCTTCAGCTCGAGGCGTGCAGAGGGTAACTCATGAATATGAACATCCAAGTGCAACGATGACAGGAAGTTTACATAATGGTAACAGTATCTGTCATACTTTGCGATTCTCCCACATGTGATATCTGATGTCTGACAGTGACTCATGGGCCACGGCTCTCATGTGGCTGCTCAGTTAGGTATGACTAAAAAACAAACCCCGAATCATGTAAAAGGCGTGCACGTGTGCCCCGATGCTGACAGATCAGTGGGCGTTTATTGGTGCTGGTGTCAGACACCTGTATGCATCACCAATATTTAGAGGAAGGCACATGGGCACACTAAACTGCATCTTTTACATACCCGTGATTTTGAGATGTCTGGGAAGAGAAGTGATACTCAGAGTCACAGTCCCCCCCCCCTCTTGATAAGTCGATAAGTTAGCATTTTTGTCTCATTTCCATTTTCCCAAACTTCTACGTGTATGAAATTGCTATAGGCAACTGCCCAATGCCTTTGCATCTGCTAGAGCTGTTAAGTAGCTGATGAGGTCTTTTTCACAAGATCTGGCTTTTATTTAATTAATTATTTAGATTTTCCTCTTTTTTTTTTAACAATTTCTGAAGATATAGAATCTGTTCCAGCAATATGGCGAGTGCAAATGCTCGTATTGGAGACTTGCTGATATCCAAGAAGATGTCTTAGTCCTGCTCATAAAATTATCTTTTTAGCATAAAGGTGTAAATAAGCACGTATAGATAGATGTATGTATAGAAAAGGGATATTAAGATACATAAATATCTAGTATTAAAGATTTTTCTATGGCTCCCATGACAGAGATTCATTTTAATGGAAATTGCTAAAGGACAGCCAGCTTCTTCATGATATTGGTATTGAATTTCAATATCTTCAATGATAAATAGTAGTGGGCTGTATTCAGTCTTTAGTGCATGGTAAATCTACCACTGAAACCAGAAACTGTTGACTATGTAAAATTATGATTATATATTTCACTTAACTTGAAAACCAGGAGAAAAAAAACCCCCAGATTGTTTTCCTTAGTTAGTTGGATTGGTTTAATACCATTCACAAAATTTCCTGACTGAATGGCTTCCCAGGAATCCTATGAACTGTTATAGATAATTTTTCACAGATATTTTCTTACACAGGTTTAACTTCCCTGAAACGCAGCCTGACTTCACAGGTTCTTTCCTTGTAAACTTATTTGTGAAGGGAGGACCTCCGCAGCTCGAGGGCTGTCTGCTGGGGATGAAAGTGAGGGAAAGCGCTGTAAAACAAATAAAAAAAGGGAGGAGTAAGATCAAAGTACCTCATTAAGGGCAGTACATTACAGCCTTGTCCAACCTCTGCCTGCAGAGATTGTACACATCTGTCACCAGTTAGCTGACAGCCTGGTTCTGCAGCGCCAGGGAGGAGAGGTTGGAAGCAGGAACACATGGGTGCTAAAATTACCTGTGCTTCCCCACATAAACTGTATTCTGAGCTATCCTTGCAGCACTTAGATACAGGGGCCAGCACCTTTGCTTGATTTTGGAGCAACTTGTGAGGCTGTTTGCGATGTTCTCAAGCAGCCAATTTGCATTTCCGCCTGAGTACTCCTGGAAAAATACAGCAGATATATAATATTTATCTTAACAGAGGTTCCTAATTTTATTTGGTTGTGTAGGCACACATGCACCTCTTCTGACAACTGCATGTCAAGGAAAAAACTTGGAGGACAGATCTCTGTATCTATATCATTTCCAAGCCAAGTCAGTAACTGAGCAGGCGTGGCTGGGCTCTGCCCTTGCCCTCGGGCTTTTGGCCATCTCTTGCTAATGCCAGCCCGTTCCCAGCAGGGATGCCCAGCCACATCGAGAACTTTCCACGGCCTGCCTTTCCTTCCCTGTGCTGCCAGAGCCAGGAGGACTTCGGACCCATCCTTCCTGCCCAGCAACTGTTTTTCATCTCTGAACAGGAGCCAGAAACTCTCCCGAGCTGACAGTTCCTCCAGGGCCAGTTTCACACCCACTCCTTGTGAGTGCTCCTCCAGGCTGGTACGGTTTCCTCCAGGCTGTCACGTGCCCAGTGGAGCCCTTAGGAAGGAGGAGGCATCCCTAGGATTTGAACCAGCTTTCCAGCAGTGCAGCAAGACTGGTTTAAGGAGTTCGGGTGGCAGAGGCACGTTGGGATTTGCTCCTCTGTTGAAAAGAGGTAATCAGGAGCAAAAGCAATTGGTTTTCCATCCTGCTGTGGGAGCTGGCTTCTGTCCTGCCTCCTACATATCCACTGCATGTCATGAAGCTACAGCTGAAACCGAGTCAAACACCTGAGCGTCTGCTCAGGTGGCTCAGCCCTGGCCATAAGGTGGCTTATGGGGCCCTGTTCATCACGTCCCACACCACAGGTAGGCACCAGCAAGCCTCAGCTCCTCTCTGAAACACAAAATTCACAAGGTCTTGCCAAGAAGAAAGGGAAAGACCATGGTACAACCACCACCACCGCAGCTGCTCACTGCCACGTCCCAGAGGGACACCTCCCGAGCCAGATCCCTGCCACATCCCAGAAGGACACCTCCAGAGCCACATCCCAGGGCTGCCCAGCGGGGCTCACCTCAGACCTCGCATGGGTGCTTATGAATGGATTGCAAACGAGGAATCTCGAGGCTTAGAAGCAGGAGGTGGATTGCCTTAGGACTTGGCTGGTGGAGCAGTGATTAAGCAGCCTCGGCTGTTTGACACAGGTGTGAGAGAGGCACTTAGGTTTCTCTGCATGTTTGAGTGTTGGGGTGCTGCTCTGCTTCAGATGTAAGGTGATATTTATTTAGACATCTAGCCTTGGGCCCATGGTGACTATGGAAGCGAGAGAAATCACGGAGATAAACTCCTGCCAAACAGATGGATGACTAAGCAGCTTTAGATGCCTAAATTGATAAGATTAATCATATCCTTGATGCTTCCTAGACATACTGGTTGCACCTACCCATGGCTCCTCAGCAGAGGTTCAGCAGGTCCTACATCCCTTCAGAGATGTGGACAGAGTCCATAATTTCATTTTACACCCTACCCAAAACATGGGTAACCAAATCATTAGTGGTGCCTTGCAGACTGTATTGTATAGCTGTATAATATTATATGGTTATATAAATAGCTTCTAATAACAATAGTTTGAATATTTGTCAAGCTTGTAGAAGCCTCCTCACCACACCCATGAGAGGATGATCTGATTCCATCGGAGTGAGATCTGACTTGTGAGCAATCACACCCTCAGCAGGTTTGCCCTGCCACGGCAGCTGCTTGCCTGGCCTGCCTGCCCAGTGCTGTCCTGCCCATGATCCCCCTGCAGCATGGGCTCAAGAAGTTCATCTGTGATCGGGTTTGGGTTGGTTTTTTAATTACTTACTAATTGCCTGCTAATAGCCTTACAAAAAGCTCCATTGTTTCTCCCCTAGTTGGACAGGTCAGTTTGTAGTGTAACTTATGGGAATTAGGTCTTCCATCAAAAACGGGAAAACCAGCTCAATTTTGGTCTCTGCAGCAAAGAATTTACACAGAGGGTGAGCTCCACTTTTTAGGGAATAGAAAAGTCTTGAGGATGGTTGTGAGTGCACTTCTCTCCCTCATTCTCTTTCTTTTTTCCCTCTCCAGTCCCTTGCCAATCCAACTCCTCCAAGAAGACAGGAACCACTTGGTTCACATCCATCTTCTCATCCTGGTGGTGGCTGTAGCACAAGGTGGCACTGGAGTATTTTTGCACCTTTTAGGTGACTGCTGGTTTCCTTCCTATAAACTAGGATTTTTCCCATAGGGAATACAAACAAATTAGTGTACCATATAAATAATTACCTTTATGTAAATGCATGTGATAAGATAAATGGAATCTGAAATGATTAACTAACCTTCCATTTAACAACATTTCTGACATTTGATTCGAGGAATGAAGTCCAACCAGCTTTCCTGTGCCTTTTACTGTGGAATACCACAGATGTGTAGTGGGCATTAAAGTGACTCAGCCATGCTTTGATCTTCTTCCTCACATAGGCTGAAAATATGAAAAACGAGGGGAAAAAGTTAAGGAAGCAAACGAGTCAGCCAATTTTCGATGTCCAACCAGAGTCAGCTGCCACTAGGGGAGAAGCACCTTCTTCTCACAGTTTGTATTCATCAATCTCTTTTGATCTGTTCTTCAGGTTAGACTCAGGTTGATTGAAGCCTTGAATCCCAGCATCATCCAACCAGCACAGCACTGCACGGTGGCCAGCTAGGAAGCTGGTGATCCAGCAGCATGTTCCCAGGGTTGGTCCTGAGCTTATTGAAGCTTGCTGTCAGTAGCTCCATGCAAGCGTGGCTGTTTTGGTTCAAGGTCTGGAGCTAGATCGTTCAGCGTTCGTCTGGGGATTTCTGCACCACACCTTCCTGCCCAGTGTAGACATGTCCCAGGTCTATCATCATTTTCATCTGCCAAGCATTCAGACAAAATAATTAACTTAGCTTTGCTGGCACACATTCTTTGCTCTAAATTATTTGTATCAAAGAGCCTTATTTCAACAAAATCTTTGTATTTAAATCACGAAAAATAAACACGAGAAGACTCAACAGTAACAACACTGATTAAAAATATAGAAAAACTTGACAGTGTTTTCTGGCACAGACAGATAATTAAGAGGATTTTTAAGGGTTTTCTCTGTACCAGGTAGAGATTTAGTGGTATTTTGTGCTAATCACCTCTAGGCTCAGAGACAGTACCACTGCACAACACAAAATAAATGACCAGGAGGCTTAATGTTTTTTGTGATTTTATTCAAAGTGATTTCATATTGCAAGCTCATGCCAAAAGGTTCATTTGTTTCTGAGTTTCTGGCTCTGAGGACTGTTATCCATGCTGTGAATTTACCACCGTGTTTGTCCACACAGTTATTGGAGTGCCTATAAATAGTTTCCAGGTGCCATTCAAGCTTGTGTCTCTTTTGGTCCAAAACCCCACTTTTGACAGCTACCGATCAGTCCATTTTAACTACCTGCAATGCCGTATCTGCTGTGAAGTTTACTGTGATTCATGAAAAAAGCGTCTTATCAGGCTAGGAATATCTTTTGCATAAGAGCATACCTGCTGTAGGAGTGTTATATAACACCTCCTGCAATAGGTGGAGAAGCCTCAGTAGTCACTTCCCTACACTGTGAATTAAGTCCTGAAGTGCTCATGTAAGTCACTTTACACACAACAGTTTTTTGAAGGGATCATTATTTTATGTTGCCCAACTAGAATTTCGGCCACTTTTTGACTTCTGGACATTATGTTCTCACACCAAGGCTTGACTTGATGCCTTTTGCCATACACCCCCTCTGTTGCAGAGCTCCCCAAGGGCAGTCTGAGACACCTTTGGGTAAGACACAAGGTAACAGTAGCCACAGCCATCCTCAATGAATTCAGGTGTTGTTTGAGGCTCTTCCAGCTGCAAAGTCAGCTACACACATTCAGTTTCCTGTGTGTTGAGGACCCCAAGAGTCTGGAGAGCTGAGTGTGTCAGGCCCTAACTTCACCCCTCTTTTCTCTGAAAGGCAGAAAGAAACTGTGGCTTGTTCTTCTGCTTTCAAGAGTGGTAGGAAAGGGGGCATCAAAAGTTTTGGGGTTTCTGTTACAGGTTAATTATTTTGAGTCCTGCTGCTTGATTCGCTTCTTGTTGTGCCAGCATTCCATAAACAAAATTTGGGAATCCTTGTTCTAATAGTATCTTTCCATCTTCTTAATGGTTATGTTTTTTCACTCCATATGGCCACTTCATCTGCATTAAGCCTCTTCACTTATAACAAAAAATCCTTCTGTCGTTTCTGTGTTTAGCCAGGTCTGTTGCTCAGATGGTGCAACCACTGAATGCTTAAGCTGAGTCTGTGTAAAATGTTGTTTCTCTAGCTGTAGGAAAGGTCAGAAATAAATATCTTTGGTACCATATCTATTTAACTGAAAATCTAACTAGACCTCCAAATCTGTGCGCTTGCTTGCATATGTTAGAAACAGATCCTCTAGGAATTGATTTGTAATAGCCTCCCCAGAAGCCTGACTGCTCTTGATTATATCCTGATGGTGTCCAAGGAAAGTTGTCTGGATTGAGTGAGGCTGAGAGAGAAATTTAATGCTGTTTTAATACATTTACACCTTGCCTGTGTTAGACCAAAGGTCCCATGTTTCCAATATTAGTTATTGAGGAAGGTAAGTAAAACAGATAAAAGCAACAGAGCAGAGTGAACCTATGCAATTCCCCAGGCAATCTCCTCTGTTCCAGGTATCTCTGCCCATTCTAAGCCATATACAATGTTCTTGCACCTGTAGGTCTTCTGTGAATTTGTCAAATTGCTTCTTGAGCACAATGAAAACTTGAGTGTCAGCAGCATTCTATGACAAGCACACATCAGCGTGGCAAAATTCTTCTTCCTGTTTGTTTCAAACCTGCTGGATGATAATCTCATCTGGCCAGTCCTAAATCTTATTTTATGCAGAACAATGACTAATTGTTCCAGATTCACTTTCTCTGTTGCCACAATTAACTTCAGAGATCTCTACTGTATTTTTCTTTATCTTAGTCTACTGATTTATTTCTTACAGGATTTATCCCACGCTTTTTTTTTTTAATCACTGTTGTTCTCTGTTTCTCTTCCACTTCCGCTTTATTTTTTATGAGAAAAAGGTCAGAAATGCATGTGGTAGCAAGACCAGGAACTTAGAGTGGCTGAAAGACATTTCTCCTCTTCTCTCTTCTCTTCTCTTTTCTCTTCTCTTCTTCTCTTCTCTTCTCTTCTCTTCTCTTCTCTTCTCTTCTCTTCTCTTCTCTTCTCTTCTCTTCTCTTCTCTTCTCTTCTCTTCTCTTCTCTTCTCTTCTCTTCTCTTCTCTTCTCTTCTCTTCTCTTCTCTTCTCTTCTCTTNTCTTCTCTTCTCTTCTCTTCTCTTCTCTTCTCTTCTCTTCTCTTCTCTTCTCTTCTCTTCTCTTCTCTTCTCTTCTCTTCTCTTCTCTTCTCTTCTCCTCTTCTCTTCTCTTTTCTCTTCTCTCCTCTATTTCACTTCGCTTCACTTCCCTGCTCCTTTTCTATTATCCCTAAGCTAACTATGCTCATTAAAGACCTTATCCAAGTTACCTTTTTCTCACGAAAAAGGTTCCCATTAACTTGGAAATGAGTCAGGTGTTGGCTTTTCTACTGTCTGAAGATGGAACAACAGAAGCGAGAAAACACATTATTGCAGTGATCCAACTGAACAAATGTCGTATCACACCAGATAGAGCCCAATCCATAAATCTAACAGACAGTCAAGCCTGGATTTTACAATGTTCTCAAGAACCATGCAATGATTTCAGTGTGGTCAGGCTCTCTCTCCAGGTCTTTACTTCCCTCTAAGAGGCAGTCGTAGAGTTATCAGGTACCCCTGAGAGCACCCTGGTTGCCTCAGTCCCCAGGTGAGTGGACATATTCTCCATTCCTGTAAAGAAAACCAGGATATTTTAAATTCACTGACAGATTAGCTGCAAACGGACTGGTCCTTTTGTCATGGCACTCAGGATGAGAATATTTTTTCTTTGAGGAGATCATGACAGATTTTCTCTACTGTATAATCTTCTTCTTGGCCTTTTAATATGTTCTCTTACATCTTTGTTCCAGCCAGCCTTCTTTTGCCTCAAGTCATACTTACTCTTAACATCTAGACTGGCCAATGGGACTTTTATTATCAAAGGAAGTTGATTTAGTTGATTTAACTGGGGACTGGGAAGCTGTGGCAGTAGTTTGGCTGCTTCATGCTCAGAATTCTACTTTCAGTTTCTGATGATACATTATTTCTGAATTTCTCCTTGCATGCTTTCTCTTAACAATTCCATTTCCAACATTAACTTACACCTTTATTACCTCAGAGCTGTAAATATGTCTCCAGCAGCCCCCAAGGCAAGGCGCTGCCATGAGGGATGGTGCCTTTTCCACTCTATGGCCAGGTGCGTCCTCAAACTTTGCCTCCCCTTTGTACCCATGCCTTCCCTCCTGTCAGGAAAGCAGATTTTTCAATCAGGCTCTCTCTGCAGCCTGTTCAAAGGCAGGCTAATTCCCCAGTAGCTCTATAAATAAGCCTGTCTCTCTCTCCGCTCCTCCAGTTCAGCAGCTCAGGCCTCCTGGTACCATAAAAGTCACCGTCACTGGAACCTTTGCTCTGTGGCTGCACGTTTTTGGGCAATAGGGCATGTAACACACTTTTGAATCTTCATATGCCAAGATGCAGAAAATCAATTTTAATGTCCCTACAAAGAAGAGCTAGTGAAGCGAAAGGCTATCAATATTGCCAGACACTCTCCTGCGCCGGAGGTATGAAGAGAAACACTACAAAAATAAAAAGAGGTTCAGTGCTTTCTTTAGCCCCTCACTGTTGTGGCAGTAATCAGCTGCACACCACAATGCAGGAGAATGGAAATGGAAAATGAGTGTCGTCTTCATCATTTCCTTAAGAAGTATTTGTCTCAATAAAACGAAAATTTGAAGGATTATGCATTCTTTGACTATTTTCGTAGAATCCCAGGATGGTTTGGGTTAGGAGGGACCTTAAAGATCATCAAGTTCCAACCTCCCTGCCATGGGGAGGGTTCTGTTAGTAGATTTCGCTCTGTTCATGTCAGCACCAGATCAGTGATCAAATGAGAAAATCAAAAAGTTGAATCTAGCAACCTACAATGCCTGAAGAGAAAGAGTTGGGAAAAATTCCCAAAGACAGAAGTAATTAAATAGTAAAGTAATGGTGCTATAAGGATCTCCTTGTAGTTTTAATTAAAATCCCTAGTTCATATCACTCAGCCACTAAATTGGCTTTACCTTATCTTGCTGCATCTGAGGCATCAAACTATCCGTATCTTGATTTTTTAAGCCCTCATACTAGCTTCAAAACTCATAATGGTTGAACTCCACAGATGAGAAAATAGAAAGTGAAAAGAGGAGAGAGAACAAATCAAAGCATTCAATTCAAACGAAACTTTTTTTTACAATCTGAACAGTAAATGTCTTCTGAATGTTTCGCTTCAGGGTTTTGACAGAGGCAAATTCTAAAATCTTGGAATACATGGTAGAAAACAAGTCAACAGTTTTGTCAGCAAGTAACACATAAATGGGAATTATTTCAATCATATGAGAATCTTAACCTTTGCAACTGTGCCTTTCGAGGGATATTTCGAGTTGAGCGTGAACTGACACCCTTTGGAATGCTCACACAAGGCATGTTCTTGTTCTCCCTGTTTTCTTCGACACGTCTGCTGCCTCCAACCTCCTCCTTCCCGGCTGCATCCTGAAACAATTTCTCAGAGCAGCCCAAGCACATGGCTATCTGCTGGGTTTATTTAGCAATGGGGAAGGGTTGTGCTGTGCAAGTCTTCTCTGTTAATGTACAAACACCGATACCCACAAAAAATCAGTGCAGCATTTGGCACAGAGGAAGTCTTTTCAGGCTGGCCATATATCAGATGTAAATGTAGGTTCAACACGTGGGTTTAGCTGGTGTTTTCCCCTAAATGTCCTCCTAATAACAGCATTATTTAAGCAACTTCAGACAGAAATAATGTTGAGTGCAAAAACACAAATATAATAAAGCTGTGAAAAACATGTTCACACAGCGCATTTAAATGTGTGCTGGATTATAAACCAGGTGATTCCATAGAAACATCTACAATAAAAAAAGAGAAAGTTTGGTGTGAATAGCTTTTTTCTATTATGAACCAGCTGTTTGCAGATTTATGCAGCTATCACTGTGCAACCCATTAAAAAAAAATCAACATAGCTTGAGAAAAATTAAAAATAACAAGTTTAAGAGATTAGATCAGAAAAAATATACACAAACACACAAAAAAATTCATTGTAAGCACACAAAACAGGGACCTAAAAGCGATTTAAACACAGTATCCTACAGAGTAACAAGCATGCAGACACGGTATCAGAGATAGAAGTTAGGCATTTTGAGTGCCACATATCCTTAAAATACATAAAGTTTAAAGTAGATATTCAATATGCAATGCAAAAAACTTCTAAATTATTAAATCCATGCTGTTTTTCTCTGAGCAATGCTTGCTTATAACAGCTACTTCTACAAAGCTTTCTAAACCCACTGAAACAGCCACAGCTTTTACTACATTATTTCATAGAAGAATCATAGCTTAGAGTTTCGCTGTGGCGTGTGAAATAATTTTAATATTTGTACTGCTGAAAGACATGGTCAGTGTTCTGCTGCTACAAATGGTTATATTTTGTTAGAAATCCGCTGGTGATGGGATGATTGGTGGCTGTGAATGCATGTGTAAATAATGAACTCAGAGAGCACAGAGCTGTCATTTTCCAGAAATAAATAAATCACATGCTGAGTTATTTTGCTAAATGATAGTGTGCACATCACTTCGATATATAAAGTAATGTTATATTTCTATCCGAGGTGGAGAAGAATTTCACAATAATTATTTTTAATGCATATTGTAACATATACGTATAGCCATGAAACACACTCTGAGAAATTTGGGGTAGTTTGGCAAAGATGTTTTTCCAAAGAGTGGGGAAAATACACAGCTTGAAGATGATTCTTTTAAAAAGAAAATCCTGGAGGGAAGGGGTGGGTGGGTTTCTAGCAAGGGTTTAACCTCCCTGCTTCCCAGCACATCTCTGATATTGCAAACATGCCTTATTTCCATTGGAAAGATATTTTGTAAAATTCCCAGCCAGCTGTAATCAGGAGTTATGGCTATTTCTTTCCAGAATTTGCTTTCTACAACAAAGAAGTAGAGGTTGCAAGGCTTGTGACAAATATGTCTTTAACATCAATGGCATGCCAAGCAGCTGCTTTTCCCCTGTGCGTGCCAAGCTGTGCAGGATCAGGTGCTCGTTCTTCTTCTGCCACGTTTTAAAAGCAAGTGTGCGAGATTCTGCTGCAAAACTCACCTCTGTCACAATATAGTATAGGAACACTATAAATGTGTTGCTGCTTTTCACACAGAATACTCTACCATTATGAGAGTTTGCTCATTGGTGGAGACAAACTAATTTTTGATATAAATCCACAGACGTCCATCTCTTTTTTTGTTTGGGGGTGGGGGGGGGTGTTTTGCATTAGGAAACAATTAATTTCAGGGTGTTTATGAACTGTTAGAAATAACTATATCCATTTTTCTCTTTTCTATAGTCAATTCTCTACAGAGGGTACCACATGAAAATTCAGTGATATAAATCTCGATGAACCTGCAGACACATTTATTCATGATGCATTTCAAGAGCTTAAAGCAGAAATGCAATGCAGCTCATTAGCTTTCCTTTCTGTGGTCCTGAGGCATACAGCAACAGCTTATTATACTGACGTACTATACAGTTTGCTTTTCTCAAAAAAAACCAAACAAGCCCATACAACCAAAATTCAAAGGATAACTTTTTTGGTTCACTTCTCTTTGTCTTTCTGCTTGCAACATGTATGTACTGCATCATATTTGCTCTACTCACTTGGGATTCATCAGCACTGTGAATAGTTCCTGCCCAATCTGTGTATTAATTTGGGTGATTGGCAGAAGCCATACCTACGTTTTCAGGTGTTCAGCTAGGTTAGAAGTTCATCCTGTAGAAATGCCTGCCAGCACTAATCTCTCGGGGCACTTATTAGGACTATAGGGGCAGGTAGGATTAAGGTTAGCTATTTTTTGACTCAGTGGCATCTGGCAGAGGATTTCTTGCAATTCCACATACACCTACAGGGCTAGTTAACGAGGTACAAAAATCGGTAAAAGCGTGAGATTTTTGTTAGGCTCTAACTTAACATCGGTTGTATATTTCCAGAAGCATACCCAAAGCTCGGAACAAACTGACTACACACATTTAATAACAAAAAGCAAAAAAACCCACCCAGAACAAAACAAAAAAAAAGGTGGTGTGTCCTTTCTTTTGTGTTTTGTTCTTGCCGGTAGATCAATTATTATAATACACCATTAGTGAGAAATAGTGCCCATAATGTTTGCCTAAAGGAGCAAGGGAAGCATTGGAAGAAGAAAGAAGGAAGAAATTTAGAGCATGAGAAGATACCTGAGTGCAGCCTCTGCAGGTATATGGGGGAAGAAATGGTTCTAAAATGGTTTCAATCCCAGTTCCCTCTCCTTTTACTGGCTTTCTTTACAGTTTAAGAAACAAGAAAGGGGTCACAGTGCTTTATTCAAAGCTCTTCAGGCCATCAGCTGGCTGTTTATCCATCAGGAGCCTCAATGCTCTGACAGAGGCGATCAGTGAAAACAGTCACCATCCTCCTTTTTCCTTCTCAACCTGAATTTGAGAGCATTCCTGATCACAGGGGTAAAAACCCTTTCCAAGTACTCTGAGTCACAACCCTCCATTCAAACGGCTCCCTTCAAAGGTGTAGCATCTCTTTATATAGCAAGAGACTTTTTTTGATTTGGAAGGAGCTGCTTTGGCTCCAGAAAGCAGGACCGAACACTTGTCCTACATTGCTTCCTGAAAGGCAGTGTTTCAGCTGCCACTGAGTCTGCAGGACCAGGGATGCTGCAGGACAATTGCCAAAGGACAATAAACATCAGTCCAGTGCAGGACAACCACAGCACCTCTGCCATCCAGCATGGACACCTGTGCCTCCTATCCTGTGTCTTAGAAAAATTAAAAATCCCTCTAGATAATCTATTATTCACAGAGAGCCTCCCTCCCTGGGTCTCCCTCCAGCTCACTGCCTCCTCCCTTTTTCAGCCACTCCTCCTCCCTGCCCAAACACATTCCTCCCCAACCCCTGCCACGCCTCAAGCCAAGGGCTGGAGAGCCTCCACAGGAGCCTTGGGCTTGTTACATGACTGAATGGCTATAAATGTCCTCAAATGTGGTGGCTCCCATACATTGAAAACAGTTTTCTTTATCCTGAGGGAAAGCCTATTATTTAGGCAAGCCTTCCTTAATGTTTTCATTCCTCTGTTTCCCACCTTACAAACGGCAAATTGAGTTAGGCTCTCAGACAACTGTCGATGTGGGAGAGGAAGAGCAAACACTGACGTGTACATACACACTTCTTAAGGATCTGCCTCTTATTTTAACAAAAACAACCTTCTGTTATTCAGCCTTAGTATGCCTGGATGACTTAAACAAAAGCTTTTGAGCATTGCTCCTCGTTCCCTAAGGGGGATGTGAGGAGAGCAGAAGCCTCCCGCACAGCTCTAGACTCACAGTTAAGGTTTTGTTCATCCAAGAGGATGAACTGAAGTACACGGGCTAAAAAACCTAAAAACTTATTTCTGGAACCCAGACTTTTCTAGACATTTCCCAGAGGGTCCACAAGGTGAGAGAGACTTAGATCAGCTCCAGAGCAAAGCAGCTCCCAGAGGAACCATGGACCATGAGGAGACACCATCCTGCAGACCCAGTGCAGCAAAGAGCCACTCTCGAAGGACACAGCCACTGCAAAGGCACAGGTTGTCACCAGACGTCCTCATGCCACTGTCATGGGATGGCTGGAAGCATTTCCCTGGGAGGCCCTTCCCCAGCCAGGGCAGCTTCCCAAGCAGCACCATGCTGGGCGTCTCCCCTTCCCACAGGTCCTTGCTCCAGAGGGCTGTCCATGGGTGGTTTTGCTCCTGTAGCTCAAACATTTCCTGAAATGTCAAAAGTTGTCATCAGCAACTAGGTCAGACCGGCTGGAGCACTGTGTAGGCTCCTCCTGAAACCTCACCAATGTGTCTCAGCCAGTGTCCTTTCATTCCTGGTGGTTTTTGCCCTGTCCAAGCCATACGAACAAATTAAAGTTAACTCTGAAACTCAGTCTAACTTTTGTCCTAATGTGGCTTTGAGCCAAAGGCAAAGAGTTAGTGCTTTAATCCACTTCACCATCTATCCCTCTGGGGGTTCATAACTCAGCCATGAATGTTTGTTTTGAGCTGAAACTTGTAGTGCAGGTTCTCCTCCAAAGTGCCGCGACAGGGCAGAAGGCAGCCACTCTCCAGAGAGCACCCTGGCACCCCACAGGGAAGGCAATGGGAAAGCAGTGAGGGAGAGGAAGGGCAGAGCCCCTCTGCAGGGAAAGAGGTGGGAAACGAGGCAGGGGGCAGTCTGGAAAGGGAGGGGAGGAGGAAAACACTGCAAGACGTATATGCAAGGACACTTTCATCTTTGACTCGCATATTCTTACTCTGTTATAGTTTGTCTGTCTTGACTTTTCACTCTTTGCACAGACTGGGACTTACTTTCTCCTGATCCTGATTAGGTAGTGTTGGCTCTGAATCCTCATAATCCCAATGATAATTATGTCAGTATGACTGTTTCGTATTCCTAAAACTGACCACATTTGTATTTGTGAGCATACACTTCTACATCCTTGCAAGTTTTATACAGATTTTTACAAGATTCAAGCAAACAATGTACTTTGCCTGAGGTCCTATCACTGGGCTGTCTGCATGTCTTGGGCTTTAGGGTATGGGGGTTTTTTTATAATGCCCTTGGGAAGAATGGAAATGCTACCTCCATTTTACAGAAGAGGAACTGAGGCACACAGAGACTAAATGCCTTCCCTGAGGCCAGGTGGGATGTCTCAAGCAAAGTAAAGAATGGAAATGTTTCTTGGAATCCAAACCCTTAAGTCCTGTGGTGGATTTCCAAGCACAGGGACAATGAGATGTGGACTGTGACCTCTACTGACTAAAAAGTAACATTAGATATTCTCTTATCAGAACAAAAAATACTTATATATGCCATGTTTACCAACTGTTTTCTTTGGTCTGTATTTCTAGACTAACGTCTTTAATCTCTATGATGTAAAGCTTGGTGGAATCATAATATTATTGGACCTAATGGAAGATTTTCCATTTCTAAAATCCTTCTTCTGTTCTGACATGAGCCTTCTAAACACTTCTTATTGAGCAGCTCTCTTTTTCTTCTTATCTAGCTACTTCTTATTCTTAAAATCTTCCCATGGGTAGTGGTTATTTAATCTGAATTTTGAAACTCCATAAGGAAAACAGTCTTCATAAACTAATGTCATCTATATATGTGTATACCTACCACTCTGCCTGATGATAGGTACACCATCAAAGATGGTTGTGGATGTGAGCATCCAATGTCAAATTACATTTTAACATTTATTTAACAGGGGCACAGTCACCAAAGCTGTAAATTTCCTGACAACTTTTTGATTGATCCAAGCTGTTTGATTTGCAGCAAGGACCAAGTTTCAGTAAAAAAGTTCATGGAAAAACAGTGCTTTTTAACAGCTACTGACGAGTCAGTGTGAGGATATCCATGCTTAAGCAAAAAGCTGGAAAGCTGGAGGATGAGCAGTTCTGATGAGAAAAGCACATCCCAGTTTCCCATAGCACGTCAGTGTCATGTGCAGCAAGCTGTACCAAACGGAATGACTGGCACAGCCTGCATAATTCCGTGCCTTCTGCAGGAAAATGGCCACAAAAAGGTGTCAAGTGAACACAGAGCCGTAATCGGCCACCTGCTGAGGCTCTTGCAACAGAATATGATCACCAGGTCTGCAGTCCTCTTCACCAGGAGCCCCATCAGTGTGCAAACCACAACACTGCAGATGTGGTCATGCTGATGAGACAAGTCCCTGGGCCGTCCAGCTACTACGCCTCTGGCCTCCTGTCACCAGCAAGCCCACTTTAGCCAAATACCTTGCACAAGGGTGGCTTTTGACAGATGCCATTTTAGCAGGTCAGAACCACAAAAAGTGGTCACTCCCACTCCTTGAGTTGCTGAGTCATTAACAGGAAAAATAGGCAATGATTCACCCTCTATACATGGGATGGGTGCACTGCAGTGGCTGTGCTGTGCCTTGCTACCAGCTGGATTGGCACAAAGAGAAATCCTTGACTGCTTTCCAAACAGTATTTCTCTATATCCTAACGACAGAAAAAGCCAGAAAGCTTGTTGAGATACCACCACTGACGGCTACAGATGACCCAGGAGTCTGAGACTCATGGATCCTTTTCTATAGGTGCTTTGTACTACAGGCACATACACCAGTACAACCATGGATAAATGTGGATGTGCACAGAAGAGACGTAGGAGTGTCATCCTAGGAATATTAACTCAAACTTCCTGAAAGATATGCTTGCATTTCAAGCACATCTGATACTTGGAAACACGGGCCTGATTTCTCTTCTGCATTTTACTCTGTCCCACTCGTGGCACTACAAAAAGTGGCTCAGCTTTGCTCCCTAATGTATGCAATGTGTACTTCACAGCCAGCAGCCCGAGTGAGAAACCGAGCTTGCAGGCAGGCAGAATAAGCTATTACTGAAGATTCCCTTTGAGATGGAAAAATGAACAATCATCAAACCCCGGTATTAATGTGGGATATCAAAAGATGCCTCAGCAGAGGTCATGCATCTTACCTGCCTTCTCATTTCCAAAGCCAAATTAGCACATTCTTTGAAGTACCAGTGTTTACCCAGGAGCCCTTAAATCATCTCTGGGTACCAGCAAAGATCTAATGACTAAGCAAAAACATTTTGCACCTCATTTCAGCCATGCATGCTGCTTTGAACTGGTGCTCTAGTCACAGCGTGTGCTCTGGTCCCCTAGCACTCAACTAAGGAAGAGAGCGTGGGGTCCTCCACAGGAAAGCCTGTTCTGGGAAAGCCTTCAGACCACAGGATCACACACAGACAGTCACCACCCACCTGCCAGCACAGGCAATCTGTCACCTGCTGCTCTCTCACCTGTGTTTTTCTGGTGGTTCGTCTGCTTTTCATTAAATAGCATGAGAGCAATATAATTTGACCTCCTTGCACCCAGTCCCTGGTCCTCTGTCTAGTCCTTCTCCACAGGCATGTTCTCACAAAAGAAGCAGGAATAACAATCAAACAAACAAAAATTCTTGAAAGAGAGAGAAAAGGAGACAGCTACTGGTGGAACACCCTAGCTCCCTGAGGCCCAGGAACTAGCATTTGCTCTTCCTGGAATCCCTCTCTGAATCCAGCAGCACTGGATGGCATACAGTGGGGCTTTGTGCTCTGCCTTTTTCGGTGTTTTTCTCTTTCCTTTGGAGGATTATTAAATGTTCACTTCTCCAATATTTGTCTCTTCGGTCTAGAAATAGCACAGGAATAATATTTCAGCTGAGTGAGAAAACGCTGACTTCTGATGTTTTCCACAATAGATGGGTTGATGTGAATATGAAAGATGATGCACTTGATTTGCTTCGCTTTCACCACCCTCTAGAGAGTTTCATCTATCCAGAAAAGAAGTGTCTGCTTTTCTCTTCCTATGTGACTGGCAGTTCATCATCTTGCAAGAAGGAATTATTCTAAAACAAAAAAGAAGAACTCATAAGGCAACTTGATGAGTTTGACTCACCCTATTTGTAGTCAACTTCCTCTATGAGGTCATGAAACAATATGTTTAATCGGCTGGGTACCGTCAAAAAGGTGACACCTGAGTTCAGTGCTTAGACTTTGAAAGAGAGGGGTTTTCTGTTTGCTTATCAATATTTATTGAATTGCAGCTGTCAGATTCAGCTTTTAAAAGTGGCCTAAAGCAACACGTTTACTTCGTGTTTGCTTACAAATGCAAGCTTATTTTGCATACTTTCTATTTTTTTCTCCAATCATTTTATTTTCCAAAGGAAACAAGAAAATTATTCAAGCATCACACAACAAAAGAAATATTTCTCATGCCATGTCTTCTTATTTTCGTAAAGTTTTTTTTAAAAATTCTCGCAGTCTGAAAGTTATACACTAAATATTATTAACAAGGATGGTCCTGATTCACTTATCTACGAGGATAAGTCTGACCACACAGAAAAAAGTTGTAAGATGGTGCAAAACAAGGGGTCTCTTGCTCGAGGATCATGAGCAGACAGACTCCAGAGAGCCATGGCACCTCCTTACACATGACGATCTGTCCTTTACCTGAGGGATTACCACTTGGAGCCATTCTGTCAGCCAAAAAAGGCAGGACACTTACTCTTCAATTAAGTTCCTGGTACCTCTAGCTCAAATTCTGGTAAATACAGCCTTTCCCTGCTTTTATCAGACACAGAAAGCCCCAGGTGGCACAAAAAATATGTAAGGGCATAAAACAAATGGATGTTGAGCAAGAGCTTCTGCTTTTCTTCCCTAGTCATATGAGGATAAGGTGACGTTCAATTACATTAAAAATTGGCAGGTTTGATCAAAGGAGGTCCTCTGTCACGTAATTAATGGATGCAAGTCCTGGCCCCAGGATGTCATTGAAAAGAAGTGCTGCTCCTTGACTCCGATGAAGCTGCAGGGATCTGCACAAGCTCCAAACCCATCCTCAGGAATGCAGTTGTCTGCCTGGAACTTCCCAGAATCAATAGTCTGCAAGATCCAGGGATGCTCCTTCAAAGGGATTTTGCAGGAGAAGAACCAGAAAAAAGGCCTCCTTTGACATGTCACTAAATGTTTCTTACGTACGACATCTGTACAGCAATTGTGAAGATTTAATTCACCAGCAACAGCAAGTGACGTGCAGCTTTTCACAGGCAGCAGAGTACTGACAGCTCTGCTAGAGCTCGGGGCTTCATTGCTAATGATTTAAGAATTTAAGATGATTAATGCTTTTGGACAACATTTATCAGCTACAAAATCTTAAGAAGTTCTACATTTTCATTTCCGTCACGGCCTGCGTTTTTTCCACTGACATTGATGTTTATTTTGACGGCCAAAAATCAGACCAGACACCTGCTTCAAGGAGTACATTGGCAAAATTAATAACAAAATGAACAAATGTGTCCTGCCAGGTGGATACTTTTTGAAGAAATACTGCAGGAATACCCTGTGAGTAGGGACAATAGGTAAGGAGTTCTGGTTCCTTAAATAACAGCAACTTTTTTGCCATGCTTTAACAAATGTTTTCAACAAACATTTTCAGACACATCTATTTGCATGATAAAAGTTACATCTTCAACAGGTTGGAAGCCACCCGTGAAGCCATCCAACTTGGCTCCCCAAGACCTGGAGTGGCATGAATTTGGTATGTTCTATATTTACACAATAGTCTTTCATTTCAGCTTTTATTTATAAGAGAAGAAGGTGCTGGCATCTAGATAACTAATGGGGGAAATGAAACAACAGGTGGAGCCAGTATCTGCCCAAATTGCAGCACAAGTGCACCAGAGTTGTTGACAGGGTGTTCTTTTCAGAGTATATGAAATCCCAGACTGGAATTTAATTTTGTAGTTCAAATGACATGAAAGTATCATAGAGCACAGTTTGGCCAAGAAGAGGAACAGATTATGTTGGATATCTGTGCTGGGTACTGCACCTATAAAAATTGAGGCATACAAACAGTTTTAGCAGGTGAGACCAAAGCTGTGTCTCACCCAATGTCCTGCCACCAACAGCTGCTCTAGGCATGCCCACAGAAGAGTAAGACAAGCAACAGCTCCAGTACCAAAATGTGCAAGCTTGGCTTAGAAGACCAGCTCCTGAATTTCTCTAAGTATTGGAGCAGCAAGTTTAAGAACCCTCTTCTCCTCAGGAACATTCATGAGAAATAGATATACAAGCAGACATGTCATTTTCAATGCTGTAACCCAACTAATTTGAAATTAGTACAGTTGTATTGTTACAGGTTGAAAAGGACACGTGATTTTTTTTAAAAAAATCAGCTTCACCAAAGCATTTATTGTATTTTCTTCACTCCCAGAGCATAAGATCATGACAGTGTGATGAGGCAGCTGCTCCTCCCTCCTCACAAGAATGTCCCTCTAGGCTCTTTTGGACAGGAAAGAAAACTGCAGAAAGGTGCAAGGCTCTGCTACCCCTGGTGCCAGCAGCAGGGACAGATGCACAAACCCACTGGACAGCCCAGAACTGAAGAGGTCTTGGGAGCATTGGTGAGTTGGACACATTTGTCCCAATGGTCAGCGTACTCCAAATACCAACTTGTGCAAGAGCCTTCCATCCTTAGGAAAACCTTATGCATATAAGAAGGAATAGATTATTTAGACAGAGCAGCTAAATATTATTTTAATTCATATTTGCCCTTCGTAGCGGTTCAGCCCAGTGCCTGAAGTGCTAAAACACCAAACCAAAATGCATTTGGCATGGCAAATACACCTGGTCAAGATAAGCACCTGAAAGTTAGGATTTCCACCTTTATCTTTAGAGGTTTGTGGCTCACTATTTATAGCACAGCCAAGTGGGTCCCGGTCTTGCAGCCTTAAGCTTACGAATAAGGCTTTACGAATAAGGCTCGAATAAGTGGTGGAGCATTCACCACCACTGCTCAGGAGAGCAAGGGCTGTGACAGCATCTTTCCCTGTCTCTTTCCATCCTTAGGAAATGCCAGTGCCGAGGCTGCTGAGCAGACGTGTGATAACCCACAGCCCGAGCTCGATCCCAGCTTATGGGGGCAAATCACGGTTAAATCCACGGCACTCGCTGCTGTTACGGCAGGAGTCAAACAGCTGTGAGCTAAGTGGCATCAGGATCAGATCATCTGCTTGCAGCCTCATATGTTTCCAAAACATTCTCTGATGGGGCTGAAATTTTCCATGATTGATCTCTGGCCAAAGGCAACTCTTCTTCTTTTGTTTTTTTTTCTTTTAAGTGTAAGCAAACCTTTCATTTTCAAGAGAGATGTTGGAAAGAGGGCAGAGCAACCCTGTGAGGAACAATTCTGTAACCCACAGCCTTTTTGTTTGAGCCTTTCTATCCTCATCATGCAAAATGTGATTTATTACCATAGGATAGCTAACTGCTAAAAAAGGCTAGAAAAAGTGCTGTTGGACAAAACCACTGGTTTTATCATACTTCTTATTCAAAAAAACCTCCTACATATATTTTTCCTGCGATTGTATGCATTGTGTAAGAGTGGAAATCAGAAAGTAGTCGCTATAAGCTGTAAACAGAATGGGATCTAATAAACCTGACAATAAAACAAATAAATCTTTCTCTCTGTAGTTCCAAGAGTGTAAAAGCACCCTGTACTTTGCAGAGCCTGTGCAGGGGTCTAATCCACAGCTCCCACACCAAGGAGAAAGAGCAAACTCAAAGCTAGCCATCAGAACAGACCCGAAGAGAAGGCCAGCTCATTTGCAAGTGAACAGTTTACACAAACACCAAGAAGTGCAGACCCATTTAAAAAAGTGGTATCACTATTGAAAATAATTTTAAAAGGCAGAACTACGAATGTATCTTCTAGTGCTTGCTGCTGACTTTTGGATAAACTATCTCTTTACTAACTCGGAGCAGAAGATGGAGAGCCTGCTTTAGTTTCTCCAGGTTTTTGTTTCCAGCTCAGTGGTTTCTGCCTGCCTGCAGCCCAGATTCCCTGCGAGGTCAGCAGCCATTCAAAATCACTCCTGCTCCCGAGGACCAGCCAAGCCTCATTATATTTCTGTGCAAACATCCTCCTGAAATCACAGCTCCACTGACAAACAGTTTTGCACAGCAGAAAACAACGGGGTAAATCACACTGAGCTGCAAGTCGCCGCTTTAGAGTTCCCAGTGAATCTATAAAAAGCATGTAACAACATAGAGGCACAAAATCTTTAAGCACGACAAAAGCAGGCAGTGCCTGTATGTTGGCCTAAGGAGGTGTTCAGGAACAATACAAGGGTTGATTTGATAAGATGGTCACACATTTAGTGGGTTCCAAACACACTAAATGGTCCACACACAGTGAGGACCCGGACCTGGCTCAAAAGCAGTATGAGTTGCTCAGCAAAAAAGATGGTCTACAATGGGAGTCTAACACAGAAGGGGGAAAAAAATCACCTTATTCCCCAATGGGAATGTATAGAGCTGCTTGAAAGGGAGGTCTCATTTCATAGAGATGATGGTAGGCACCGATCCCACCCCACACTTCCCCTGCCTCCATCTCTCTCTGCTGGCACGTGTGGTCCCTGGGAGATCGTCTCTTTCCCACACTGGGAAGAGGAAGGATGCATTTTTTTTGATTTCAGTTATTTAGTGTGTGTGTATCCAAAGGCAGAAATCACATTGCATTCATGGCAAACACAAGAGGGGTATAGCTGACACCATGACACAAATATTGTAATCTGGGAGGTTCCGGTGAAGCAAACCTCAAACCTGCCGAGTTACTTTATCAATCACAGACTGCCTGTGAAGTCTCAGGCAAATCACACACCTGCCCCACAGGACCAGGGAGCAGAACTGTCTCACATGCCTGTATCCCCAAATCCCTGCCTCACTGTCCTTTTCTGTGTCATCCCAGACTTTTCCAGTAGTGCTGATATCTTACTCTTAAACGTCGCACAAGCTTTTGCTCGGCTCCCCTGACAACCCAATTAGATACATTTCACATTTTAATAGTTCTCTGAAAAGAGAGATCAAGTGAAGTGAGCATTTCCTTCCCACCCAGGGATGCCATAAACACAGGCTTCAAAGCCAACCTCACTGACATTGGACATCTTTGTCTCTGCACTGTGTTGCTTCAGCAAAGGCCATGGGGAAAGCAACCTCCCCCAGAGCCTATAGAATCATAGAATGGTTTGGGTTGGAGGAGACCTTAAACATCATCTAGTTCCAACCCCCCTGCCGTGGGTAGGGACACTCTAGACCAAGTTGCTCAAAGCCTCATCCGACCTGGCCTTGAACACTGCCAGGGATGGGGCATCCACAATTTCTCTCACCAACCTGTGTCAGTGTCTCACCATTCTCACAGTAAAGAATTTTTTCCTAATAATCTTAACCTACTTTCTTTCAGTTTAGAGCCATTTCCCCTTGTTCTACCACTACGTGCTCTTGTAAAAAATCCCTCTCCATCTTTCCAAGGCTGGAGAATCCAGCCCCATAAAGCATGGGATACTCTGAGACCAAGCCTTCCTCATTAGGGAGGAGGGGCACCAAAAGACGCTGTCTTTCTTCCTCAGACAAAAGGAAAGGCCTGACCTCCAAGTGAGGAGCGGGAGTTGGGACTTCTGTCTGCATGAGGCTGGGTGGCAAAGGCTGCTGGGTGGCAGGGGGTGGCTGCTTAGCCAACGTGGCTGGTGGCAGACTTGTGATGGAAGACAAGCAGGCCTGGCTCCTGCCTGCACTGCTTGGTGGGCACAGCCAGTGTGAGTGGAGGAAGCAGTGGCTGCTGAGCCTGGGGGTGCTGGGGACATGGGATGCTGCTCCTGTGGCGTGGGCTGCTGCCAGACTCCCGAAATCATGCCCAGCCCTTGCCGCAGCAGCGATGCTGGGCAGCATCACTGACATACCAGTCTTTGCTGCCGACTCTTATGACTAATGTCAAGAGAGGGCTTTGGTCTGTGATTCTGGATTTCATCAAGAATCCGTCCTCAAGCCCACATTTAAACTTCTGCCTTCTGTCGGCAAGCTGGGGAGAGCTGCCTGCTCTGCCGCAGGGACTGCGCGCTTAGCACAGGCTGGGGCAGAGAGGCACAAAAATAGTGTGGCAATGAGTGACCACAGAAGCACCATAGTTAGACATGGTTTGTTTAGCGCCAGAAGTATGCAAGTCATTTTGCCAGACAAGAATCTTTCTCCCAAAGAGGCTCCCGAAGAGCCTATCATCAGTTTTTTAAACTGTTTGCAGTTTGCTGGCTGAAGCTTTCCACTGGAGTTGGTCTTGCCTAGGGGCTGTAAACTTGCAGGGTTGGAAAACATAGTGTTGATGTATTCTTGCCAAATCCAGCTTGTTCCTTGGACTGTTTCCTTTCTCTAATCACTGTTTATCTTTACATGGGCCAGATTGGCCCATGTCTTCCACTCTTTCACTAGTTTCTGCAACAGATACATGATCTCTGAAATTCTTCCTTGGCTGACCACGGTTCATTCATCAGGGAATAAATTTATCCCTTTGTTGGGAAATTAGTTACCACTCCGTGAATTTCCAAAGGCATTTCTAATACCTTAGCCACCTTGGATTTCCAGGTGTCACAGGAGCACTACCTGTGTGCACACAGGATTTCTCCTTTTAGCAAAACATCTGCCACCAACAGTCCACAAAAGCTCTGTGTGTCCAGCTCCTGGAGAGGAGTCAGCTCTGCCCCACTCCCCCCCCACTTTGATATGCAAGGAAAATGAAAGAGCTACCCAAAACCTGCCCTCAGCTGTGTTTCTAAGCAGGGATTTTCACTGAGCCAACTGCATTTGGAATTTCTACTCTCTTTCTCAAGATATTTGTTTTGATTCTTTCTACTCACCTCTGTCATTTCTAAAGTCCCAGGCCTGTTTGCTTAATGTTCTGTTATTGTTACTTACATTTCAGTACATATTCTGCTCCGAATAGGTAAAATAGATGAACAAAAGATTATCATCCCTTTTGGCAGATAGACAAGAGAGAAAGTGAGAAAATTAGGTTATTGCCTCACAGACTGCAGCACAGTCACAAGCAGAGCCTCAGTCCCTCGAGTCTGGTACCCTGATCCCTGATCCTGATTTTGATCCCGTAATTTTCCACCTGAACCCATTCCAGCTTTTACTGACCCTGCAGGGCTGTGCTTTAGCAATACCTCTTGCTGCCTGGGACAGCAATACTTTTACGCTGAAGAGAGGGGAAGCGACCGGCCACCAAAATAATGAGAGGCAGATTCAGCCCTTACATAAGTGAAAGCTACTCTGTTTTGCCAAGCCCGAATTTGCCTCTGTGTCCACAGCACTGCATTTTTTAAGACCCTCTGGCCAGCACGAAAAGGGGGTTTGGTAACCCAAAGAAACCATAAAGCCCAGCTCCGAGCTGGCTCTAACACAGCCGCCTGCCATCTAGGACAGCTGGAGATCATTGGGCTGCGGACGCGGCGCCAGCACGTGGATCCATCACCCATTGCCCCCCGCGGGGAAGCGAGGACCATCGCCAGACTATTCCCATCTTGCAGCCAGAACCACGAGGCTGAAGCAGCTCTGCTGCCACCTCACGCTGTGCCTCTCCCGGCCTGCCTCCGCCGAGAGCCTGCTCTCCGCTGGCGGGAGCGGAAGCCCCGCGGGCCGCGCCGCGGGAATTTTCACACATTAGCCCCTGCACAACTCCCACTTAGAAACAGAAAATTGCAACTTGGGGGCAAAAAGTATTCGCCAAGACCCTGTAATTGGATGAGTTCCTGTTCAACTTCCCAGTGGCTGCGCAGTATATTTAGATGCAATTTTTAGCTTCTTTCTTCTCGAGCCCACATTGAACATTTGTGGGTGCAGATCCTTATGGAAGAATAGTGCTACGACTTTATAAAAATCTTGTAAATATTTCCTGTGTAAGAGGCCACCCAGGGGGGCGATGTCCAGGCAGCTGGCATAAATGTGAGGATTCCTGTCCCTTCCAGAGTAATTTCTGACAGCAGTGAGTTCTACTTCATTCAAAATGGTGACATCAGCTCGCAGATAGCAAAACCAACAAAATTTGCTTGAGACTGCCCTGGAAGTGCTCAAGGCCAGGCTGGATGGGGCTTTAAGCAGTCTGGGCGAGTGGAAGGCATCCCTACCCATGGCAGGAGCGTTGGAACTAGATGGTCTTTAAGGTCCCTTCCAGCCCAAACTGTTTTATGGTTCTATGACATCTGAACTTGCTGTCTTGACATCCTTATGATACATTGTATTCTCCTGACCTGTGCTTCTCTCCATGCAAATAAAATTACTAGACCTACTTTTTTTATATATAACACTTTCCCATTTTAAAATAAATAATTAAAAAAAAAAAAAAAAGCTGAGTCTATTTTAAGAGCCTTCATATAGCCTCCTTTCCATTTCCCACAGAGAGGCAAGAATGCAGCATATACAAATGTGACAGCATTTACAAAATACAAAGCTCCAGCAAACATAAGGCAGTGGTCCAGAATAACTGACTCTCCAGAGAAAATGGGAGAAATAAAAGAGAAGGATGCTGAGCCCTGCGATGCTGCGGCTGACCACAAGAGAGAAGCAACAAAACCTCTCCGCTGACCTTGGGGAGAAGTTCTTCCTGTCCTCTGCCCTACACCAACCTCAGCCAAATTCAGAGGGCAACATGCCCCTTGTCCACTGCTCGTAGCCAAAAGGCTACACCCTTTTGTGGTCATCATCCCATTGGCCAGTGTGGTATCTCAATTTAGGCTGTAGAGACCTCATGAAAATTACAGAAGGTGATTGACGCATGTAGGAGGAAGGTTCCTCTGCCCCATTTCCTCCCTGAGACACCTGTGCTACGGAGAACTCTATAAAAGGCCACAGTTTTATTAAAAAGAAAAAAAAAAAACGAAAAAAAGTAAATGCTTTCAAGAAAGGGTCTAATCATATTCAGTTCCTTCAGTGCTTGCTGGAATAATCATGATGAACTCTGTCAGTGTTAATGGGGGTGTTATAAGTATCTGTGTAGGACTGCCTCTGTAATTCAGCATTAATTAGCTGAATCATTATTTTAGAGTGTTACTGAATTATCTTATAATTACTACCTAACTTGGTGCTTGTAAATGAGGCAACAGAAGGAAATGGCAATTCTTTTAAATGTACTTAAAATTAAGAAGGCATAATAAACACTCCATTCTGTCCTTTTGAGAAGCTTTTTTATCTTCTGTGAGATGTAAGGCTAGTAGAACTGCTTTCATCTGTGCCTTGTAGATTTATTACAATCATTATAACAAATGGAAATGAATATTATTCAGGTTTATTACCCCATAGTATATCTTTATGAGCACACAGGAAACCATGTTGCTTCTTTATCCACTGCCTATGAAGAGACAGAAAAAAATCCTGCCTGGGAAAACAGACTATTGTGATTAAAAAAAGATCATCTGATTCTCCTAGTATAACTGTTTTGCTAATAACTTATCTGCTCTGATTCCCAACACAATCAGACCTAATTGTTGCTCACTAAGAAGCCTCATTACGGCTTGACTGGGAAGGTAGTTAGGAAATACCACGTACATTTTTGTTGTCACTGATTCTGCTCTGGAAGTGCTAATTCTGTGGTACAAAGTCTATCACACCATGTCCCCCTGCCCCAGGTGTGCAGAAGGAAAGGGGAAGAAAGGGAATGTATTCATCACCAGGCGAATCAGAATGTCACTCCTGACTGGTTTGGGTTCAGGCACTTGGGACCATCTTTGAACACTGGGGACAAGCCCCTTTGCTCAGACCACCATACGTTCCCAAAAGACTACCCTGAATAATTTCTTGCAGGATTTTTCAATGGCACAGACACGAGTTTATAAAATTGTGAAGTAGCACGCTAAGCAAATCTCTACCTATTCTCCGGCTTTCACTGGAAAGTCCTTTTAGTAACTTCTCCACTCAGACTGAAAGAGATTGTCCAGGTCAACAGAGCCGAGCTCCGCTAGACCAGAGGGGAGTCAATGTTGTGCAACCAGTTGTACAAGCAACCAGACATTTCTGGCGTGCTTTAGTTTTTCAGGGTGTATTCAGAGATTTGAAGCAGGCACTCACAGTCTGCATTCTCTTACTTTTACCGCATACTTCTTATGCAGGACTCACAACATGCCTATAACCTCCATTTTCTCAGTGTTTTGCCACCAGAGCTGAGGGCACATTTGTACTTGACTTCTTTGGCACCTAAGTGGTTCAAAATCTGAAACTAAAATCAATATATATACACATATATACATATATATACATGCAAGGAATAGAGACACTTGAAAAATCTTTGTTGTGAACAGATTTTCAGCCTGACTTTTCTCAAATACATTGCTTCCTCAACACTAAATACTACGCACAGTTTGAAATAGTGCAACAGTTTATCGGGGATGATTGCTGGGAGGATGTTACTGATACAATGAAGGTATGAAACATTAAATCACACTTAACTTTTAGATCTATGAGAAAAAAGATGATTTTCCTACTACGGCATGTTTATTGCTTTGAGACCCAGCCTGTTATTCATTAGGGTTCACTCTGTAGTTCTTAGAAATGGCAGAATATTACTACTGTGATTGCTCTTATTGCTGGAATCATGATGGCACTCATAGTCCATACAGAGCAGTTTAAATCATGGGAAGGATGCACAGCATGGTTAAACAATTTGGTGGCAAATATAGCCCACAAGTAACCACATCTTACATGTAGTACACTTTAGCACGTGACAGGAGAACATTTTTCTTTCCTTTAGTTTCCCAACCCTCTTATCCAAGATGAATCAATTAAAAATGTGTGTCATAGCTGGTCTTCAAAAACCACTTTCTAAATAGATAGCAGTGGTCCATTAATAGGAAATACAACCATCCTGAAAATTTGAATATAAAACACTTGGAAGTTTACATGATGAAAATATGACGGAAAAATTTTGGTTTGAAGTGATTTGGGGAATTGATCTCCTTCTCAAGGCAGGACTAACTTTAAGGTTTTGTCAGGCATCTCAGGTTCTCAAGTATGCAAAACTTGCTTACTTCCCAAGCTTTCCAAAGCTCCCAGTGACAAAATGCATCTCTCTGTTCAGCTTACATCCAGAACAACCCAGTTTGGGTGCATTTAGATGTGTGACTCCTACCTGCACTGCTAATATCAGCACAGCAGTAGTTTTACATATTAGTAAGGCTGCCAACCTCCTCGAAGAGCCCACTTCCAATTGTGTGTGACATTTCCAAACGCTACAAAATATCTCCATAGTGAGTGAATTCTTCTCTTTGCTTTCACTTTAAAATACAATTTCAGCTGAATTAGCTCAGCTGTTTCTAAGGAGCAGAGTCGGGAAAAGCTTTCTGCTGCAAAACCTGGTGCCCTCCCGTATCTTCAGAGCAAGGACAAGAAGCTCTGTCAAAGAGCAGCTTCCCTGGGCAGTTTCTGTGAAGGTCCACCCACATTTGGCTAAAGGAAGAGCTGTATAAAAATTGTGATTGAATCCACTCAGTGTGGACTTGCTACAGCCTGGAACAGACGCTGCCTGTGAGGATTCTGGCCTCATGGAGCAGCTCTGAACCTCTTTCTGCTTTTATGGAGAGCAGAAGCCAGCTGTGTGTCAGGGTGGGACTCAGACACAAGCACAACAGGAGCTGCCCTTCCACCAGTCCCTGCTGCTTAGTACCTTGCTACCAAGCCTTGGATCAGCCAAGTGGGTAGAGGGCAAGGGGCTAGCACCAAGAGAAGGAATATGAAGACAGGAATGAGCTAGAAAAGACAAGGAAGGCAGAGTAATTTGCTTATGGTGCTCATCATTATCAGCCCTGAGCGGTTTACTCAACGATTTCATTTTCACAGCACACTGGGAACTGAGGTGATACTATTAACAACATTTTGAAAAAAGAATCTAAAACCTGGGGAATAGTTCCAAAGTTTCTACTATTCTTGGTGTCTGTTCTGAGTCATTATTTGTTTTTCTCAGAGCATTTACCACTACATAATGTTTCAGGCATTCAGAGTTCATTACAGATGTAGCTGCTCATATGTCTGAAAACCAGAAGCCATGGCCAAGTGTCTGCAAACGACTCAATTAAGGATAACCTGTGAAAAAATTGGTTTAAGCAACTACGCAATGTCCCAATGGGACTCTTTGGCAGAGCCAAATAAGAACCAGCTCCCACAGCTCAGCTGAGGCTCCCTGTGCTCCAGACTTTCTAGTACGCCTCCACTTTCAGTTGGGCATCCTAGAAAAATCTATTGTGGGCTGGTTTAGAAGAAGGAATTTGTCAAGATGGAAGGATAACTTTAAAAGTTATGAGAGGATAAAACAGCCAGAAATATTATTAAAATGTTGATGAATATGCTTAGTTTCCCCTGCTGCTACATCTTCTCACTGAATGATGACTCTTGCACCAGGACAGGCATGACCCAGAGAGCTCTCAGTGACATCTTCCCTGCTCCCATAAGCCATCCAGAATAAACCTCCTGGGAGGCGTTTTTCTTCTCTAGCCCACAATTAAATGACTTCTTCTTTCCTGCCTCTTCCTGTTTACGCATTCCTGCTCCCCAGTGATTGGGCTCGGCGGCTGGAGCATCACGTCTTTCTGCGAGGGATGGCCTCCGTCCTCCCCTCCCTCCTGAAACTTATTCCCTTAAATTTTCTTCTATGTATCTTAATTAGCACATTGCCAGCTTCAGGCACCAGGACACTTTCTCCTGCTTAAAGCCTCCTCAAAGTACAATCACGTTACCTTGCACATTATAGAGTATGGAAACGTTTAATGATGAAAAGCTTCTTTTAAGGTTTACTCTGTTGAACTTGATGAGATTTTCAATACCCCGCTGCGTTAAATCCCCACGTACACAGGCAAATGCAACAAAAGGTTTAGGAATGGAATGGTTTAGGCTACACAGTCGACATCTCAATTTGTTGGATTAGGGACGCGGCCTTGCGCCTGCCCTGATTTTAGCACTGTGAGGTTAACTCCAGTTTCAAGGCATTAGCTTGAATGCAAATAAAATATGTTTACTCAGTTAGGTTTGAACATGTGTTGCCTCAGTTGCCTGATAGCCTACCATGACATTTATAATTGTGTTGATTGTTACAGTTAGGTTAAATCTCTATAACTTTTGGAGTGTGTTTTTGTGTGCAAATGCCAAAAAAAAAAAAAGAAAAAGCAGAAGTAGAGTACGTTTGATTTCTCTTACATTCATCCAGTGCTCAGATAAAATGACCTTATTTACTCCTGGGTTTCTTATTAAGAACCTCCTTTCAGAAATATTTGACATCAATTTCACACTCTTTCAGGCACAAAACTGTTTGCCTATGAGCTGGTGGTGTCACTGAAAAATCCTCAATTTCTGGTTTCTGATGATCATTTTGTTGGAATTTACTGACAGCAGCCAAAGCCCATTCCAGCACTCTGCTTCTGCAGAGCAGGGGTGGCGTCAGCTCTTTGTAGCCCACCAGAAGAAAAACTCAGAGGATGGTTCCTCCAAAAAAGTTTGTCTGACAGATCCTCATACGTCATTTCTTGGCATCTCTCTGTCAAATTATTTGGCAGTTCTCTCCCTATGAATTGTAGCAGTTTAGCTGCAACAATTTCCAGATCAAAGCTGTCAATCACTAGGCAATTCCCACAAGGGCATGCAAAAGGACCTGACAGGAAAATTAGCTAAAGCTGCAATAATCTAGAAGACGCGAAAAAGAAAAAAAAAAAACCGAAAAAAAAGAAAAGCAAGATTCCCCGAATTATATGGATTCAAGTTCAATTACTGTTTTCCTTCGTCCAATTTAAGACAGTGAGCTATCACAGCCACTAGATCTGCAGGAAAAAAATCTAGAAAGTGAATTGCAATTCATCTGTTTCCTTGGCATTCCCTTCCTTTCCAATTAAATATGCTTTTCTTTTCTTCGCCATTATTCTGAGGAGGCAGTAAACTTCAGTCTAAACGAGCATTTACATGAAAATCAGAGCTCTCCAAGGCATCCACTGAAACTCCTTTAATACAATATTTGCTTTAATTTGATTTTCTTTCTTGCCAGTGGGAGAGTTTCAATCACATTTGGTATGATTTATAATTGTATGCCCCCTCGTCCTGTAGAGGTCATTCCTTTCCTAAAACTGCATCGTTTGACTAGAAAGAATTCCTTTTCCAAGTAAACAGCTCAGCAATCAATACTGTCCACGGATGATATTGAGCATGGTGCATTTTTTAATAGAGTCCCTCAAATGTCAAAAACCTCACTTTAATCTCCAAGAAATATAATCTGTTTACATCACCTGCAGCCTCTTGGATGTCTCCTTCAGGAAGACTGCTTTCTTGGGCTCACTGAATAATCTCTTCCACTTTATTTTATGAAAAACCCAGCTTCATCATACATATTTCAAGCAATCTTTACCTTCCTGAATACAAGTGAATCAGGGAATCATATTCTGTGATTCTCCTTTATTTATCTCTCCACTTCGAAATATCAAGCCGCACACAAAGGGTTAGGATGCAAGCATCTTCTTAAAGATATTTAATCCTGCTTCCATGATATTGATCTCACTTTGTTTTATTAAAATAATCTGCCACATGCTATTGAAAATACCTCTCAAAGAAACAAATACTCCTTCTAAAGAGGGAACATTGAGGAAATGTAGTGCTCAAAGTATTAAAAATTAGTATTTAGCATTGTATTTATACAGATGTACTAAACCTTCACCAAACATAGAATGATGTGCAACAAAATAAAAGCTAAAATCAGCAGCAGAAAAACAAAATTCTAATAAATATACAAAATAACTATTTTTTCTATTGCTAATCTATACTATGTCATGCCAAAGCACTACGATGTCTATTAGAATACTGAACCCAAAGTAAAAAAATTTTGTTTATCTAAAAAATGTATTCTGGGTCAGATTTTCTCTCCTCTCATTTATCTCCACATATTTTGTTGCATGTCTGCATGGTATTACACAGACACATAATGAATTCAATAAATTAAGCACCTGGAGATGTCTGCATGTGTATCTTCTGCTCAGCTATGTATGTGTGGTTGTGTGTTTACTGATCAGACAGCAAGCACACAACTTATGAAAAAATTAGGGTCCATGTCTTCCCATCAATGTATGTCTGCAGGATGTCGGGGTTTGGATTTTGTGAGGTTTCTCTTTCTTGCAATCTGAAGCCCTTAACAAGCCATTATTTGTCTCCTAAATCAATTGATTCCCACTATTCATCCATCTCAGCTTCAGTACTTAGAGCTGTGGGAAAACCCAGGTGATTTCTGCATACTTCTTTGGCTTCTTCTGGGGAACTCTGGGCTTTATTTCAGACACAGTGTGCATTACCCAGCCTCAGGTCAGCTATTCCATCTGTGTTACTTGTTGGCTTAGAAACATTTCCCTGCCTACGTTGCAAACGACAGCAGTATTTCCAACTTTTTTTTTCCTCTTCTTGCTCTTAACAGAATATCCTTACAAGAAAGATAAAAAGCTTTGCATGGGCCCATGGCACGAAAAAGAGCAATGCAGAGACAGTGAACTTTTCTCCAGAAACCAGCTGAGGGACCAACGTGTGGTTCCTCATGAGTTAACACAGCCTGTAAAACAAACTGATAGGCATTCCTGTAATGTATGTACTCTAACTTGTTTTACTTGCTTTTAGAGTGGCTATAGTCCAGATGTGCATAAAGAAAATATATATATATATATACACATATATATATATATATTTGCACATGGCTGTTTCACTTGACCATATTATTAAAGACAAGGCAGAAAACCACAGAGGAAACCTGCCGAGCACTGAGCCAGGGTAAGACTTGCAGCCTCTCTGGCCTGAGACACTCACATGAAGGGGACATTCCCAAAGAAGCTGCAAACACATCATCAGTCAAACATTCTCCTCACCAGAAATCCCCTGCACCGCTCAGGAAATCCTGCCAGCCTGCGACGAAACACCCAAAGCCACCGGCAACTGAAGAGCTGAGTGAAACCACTGCACTCCAGGCCAGAGAAGCTCCTACCCCACGGTACTTGGGGAAAGGCTAAAACCACTGTAGCCCCCTTCCTAGTGCTGTGGCTTTTGGCTGGACCTCTTCAGATGACAGAACCTATCAGTCATGCTACTGAGGGTGAGACATCCTGAAATACATCATCCCCAAATCAAAGCCGAGTATCAACAATACAGCTGTCCATAGGCCACTCAGAAATGAATGCTCACAGTGAATGCCAATGGACTTACACTGATATTAAGGGAGAAATCCAGAGAAGGGTCCAGTGTCCCCTAATCCTCTGGGCCACCCATTTATCTGGTCCTGTCCCCATAATGCACCCCAAAACCTATCCCACCAGAGCACTGGGATTTATCTTATAGCTTCCAGTCTAACTGAAACTCCATCAGTCTGCTCAGTATCACAATCCCAAAATGTCCCTTTGTTTTTTTGCCATCCTAATAAGGTGCAGCTTCTTGTTTCCAGATGTGGCACTGCCCTGAAAGCAGAAGGCCCCTACTGGGATCAATGCACAAACTTCCTTGCTCTGTGAGGATGTGTTGTTGCCTAACAGTAACTTCTGTCATGCATTCAATTGCCTTTATCAATGCCTTTATCAATGCTTTTCCTGTGGTGAGCAGCATTTTGATCAGCGCTCATTTCCATCTGTAACCATTAGTTGTGGGAAAAATCTCCTGGTTTTTTTATTATGGAAAACCCTTAAAAAAAAGATATCCATTCCCCTGAACCAGGGCTATGTCAGAATACTGTAAACTCAGAATCCAACAAGTGAAAATAGCAAGGATGCACATCAATATCTGGAATCATACTTAATATTATGTTCTAGCAAGCCCTGAAGTAACATCATTATGTGGCTACTGCTGCACTGAACGAGGAGTAACCTCTGAACACACTTGAAGGCAGAGGATGTCATTTGCAGATGTGCTTTGGATAAGATTTGTAACACGCAAGTCTGAGTCTCCCTCTTCCTTTCAGCTATTACAGAGGTGCAGGGAGCTGGGGAAACAGAGGCAAAGGAGGATGATTTTGATGGACTCTCTTATCTGTCACCTCCAACTATGGTTTCTTTCAACTGCTCTCCTTACTGATCCATAAAAAGGGTGCAGTGTCACATCTTATTGTTTACCAAGGTCACTGGGACATGGTGTTGGACAGCCTCACCTCAAATGCTGGCTGTGAAGGCACCTTGTAAGAAACACCTTTCTCACTTCACATGAGCCATAGAAAGTTACCTTCCCACCTGAGAACTAAAACGTCTGTGCCAATCCTGAACCACCTTAATGGAAACAAACTTCTAGGATAAGAGCTGTGAATGTTGATCCTCTGTTACAACCCCTAAGGTGATACTCATAAACTGCTGCCAGTTTCTTCCCACCTCTGAAGCTGAGGACTCAGACCAAGCTTAGCAGGAAATTATCAAAGAGATGCTTCAAATTTTGGTACTTCCCCAAGTATTGCTATTCACCTTAGTATATACCAGTACTAAAACCTCCACACAGACCCAAATGGAAAGAGAAAATGACAGGCTTTTGTTAGTATGCTTCAAATGTTTACTGTCTTCTTCGTTCTGCCTTTGCGGCTTAAATTGTAGTCAGCTTATAACGTCATTACTGGTATGAAAACCATCCTGCCAAGTGTTTCATGTACTCTACAAAGGTCATAGATGCCCATTAATTTATACCACATTTCCTTTTTGTTCTTAATTGCCCAAATACTTTCCACATTTTATATACCTGCTTTCTGGGTTATGTGACACCTTCACTGTCTGTCAAAAGGAAATGCATTCTTCATGTCGCCCTAAGTATTAGAATTTCTTACATCAGTCTGGATTACCTGCAACCCCTCCCTTTCACTCTTCAATTTACAGATTATCAAACTAGATAGGGAATTTTTAAACTCGGTATCTATTTTCATGCATAAGGCAGGAGGTTGCATCACCTCTTTCACGAAGTATTCCAGTAATCTCTGGATTCGTAAATTTCTTGCCTGTGTCAATTTGTCTCTTTGATTAGTCTTCTTTTTTATTGTAATCAGAACTGGCATGGGGAAGTACCTTAGGATGTTTTGACCAATTACACCTTCAATCCTTGAAATCATCTTTTTGGCACGTATGATTAAAATGGATCAATTAAAAGGGACATTTTGCTATTCCTTGACATGAACTCCTCACTTTTGGTCCCATCTAATCTTTTAGTTCCCAAGAGTTACGGCACCATTAGGAGATTCTTTTTTTTTCTGTAATCAAACTGTGATAATTCTTTTTATAATGGTGCAATTATCTCCTCTCATCTGGTTTCACCTTAGCTAGCTCAGTGAGTCATAGACCTTTACATCTACTGCATCTACGCCCACTGACGATCAACAAGGAGCGACAGTCCCTGGGACTCATTTGCTCTCCACAATGGATTTACAAGGAAGCACTTGCTCAGAACCAGACATCCTTCAGCACAAGCTCTGAAATAAAAATGTGCACGCAGAGTGTACTGCCTACTTTATTTATACTTTTTTTTAATGATTCCTAGTAAAAGAAGGTCTAATTCTTTCTCTCCTGACAGTGTAAATCATGTTACAATCACTATTGTTGCAATTATATAAAAGTAGTATAAATAATGCAAATACAGCTCAGCACCCCTAGTTCCTGTACAATCCTGTGCTTCCTTTAAGTACCCTTATGCATTCCCCTTACAGAAAAGAGTAATGGTTAGGACTTGAAGAGTGAAGTGCTTCTGCAGGACTAGCATTACAGTGACAGGTGTCTTTTGCCTAGAGCAGGACTAAAGTAACCAGATTAAAAAGATCAGTACCTGCTCTTACATTTAGAAGTAGTCATGTCTTCCATGCAGCTGTTGAACACAAAAGATTTCTGATAGGCTCATGTTTTCAATTTTAAGTCATGCATAGAGGACATAAATGAACCATGCCAGGAGAAATTCTTGTTTGCTAAACCCTCTATGAGTCCTGTCCTGGACCAACTTTGACTCTTAAACAAGATTTCCTTTGAGTCCTGGCTGATCTTCCTTTAGAAATCTTGAGAGGGGTACATAATTTCTACTCTGTGACAGCCTAGCCAGGGCTGAGAATGGAACGCAAAATGAATAAATAAATAGAAAACATATGAAATTACTTTCGTTTGCCCTCCTATGTGTTTGCATTCTGGGTATACATGAAGGAAAGAATTTTTTTGTCAGAATTACTCATGAAAAGCAGAGTTCAAAGTGGTGAGTGCATGAACAGCATGCACAGAAGCCAAAATGCAAATGTGCATGTACAAGAATTCATGCCAGAAATTCTTGCACGTTCACGGAATGTGACTCTTCTGACCAGGTTCGAGCAGGCAAGGTAACGTCAATCTTTAGCGGCGGCTGCTAATCCATACAGTAAAAACCCCAATAAATATGGGGCTTCGAAATTCATTTCAATAATGAATCCATTCAGACAGAGCACAGCACATTTTCCTTCCCCAGATAGGAACCAAAAGTGTTTTAACTCTACGTCAGTCATGCTCGGGCAGCATTCTTGGGAAGGCCATGACTGAAAAGGAAACCCGGTCCTGCAATAAAATCACAGGGTCCTTCCCTGTGATTTGGGAAGTACTGAGCTTTGTACTTTGTAGCCTTCTTAGTGGCTTGAGATAAATCCTGCAAGCTCTTTCTTCCTCCACTCCCTGTCTATAAAGTGGTGACAATGCTTCTCTCCAGAGCTCAGACGAAATACGTCTGTGTGGTACTTGGGTGCTGCAGGCACCAGGATTGTGCTGATAGAGACAGCACCGTTTTTGGAAACCAAGCTGAGTGACTGTCTCTTAAACCAGAAGAGAATAAACCATAGCCAGACAACTGGGTTGCTGAGGATATCTACTGTCACCTGTGAATCGCTCTGTGTATTTGCACGTGTTTGGGGTCATTAGGGACAAACACATCCAACATGTCAAAATTTCTGTCGCTCCTGGCTTGTGGGCCAAGTATTGGTGTGTACAGTGGGGAAATGCTGGAATGCATGACCTTTCATTACCAGATATTTTGTCTAGGCCAGACAAATTCTGGTGTGACCTTTATCTTCAAAGCCAGGACACTTTCTCAGAACACAGACTTATGATTCCTTGTGATAAAGATGTTTCTTTCTTACCCAAATCTGTGTAAGTCAACATGCATGTGACAAGGACCAACTCTCCAAGTTGTGCAAGATCAACTACCCAGCGTGGCCCCAGGGGACATACTGAATGAGCTCCTTGAGCTGGCTCATAGCCTACATAGGAAGTGAGCATTTAATAGATGAAAAAAATCAACAAAATACATCTATTTAGGAAAGCAGAGTAACTTCCACCAAAATCAATAGATTTTATTTTTCCTTTTCTGTCTTGCACATGTTTCTTGCTCATTCTCTTAGCTTCACAGAATTGCTCTCTTCAGTCTCTTCTTCACAGTGTATTTTGGGGAGAGTCCGCCCAAAATCTCTCTTCTCCAGGAAATAAAGATTTTTAAATTATTTAGAAAACAAAGGTCTTTCAATATGTACATGATCATGCAGGTTAATACCACACTGTCTCTCTTTGCATAATATCTGAGAGCAGGCAATTTCAGGATTATAGAAGAATCTGGAAAATTACATAAGAATTCTCCTTCTGCTGTGGAAGCTTTAAAGCTGCACCTTCATTCAATCAGGAAGATAATTTCCTCTATGCAGCAAGTTTCAAATTCTGCTTATGACCTTGGTGTCATGACAATTTTGGTACTAACTTATTCCACACTAAAGTATTGCTACTAGAACTGTGAATAATCATCAAAATTAACTAGCCTATAGAGTGATTAAATAATTTCCTCCAATTTGCATTTGATATGTTTATTAAGTGCTGGAGGGTGCTATTTGCTCTTTTTACTGCTGTTAAACACTATGTCTGGGTTTTTGGCATAGGTGCAGTACTATTACGGTTACTACAAAATTTTTATCAGATTAAGGCATGAGTTACCATTTGATACTGTAAAAATGCCAGTAGGTAGTAGATAAATATTAAGATACAATTAGCTGCCACTACCTTTTATTGCTTGGAATTCATTAATATCGAGATAAGGCTGAATTCTGTGGCAGGGACAATTTTTTTACAAATTGCATTTTCTTACAAGGAATAGAGCAAGTAGTAAACAAAAGAGAAGTTGACTACAAACAAAGTAAATATATGTGGCAATATTAAAGCTAAAAGATATACAAAATGGCTAGGTGTTATTCCTTATGCTTTGTTTGTCCTACCACTGTCTACAAGACCTATTATCCACAACAAGCAATCCCTTGTGAGGTGTTTTTATTTCGAAGCAGATGAAACTATCGGTGCTAATAGTCAATAAAAACTGTGATTTCAAATGTATTGTAAATACGTGTTTTGAAATGCGTGTCTTGGCCCTTTGCACAAGCAAGTGGTTGCTAATGCCAATGTGCATTAGAAATGCAATCGTGCTATACTTAGATGTGGTTCAACCACAGTTACAACAGGGCCATTAAAGAACATTAAAAAAAGAAAAAAAAAGAGAAAAGAAAGAATACAGGTTAAAAGGGAATATGTTCTGTTGCTCAGCTAAAAGATTTATCTATAATTAGAAAACAAAGTTGTTCAAAATTAGACTAAATAAATAAAATATTGATATCCTGGAGAACATAGTTATACCATACAGAAAACATGCTTAGTTACATTTTGTCTGGTAAAGAATTCTGAAGACTTTCAGCATGGCTTGGGAAATTAGCTTTAACACAATTAACTGGCAAGTTGGAGCAGACCATGGACTCTTGTCTTGGAAGACTCTCACCTGTTGGTCAGGGAAAGAAAACTCTCACCTGTCGTCCCCAACGTTTTTCCAGTGTCTTCCCAAAAAGCAACTGCTCCTGATCAGCTGTAAATCTCAAATAATCAAAACCATATGAGCCAAATGGCAATTAAATCTATGGTGAGTAACATTGGGTAAAGGAATAATATGTGTGACCATGTGATTGCCTGCATTCCTGGGCTGGAGCTGGAGAGAAGTGGGAAATGCCCAGCTGCCTTAGTTGGAACCGACTCAAAACTTCATCCGCTTTGGTTCAGTTCTCAAAATAGGGCACATGACCTCTAAGTAAGACAGTACAGTAGGCTGCTTTTACACTACACCGCTGCTCCTGCAGCCCCTAATAACAATTCACTGCTTTGCCGAGCACGGGAGTAGGCACGATTTGACACTTGCCGAGTTTCAGCGTTATCTTGTTTTGTAATGCATTATCCATAGCAAATTTACCCCTGTCTTTAGGAACAGAGATGACATCTGCTACAGAGTGCCTTACACTTGTCTGTCTGCTGCTTTCAGTGTCATGTGTCCGACAGGAGTTAACCTCTTATAAAATCTAATATGAGGGAAGAGAATTGCTCATTGGAGGTGTCCGTGCTGCTCCTCTTGACCTACTTGGAAAACTATGACTCGACTCTTTGCGGCTTCCCCCATCGCAACACAGCTGCAGAAGGCAGTGGAACAGGACCACTTTTAACTGAATCTGAAATGTGCTATATATACATTTGTATGCCTTTGAATAACATTATTTCCAAACCTTGCAAAGCCCTTTCGTTACTTTATCAAGCCCGCTACAGATCCTTTTTTTTTCTTTTCCCATGGAATTGGCATAATGAGAAAAGATAGCCTTTTCTCTTCACCGATAAGGATCCAAATTGCATTTTATAATCTGACAATTATGTAGTTTGATTTTTTTAAATAAAACAGATAAACTCCCCTCCCCTTTAAAGATGAGATCGTATTTGTTAGTGACAGCTGTTAAAATGCTGCTAAAAATAGATACAGTGTCAACCACTAAAAAGCTAAGTGCTCCTGTGAACCACAAGCAGAAAACAAATGAGGTTTCCAATGAATTTGTGGAAAGTCTGCAAGCATCTTGCATGTACCGTGAAAGGTGCTTTTTTCTTCCAGCAGCCATCTCTGTCTGTGTCACAAGGGGATGGGAGGGGATCAAATGTTTGGTACTAAGACAGAAAAATGGTATATTCCCTCAATTTTATTTTCTCTCTCCTTTTTGTTCTTAAAAATATGACAAAAAAGATGATGCAACACAAAGACTGAGGCTACCTCCAAGCATTCAGATGGCTTTTTCATTTACCTTTGTCCTTAAAAAAAAAAAAAATCAGGAAGAGTAAAACAAAAAAAGCGCAACCAAAGAGCCAAATACACTGTTATTATACATTAACAAAAAATAGTTGTTCTGGCTATGTCAGTTATTGATAGAGCAATGTGCTTGGGCCCTTTTTGCATGGCTGTGATTTGCCAGGTTCCTTGCAGAGTTGCGTGGAACTTTCCTCCGCCTTGGAATTGCAGCCTCCAACCCATCCGTGGCAGTTCTGTTCAATTAATAAATGAACTGTATTCCAAACCAGATGTATGACACAAAATGAGTAAAAAGAGAGGGAACAGAATTGTTCACATTCGATGTTATAATACATCTCAGTAGGTTCCTCCTTTTTAGCTACATTATGGCTAAAAATAGAGCACTAGTGTAGGCACAGTGAAATATGATTTGCTTCCAATAATACAGTAAACTAATTGTGAAATTAAGCTATTGAATGTGCCGTTATCTCCGAATCTGGCCTCACCAGCACTTTCTGCTTCCCTGTTTAACATTTATCAAGTTACCCACAAACTTTGACGGATGCAAACAACAGCTGATAAAATATCGCCTTTCCAAGGCCCTGAGCCTACAGGTAAAAATTTCGGCACAGGTAAAATTCCCGTTGAGCAGCCCTTTCCTACGTTTAGAGACTTCATCGAGACTATTAAAATAAGGCCAAGTTTTTCCTCCCTCCAATGCCTAATTTTTTCCTTAAGATGTTTAAATGAAGAGACATTTAATGTCCTGAACTCAAACATAATCAGTTCTAAAAGACCTTAGCCACAAGTGAAATATTAATTTAAAACCAGCATCGCTGTTAGCACCGATTTTTCTGTTAATGTCTGGAATCGGGGCGGGCTTGCCCCACCGCAGCCCCGCGAGTGCAGCGCGGATGCTCCCGCTCCCCGCCCGCATCCCGGGATCCAAGGGCACACGCCGGGGGGCAGCGGGGACCCGGCTCCCCCCCTCCTGGCAGCGCTGGGGAGGGGGGGATGGAAGGCGCAGGCCCGGCGAGGGGACGCAGCCTCCC